>PUFA01000056.1:10597500-10991234 GCA_003508835.1 Eonycteris spelaea | reverse complement strand
TGGTGTTATTCCTAAATAACCATCAGATGGCATCAGAAAACAATTTTGTGCTTACATGCACTTGGATATCATTTTTTAAATGCCCACAAAATGGAAACAGAGAATAACTTCATGACATGCACTCCTGTGTCTTTACACAGATACAAATGAAATGGCAGTAGACAAAAGGTGATTTTAATGACATTCCTTTTCAAAATGCACCTTACACAGAGGTTGAAATAGCATTGCGTGATCTGCGCTGTGTTGTTATTCCCAGAATGCCCACTAGATGGCAGCTAGGAATGACTTTTTTACTTATACTCTTGTGTGATTTCCAAGATGCACAAAATTGGAGCAGAGTAATTTTAATGATTTAGCAAGGCTTTATTCCCAAACTTTCCACCAGATGCCAGCTGAAAATATTAGTTGATAATATACACTGGAAGTAATTTTTAAAATGCCCACGAGATGGCAATGGAAAATAATTTTCATGACTTTCACTTCTGCTTTATTCTCAAGATTCACACAAAATGGGAGGAGAGAAAAAACTCATGACGACATACTCGGGGGTGTTATTTTTTTAACGCACACAAGATGTAGAAGCAGAAATAAGTTTTCATGATATACACTGTGGTGTTATTACCCAAATTCCCAGCAGATGGCAGCAGAAAATAAAATTTTATGTCAACACCTATGTGTTATTTTTTAAATGTTCACGAGATGGCAGCAGAGAACAGTTTTGCATGACATGCACTCCGGTGTCATTCCCAAGATTGACACGAAATTGGAGCAGAGAAAAATTCCATAACGACATAACCTTGGGGTGTTATTTTTTAATGCACATGAGATATAGCAGCAGAAATAAGTTGTCATGATATACACTGTGGTGTTATTCCCCAAATGCCCACCAGATGGCAGCAGAAAATGTTTATGATGACTTACACGTGACTGTTATTTTCAAAATGCCCACGTGATGGCAGCAGAGAATAACTTTTCATGACATGCGCTTCTGTGGCTTTCCCAAGGCGAACATGTAATGGCAGTGGAGAAAAACTTTTCACAATGACATGTCCTTGGGTGCTATTTACAAAGTGAACACGAGATAGTCGCAAAAATAACTTTGCATGACATGCACGCTGGTTTTGTTCCTAAAATGCCCACCAAATGGCAACAAACAATAATTTTTTATAACATATACTTGAGTGTTATTTTCAAAATACCCACAAGATGGCAGCAAAGAAAACCTTTTCATAACAACACGCTCTGGGTGCTATTTTCAAAATGAACATGAAAAAGTAGCAGAAATAACTTCATGACCAGCACTGCGGTGTTATTCTCAAATTGCCCACCAGTTAGCAGCAGAGAATGAATATTCATGATGATCGACACTTGATGACATACACTCGGGTGTTATTCCCAAAATACACACCAGATGGCAACAGAGAATAAATTTTCATCATTACATTCACTTGCGTGTTATTCTGAAAATGCACACGAGATGGCAGCAGAGAAGACTGTCTCTCTGCCTTAAGAGCTCTGCCCACTCTAAGAATCCAGATTCTTGGTACTAAGTACACTTTGCAATAAATCCCGTTTTAGCCCTTCACATGCCTCATCTAACGTATTGCTTCCATTTGCCCAATAAGGCAGGAAATGCACTATCTCTATTTTACAGAAATTTAAACTGAAGACAGATTCTAACACAGTGCTGAGTCCAGGAACCTACACTCGCATGGGATCCTGCTCCCTCCCTGGAGGCTTTCCCATCTACAATGGAGCTCCCCAGCCCCAGAGCGGGGCTGTCCCCTAGAAGTGGCGCTCCCCTCCAGGGCACAGCCCCACTTAGATCAGGGCTCTTCCTACAGTGGGGCCTCCTCCAAAGAGCTGGGCTCTCTCCCCACCCCCAGCACGGGGCTTCCCATGAGAGCTGTACTCACCCCTGGAATGGGGCCCCCTCCAGAGCAGGGCCCCACTGAGTGTGAGGCTCCACAAGAGTGGGGCTCTTAAACAGTGTTGCTGTACCCTAAAGAGTGGAGCTCCCACCTGAAGAGAGACACTCTCTGAAAAGAACTCCCCCTTCTATAGCAGGGCTCACCCAAGAGCACAGTGCATGTCACCCCCTTCTAGAGTGGGACTCCACCCCTAGAATGAGGCTTCACCCACTAATAGCAGAGTTCTTCCCTAAGATGTGGCTTCCCCACAAGAAAAAGGGGCTCCCTTCTGAGAAAGACAAGAGTAATTCCTAAAATACAGCATGGACTTTGCATGATTGACACGTAGCAGGGTAAGTTCACCAGTTATAGGAAACGTACCACTCTGGTGGGGGTGAGATACAGCAGGAGGCTGCCTGTGTGGGGGCAGAGGGTGTATGTGCAATTTCTTCCTCTCGATTATGTCGTGAACCGAAACTCCTTTCATAAAAACAAAACCTTACATAGGATGTTTCTAAGGATGCTAACCGCATCTGTGAATAAGCTCAGTATTAGTTTATTGAAAGAATATATACATTACACTGTGATGCACAGAATATACTATGTAATATGACATGACTAAAAGATATTTCTCCAGTGACAGAACTTTGTTGGATCTGGTACAGCTGCTCCTCATCATCTGCAGAGGAAAACATTCCACAACTCCCAGTGAATGCCTGAAACTGCAGATATTATCAAGCCCTATATAGACTGTTTTTCCTATACATACATATACACATACACACACACACACATAAATACATACATACATACATACATACATACATACATACATATCTTTTCACTTAAAGGATGCACCTCATGGCTTCTCTCATATCCAAATTGCCAGCTTCACTACTTTGGTGCTTTGGGGCCATTATGAAGTAAAGTAAGGGTTACCTAAACATAAGCACGGTGACCCCACAACACTCAATGTGACAAGCAAGATGGCTACTAAGCGACTGACGGGTGGGTAGTGTACAGAGCATGACTGTGGACACAAAGTTTAATGAAAAAAAATAACTTAGACTTTATAAAATTAAAAACTTTGTAAAAGACCTTGTTCAGAGATCCAAAAGAAAAGCCACAAACTTGGGGAAACTATTTGCAAAACACGCATCTGATAAAGAATTTCCGCTCAAGCTATACAAAGGAGTCTAAAACAAACAACCGCACTAAAACTGGGTGAAGATCTGAACAGCCGCCTGGCCAAGGAAGAAAAGCAGCCTGGAGAAAAAGAGGGGTTCTGTGGAGAGTGACCTCGTGGTGATCTGATCACGAGCTCCTAACTGGGAGGATCGTGGTGGGTCGTCACACCCCAGGAGTAACTTCTTCACTGGGAAGCTTGTCTCTGCCTTAGACAAGCCTGTCCACTGTCTCTGTGCATCCAGGTGACACCCTTGTGAAATGCCCTCTCACTCCTCCTCCTCAAGTGTGACAGTACATGATTGGCACTAGTTTGCAATCCAGTCCTGGCCTTGCTTTCTCTCACCCTCATGTCATCTTGCTTTCGTTCCCTCCTTAATTCCAAGGCATAAAAGAAATTGCAAAACAGACGTTCTCTGGAACATCTGAGATCTTGCTCCCGAGCGTATCTCATCAGTTTAACGCTTCAAAATTCTCTACATGTTTGGATGTTTCTTGCATCTATAACAGATAGTGAATAAGCTCACAAAAATGAGCTCGACATCATATGACATTAGATAATTATGAATTAGAACAACAATGAGATGGGACCGCACACCTGTTAGAACTGCCAACTCCAGACAAATGACACCGCCAGCCGGACGGTGACAGCCATGGCCACCCTCACTGGATGCCAGTGGGACACACGGCCAATTTGGAAGGTAGTTTTTCCCAAAGCTAACGACTTTCACCGTAGGTCCAAAAATCGTACCTCTGGTGTTAATGCAACTGCTTTTAACAACCACGTCCAAATAAAAACTAGCATGCAATTATTCACAGGATTTTTTTTAAAATTCAAAATGGCTAAAAACTTAAAGAAATTAGGATGTCCTTCAATGAAAGAATGCATTAAGCAAACTGGGGTACATCCATGTGAGGGGGAAAAGAACATGTCACTCCAAAATATGCCTCTTTGGCATAAAGCTTATTTTGAGCTGGTTAATTTTTTAAAAGGAGCAGACGCAGGAGAATCTCTGAAAACCAAGGACAAACTGCCCTTTTGTGAGGGTCATGCCCGGCACGGAGCCCCAGCCTGCACGGCCAGGTTCAGAGCACAGTCCTGGGATGATCCGCGTGCGAGCGGCCCCGCAGCGACCGCTGTGTGAGCCGCCCCTGGGACCAGGGCCCGGGGGCTGTGGGCCATGGCTGTCCGGCAGCTCATAGTTTGGGGGCCACTTTCTTTGGGCGCATTCACAACGAACGCAGGGGGACCTGGAGCTGTCGAGTTTGTCACAAGTACCAAAACAAGTAGGGAAAACTTTTTCATCATTTGATGGAAAGCGAGGCTGCAGACATAGTTTTTAAATCATCTAGAAAAGTGGGGAAGAGCCCTGGCCTTTCGATGTGCTCAGAACGCTGAGGAGAAAAAAACAGGCGATGAGGTGCGATGAGGCCCACCAGGCAGGAAAACATCTCAAAGCCACCGTTATGGTCAGTTCTTCGAACCCTGGACAATAGCTATTGCAAGGTGTATCATCAGTTCACAACCCTAAGAAAAACGCTGCCAATTACTTCATGACTTGTTAGACGCATCCTGACTCAAAGGTCTTACAAGTGTGAAAACACCTGTGCCTTGGGTTGGGGCTGGTGCGGGATTCACAGACATTAGAAAAAATAACACGCCACACATCAGCCTAAAACACACTTCAGTACAACGTCAAGACTGCACTGCAAAAAGATGGGGAAAGAGAACTCTTTTCAGTGACTGGTATTGAAAAAGTTCGGCAGTCATCTATGGGAAAATCGGCTCCATCTCTCTCTCTCTCTCTCTCTCTCTCTCTCTGTCACACACACACACACACACACACACGCACGCACGCACATTCCAACTGGGCAAAAGATGAAACAATGTAACAATTTTAGAAGTGAAAATAAAGACTTTCATATTATCGGAACAGGGACTGCCTTTCCAAGCATGTCACACAGAAAAGGCTGACGAATCCCACTGCTTGAAAACCAGCTCAGAAACCAGCCGCACAGCACACGCTGCTCCATCGTCAAAATGAAAAGGACAAAATGTAGTACTGACAAATAGACTGGCCACTCGCACCCCAAAGACACAGTATTCCTGTAAAGAAAACGTGGGTGAATGCCGTGAACCCCAAAAAGAACACGAGGGCTCTCAGGCCTACTAGAGGGGCATCCCGTATTTCAGAACTACAGGGACCCTCTGACCCGAGAGCGGCCCCAGCCCTGGACAGGACACTTTCTGCCAGGACAAAGCTGAGGGACTCTACCACACCTGCCAGACAGGCCCACTCAGCACAGCTGCCCGAGGAGCCTGCTGTTCATCCCCCCTTGCAAGTGCTGCACCTGGAGTGGGGTCCCCAAGGCCCTTCAGCTCCAGCCCCAGGCCGGAGCCGGGACCCCACCGCAGCGGCCTCCCCTGCTCTCCCTGGGGGCTGCAGCCTGGTGTCTCTGCGGTCTCTCCACACCCGAGCTCTCCGCTCTCTCAGACCTGGGCTCCTTTCGGTCTGGTCCTGGGCTGCCTCATTTACATGCAGAATAAAGCCTTGGTGGCACCCCACTTGGTGACGTACAGAGGGTCTCTAAGCACAGTGTTAGTTCAAAGACTGCTCCAGGGAAGCCAGGGAGCCAGGAGAGGAGGGCAGCGTGAGGCTCGCACAGGTGAGAGCCAGGTGAGAAGGCGGTTGAGTCCGGGTGTGCCAAGCCCTGTGCCAGGTGTCCCCACGAGGACTCCACACTCCGGTGGGCAGCTCCCAGGGCGTGGATGACTGCACTTGGGCACCACCCGGACCTGACTGGTGCTTCACCTGCTCAGAAGCCTTTGGAGAAAGAAAATGTTACCTGACCTCCACTTGTGTCATTCCCTAGATG
Organism: Eonycteris spelaea; assembly: GCA_003508835.1. Taxonomy (NCBI): domain Eukaryota; kingdom Metazoa; phylum Chordata; class Mammalia; order Chiroptera; family Pteropodidae; genus Eonycteris; species Eonycteris spelaea. The sequence goes on along the minus strand of PUFA01000056.1, from coordinate 10,985,262 downwards.
CACACGAGGTGGCAGCAGAGAGGAGTGTTTCTTTGCGAGCTCTGCATTAAAACGAGACTCAAGACCTGGGCACGAAGCTCACTTTGAGGAAAATCCTGTTTCAGGCCCTTCACGCGCCTCATCTCAGCCACTGCTCCTATTTGCCAGATGGGGCAGGGACAATTATTATCTCCATTTCACGGGTATTTAAACCGAAGGCTGATCCTAACACAGCTCTGAGTCCAGAACCGAGGCCTACATGGGCCAGAAGAGCACACGGGACCCGGACACAGAGTCACCCAAGCCGTCCCCGCAGCGCTGGCTGAACTCGGTCGTTCTACGTGAAGAAAATCTGCACATTACCTCATGGTCCCGCTTGCCATGACCACTAAGCTGGTGTTTGGGGAGGGGCTGGCAGGCAGCCTGAGGATGGGTAGGGGGGGCAGGGGGGGCGGAGGGGGCCTGGCCCCTCGCAGGGGTACAACCAGCACCAGATCCTACAGCAATGACTCCCCAGCGCTACACCCGCCCGTCCTCCAGCCTTTCACATCTGCTCTTCCCGACTCCACGGTCTCTTTCCGCCGTGTTCCCCAGTCTGAGTCCCCGCGGCTCAGGACAGAGTGTGTGGTGGCAGCTGCCCTGTGGGGAGCCTGGGCCCAGACAGGCGCAGGGCTGACTCCTGGCACCCCCCCTAGCAGTGTGATTTCAGAAAAAAAGAACTGGAAACTCAGTCCCCTCGTCTGCCACATGGGGTAACTGCTCGCTGTCAGGGGGCCGTGAGGGCTCACTGAGGTGGTGACGTCAGCTCCTGCCCCACATGATGGGGACTCACTCTCCCTCCCTCTCCCCTTCTCATCCTTCCTCTGCCTCCGAGGGGCCGGCCGGACAAATCCAGAGTTTAGCAGATAGTCTCGTTTTAGCTGGATCACCTCTCCTACGGGTGTCCGAGTAGCCGAAGTCCCCTAAGGGCTGACTGGCATCTGTCAGCTTTGTCCACAGGGTGGCACTGACCACAGCCCCTGTCTGGACCTCATGTCCCTGCTCCTTTCCACACTCACGGTCCCTGCCTCAGCCCCCTCAGGCCTTGCAGGACCCAGGGCACCAGGGGGTGCCCACTGAGCTCCCAGTGGGGGTGCCAAGGCTGCAAGCTCCTCCCAGCAGCCCAGCCCTCTGGGGTCCTCCCGCACCCCTGTTGACAGCGATGGGGGTGCGGCTGGAATCCCGTGCACAGCCTGCTCGCTGCCCCTGAGTGACAGAAAGTGCAGACTCTACCCACAAAGCATATTTTCAATTGCACTCTCATCCCAGTTGGGCTCCTGTAAAAGAACGTTTTCTTGGGGACTTTTATACCAAAGTGTCTTCTGCAAAGCAAAAGCTCAGCGATGAGATTCGCGTTAGCTCAGTTCCAGCTGGTGCACAGAGGCCTGAGGAGGGCCGTGGGTGACGCAGGTGTGCAGCCCGCCCCGCGCTGCTCTGCAGTCTGGGGCGTGGCGGGCAGAGCACACCTCACGTCCACTGCTATCGCTTTCTCAGTGTGCTCAGTTTTACCACCAGACTCAGGGACGGGGAACAGGGCAATGCAGGTCTCACACTTCGGAATGTCCACAGGGATCTGCAGACCCAGGTTCTCAGAGGAGCTGAAGCTTAGGGACCTGGGGGACAGAAAAGGGGGGTTAGCAAGCAACCAAAAGAAAGGGTCCCGTGTCTGGAGCTGCCCGCCTTCCGCGACTGGCAGAAGCAAGCAGCCGCTGGAGGGGTCTCTCCGTTTGGGCCTCGGGATCAGCAAACGCAGGCCTGGCTCCGTGGCTGGAGCATGCGGCCACCTCCTGCCCGGTGTCTGTGGGGCCAGCTCCCGGTCCTGAGCTGAGGTTAAACCATCGTCAATTAGTTGTGTATTTACTGTGTCAAGCAACATGTTTAGTGCTTTGGGGACTGTATTCTCTCCTATTTTATGTGGTTTTGACTTAAACCACTTTATGAAGGGATGATTGACATACAAAAAGCTGTACCTGATTAATGTATGCAACCTAAGCAGTTTGGAGATCTCACCTGTAAAACCATCCTCAGTCTATGCCATGAACATATCCGTCCACCTCAAAAAGTTTCCTCCCACTGTATCTATATATCATTATTATTGTCATCATTTGTGTGTGTGGTGAGAACACTTATCATAAGATTCATCCTATTAGCAAATTTCAAGTGCACAATGCAATATTGTTAGCTGTAGGCACCGCGATGTAAAGTAGACCCAGAATTTATTCATCTTGCATAACTGAAACTTTCTACCCCAGATGCCACATTGTGCATTACCAGTGAGACCAAGACCAATCTGCTAGCACTACAGCCAGCAGCCACTCACCCCAGGTTTGCAGGACCCGCTCAGCAACAGAGCAGAGGGGAGGGGTGGTGTGCTGAGGCCACTCTGAGCCCATGAGACTCAGAGAGCTAAGGAAACCCTCGCTTCCTGACTTCTGAGGCCCAGGCACCAGGTCACCCACCAACAGTGGACAACAAAAGGTCCTTAAACTTGACTGAGTTAGAGGGTGGTAGGGGAAGGGTGGGGAATGAACTGGGAACCTGAGTGTCTCCTGGAGGCCAGCGTGACCACACGCTCAGGTTTCTCACCCTTGGCAGTGGGACTGTCCTGTGCATAGTAGGGTCTTTAGCAGCATCCTGGCCTCCACCTGTCACTAGCACACCCTCAGGACATTCATGAGCCCTAGTGGGGGGAGGGCAGGACTGTTCCTGCTCTTACCTGCTCCACAGACTGGGCTCTGGCCAGCCCTGGGGCCGCCCAGGCCAACTGGACTCACATCTTACCAAAGCGGACGGGTGCTGGAGTCTCTGCCTCCCCTCTGTGCCATGGTCCCCTCTCCACCATTGGCATCAAGAAGACCTTTTGATTCAGCAACTCACATGAGGCTATCATGTCTCTATTATTCAGATCATAAACATAATTTATCTGTTTCATTATTAAACCCCCCTTTTTTTTCCTAATGCAAATGCCCTTAGTCCCCACACACCACAGGTGTGAGATTTTTAAGGGTTCTGCTGCTTCCGTTGAAGACACTGATGAGCGTACGACAGAACCAGGGCTTTTTCCTGGGCCTACAACATGTTTCCTTAAGATCCTAGGGGCCTGAGCATCAGTTCTGGGGGGACTTTCAAAGTCAGATATTTGAGGGGGATTTGGCCCCAGTGTCTGGAGCCAGCGTGGGCCCCATGTAAACAGTAAGGGTGAGCTCAGTAGCCAGGCCAGGCCTCTGGCTGCTGTCAGTTCACCTCGAGGGTGGGGCGCCCGCTATGGGCACCCTCTCTGGGAGAGACCCCTCCAACCACTTGCAGGGAGCACTGTCACGGGGTCAAAGTGAGACCAGAGGCAGTCCCCACAAAACAGGCAAGGGGAGCGCCACGGCGCCCACCTGGTGAATGAAAGCTGAGGTCAGTCAGGTGACTTGTCCCCATCCCCCCCCTCATCCCGGGCCAGGCCTCTGCAGGATGCCCAGAACGCAAAGTGGACGTACAAATTCCCAACCCTTTCTGCTAAGCCTCCTCATTTAATTTCACCTACATCTTCGAATATCTCGCTCAGAGATAATTGACAGACAGCGATCAGGATGTGACCCAGGCGAGTGCACACCGTTTGGGGCCCACCTGCCCTGTAGAGGGAGACCAGAATGAGCCGCCAGGCTCGTGTGGCACACCCTCGGTGTCCACCGGGGACCTGTGGAGAGCTTTCCAATCCTGCTGCTGGACTGTGAAGCTCTTCCAGCCGAGGGCTCAGCTCAGCTCCGCCAGTTGGTTCTGTCTATACCCGACCGCCCACAGGCTCCAAGCCCTAAAGAACCCTGTCTGCGTCTTGGCTGGGGACTCAGGCGCCACACGCGAGCTTTCCTGGGATCTCCTCCTGCCCATGGAGCACTGACCCGGCTGCAGATCCCTGAGAAAGCGGAGCGACCTGCCCAGGAGCCACTAGGGACCGCGCTCCAGCGCGGAGGCCACTTCAGGCGCTGGGCGGGGAGGACCTGAGAGCGCCGCGTGGGGCGCGCGCTGCTGGCCTGGGTCACGCTGTGCCGCGGGGGCGACACAAACCATCGCCCTCCGTGAAACCTGGAGTTGTGCGGCTTCCTGCCTTTCCTCCCACCCTCCCAGCCCCGAGCTTGCCTGCCCCTCCCCCCGAATTCTGTCCATGCCCCTCAGCCCGCGCCCGGCCGGGAGCACGCCCCCAGCCCCTGCCCCCCACGCGCGACTGTGGCTCCTTCTCATCCAGTTTGGGGAGCTGCCCGCGGAGAGAGAGCGGCCCAGCACCCGGCAGCTAGCGCGCACAGGTGTGGTTCCCGTATCACCCAAGACCACTGCAGAAGCGGCCCAGAGCCGCCCCTCCCCGGCCGCGCGGGGGGAGCGGCTGGAGAGCAGGAGAGGAGGCGCGCGGCGCCGGGGACGAGGCGCCCCGGGCGGTGGGCGACGCTCCTTTTGCGGGCTCGGCTCCGGGTCGCGCAGACCCGAGCGCGCACACACCGCAGGCAGCGGCCAGGGGGTGAGTCCTCGGGGCGTGGAGTGGGGCGAGGTTTGGAGAGGGTCCTCCGGGGACCCAGAGAGTCATTTTCAGACGCAGGCCCTCAGGACGCGGGAGTGCGGGGGCGGGTCCGCGGGGCGGGGGCGGACCTCGGGGGCGGGTCCCGGGGCGGGGACTGTTCTTGGGGGGCGGGTCCCCGGGACGGGGGGGCGGGTCTCGGGGGCGGGTCCCGGGGCGGGGGCTGTTCTTGGGGGGCGGGTCCCCAGGACGAGGGGCGGGTCTCGGGGGCGGGTCCTGGGGCGGGGGCGGGCCCTCGGGGCGGTGCGCGCGGGCGTCCTCCGCTCCTCCCGCGCGCGGCCGCTGAAGTCCCGCGGCGCGCGGCCAGCCCAGCCCGGGCCGCCGCACTCGCAGCAGCCCCGCGGCGGGGAGCGCGGGCCGGGGCCGAGGCCGCGGCGGGGGGCGCCGCCCCCAGCGTCCTTCTGCAGCCCCCCGAGCGGAGGCGAGGCCGAAGACGGGACTGCGCGGGGCCGGAACCATGAACCGGAGTTTCCACAAGTCTCAGACCCTGCGCTTCTACGACGGCAGCGCGGTGGAAGTCAAGAGCAAGGTGAGCCGGGGCCAGCGGCCTGCGCCCCCTGCGAATGAATGGGCGCCCCGCGGGGCACGGGGCGCTGCGGGCGAGACCCGCGCCAGCCACCGCCTCGGCGCGCGGCCGCCGGCTGGGATGTGGAGGGTCGGGGTGTCCTTCCCGCCCCGTGTGGACACAAAGCCGCAGTCTGGCGTGGTCCAGCTGGAGCCCCGGCGCCTGAGGGCCGGAGCCGCGGGCCGGGCCCAGCGGACCCGGACCCTCCGCGCGAGCGGCTCTTTTGTTCCGCGGGCGGGAGGCGCCCGGCGCGCCGCGCGCTGGAGGGGCCGCGGGGGCCCGGGCCGGGGAGGCCCTGACCGCGCTGCCGCCTTCACGGCGGAGGTCCCGGAGCCGGGGAAGGGGAGCCGGCAGCCGCCTCCGACCCCCGGACCCACCCCGGGCCCCGGCGCGCCCCAGGCCCCGCCGCGCTGGCGGCCCCTCCCGCTGCCCGCGCCCGGCCCGAGCGTGCCCGGACTTGCGGGCAGCCGTGCGCGCTGCGGGGACTGGCCGATAGCATCTGGCGCTTCTGTCTGCGGAGGCGGCTCCTTCGCCCCAGACGCCTTTGTCTGCGGGGGTCTCTGTGGGGGACCCCGCGGGAGGAGGTCCGGGGAAGGGCGCCCCTCCGGCGCTCTCGTCCTTGCTCTCCGCGCCCCCTGCCCGCCGTAACGCGCGGCGGAGCAGCCCAAGTGCTGGGGGCTCTGACCCCCACTCCTGGGGCGCGGGGCAGATGTACCCTGACAGGTCTCTGCGGAGGCCAGTCCCGCAGCCGCCCTGCCCGGGCTGCCCCTGCCGCCCCGCGGGGTGCCCTGCCGTGGGGCTCCCAGGGCGGAGCGGAGGGGGCTGGGGCGGAAGCTGCGCCGAGTCGCAGCACTTCGTGTTCATCTTCACGGCCACAGACTTTTTACGAACCCCCAGTTTCTAGTAAGATTTCACCGCTCCTCAATGCTAACTTCTGTGACCCTCGCCCCCTTGCACCCTTCTTTAGCCGGGAGTGTTCCCACCCCCACCCCCCAGTTCAAACGTGGCGGCCACGAGTCGCGGGGGGCCGTCAGGCGAGGGTGCGACGGGGGAGCCGGGTCCTCCAGCGCCGGCGCGTCCGCCCCCTGGAGCAGCCGCTGAGCACGTGCGGCGCTTCGTGTTTCTAAATTTTTCCTTTGAGATCATCATCGACCCACCAGCAGTTGAGGGGAAAATGCAGACTTCTCAAAGGGGCACCTTGTAGCCAGTGTTACGTCCCGGACCTCGGCGGACGTGTTGGCGTGTGCTGAGGTCACCACTTTTTTCCTGTGCACGTTCCTGCGCCCACGGCACTATGGGGATACAGGACGCCTGTCACTGCCCTCTCAGCGGACACCTGATGCCCAGTGCACAGTGACGCGCGAATACTGAGGCCGGACCCTAGGCCACACCAGCCACGGCCCCCACACTCAGTCCCGTGTGCGCCGGCTGCTGCCTGGTCACACACACAGCCCCAGGGGGAAGTTCTGGAGCTGTCCTTCCAGGTCTGGACTGCTGGCACCAGCAGGCCGCGTGGACTGTGGGCAGTGCCTCAGGCCACCCTGATCCTGGGTTCAAGGTCAGATGCGCTGAATGTTCCCCAGAGGTGAGCAGCAGAGCCAGAGTTTTGGTCGAGTTTGGGAGCAATCCCAGAAGGGCCACATGGACGGGCTTTGCTGGCTGCTCATGCAGCCTGGCCGGGGTCTGGACGGACACGCACGGGGCTGTGGCTGCTGCGTCTTGGGGAGGCCAGACGGCTGGCCCCTTGCGGAGGACCGGCTGCCTTACTGTCCACACCCTCGCCCGCCCCTTTTCGTGGTTGACATTTGCTCCACGGTGTCCACCTCTGCACGAGCCTCAACTGCTCTCGTCATGACACAGGAGGCAACACTTTACGACAGCAGCGTCTTTATGCAAGCAGAACATAGCACCCTAACTGTGTTTGGGGGGGCTGGTGCCAGGCGCTGAGTCCAGACGGGTCTGCCACCGCCGCCCCTGTGAGCTCTCAGGCCGGTCGCCTCACTTTTCTGAGCCTCGGGTGCTCGACTGTGAGGTGGGTACCTGTTCTTCTTACCTCCCAGCACCCACCGAGGGTGGCCGTGGTCGTGGTGAAAGCCGCACATGCCCGCGTCAGAGGGCCAAGCGCTGCAGGTCAGGGTGCCGGGTCTGAAAACCATCTCTGACCCTCACAGGGGATTAGACATCAGCCATCAGTCCCAGCTGGTCAGTTTCCAAAGTCCCGGGGACGTCTTCAGACCTGGCAGCTCTCCCCCATCATCTTGCCTCTTAAACGTCCCCAAATGTTTCTGCCTTGAAACCTGTGCGTGCCCACTTCTGGCTTCGACTTCTGCCTCTGCTCCCCTGGGACGTGCAGGGGGAGGGAGGTGCTGTGAAGGTGTCATGAAGGCTGAGGGGAGCGAGTCTCGGCCGCCGGTGCTGAGGCAGGGTCTGCAGGGGCCAGAGTGGCTGGAGACCGTCTGTCCTGCGAGGAGACAGACAGCTCCGCAGTGCCATCGGGGACTCCAGTGCTTTACCCGCATCCGTCCTCTGCCAGAGTCACCACGTGCCCAAAGGTGCAGAGGGACGCGGCCACCCCGGCCCCACGCCGTGCTCCGGCCGCACCTGGCCTCCTCTGGGCCCAGCTTCTAGCCGACACGTGTCTCATCCCCACCCTGCCCACCCTCCCCTGCAGCGCAGGTGGGCTCCCTCTGCCCTCTGCCCCTTCTCCCTGTGCCCCTCATGTGAGGGCCCTTGTCACAGTGCTGGCACGGGTCACTCCAATGCAGGGGCCAAGGACCGCGTTCACACCGCCGTGTCGGCAGGAAACGCACACGGCAGGGTCTGCCACTCCGTGCGAACGACGTTGGGGGCTTTTGTGGGTTCTAAACCAATATGTTGTTGATGTAGATTTAGAAACCACGCCAGGCACAAAGGGCAGGAACTCTCCCGTCCCGAGACGAGCCACTGTCAGTGCACAGTGTCCTCCTGACCCTTTGCAGTGCCCCGCTGCTTTGAGGGATAAGGATCGTATTTTATAGGCCTGTCATTCTGCAGCTGGCTCTACCCCTTCCACTTAGCAGTGCATTGCAAACGTTTTTCCCGTCATAAATACTTGCAGAACATGTTTGTAAGGTGACTACATAGTGTTCCATCTTATGTGTAAACCATAATTTAACCAATATCCTATTTTGGTTATTTCCAATTTTTTTCTACAACTAACAATGCTGTGAATGACATCTTTATATTTAAATCTTTAGATAAATATTTATAGTATATAAAGACTACTGATTCTATTACATCCCTTATTTCTTCAGAACAGATTCCCAGAAGTAAAATTACTGGGTGAAAAGTATATATATGTATTTTTTTAAATAAAATATATAGGTTTAAGGCTATGATGGCAGAGTGCTGGGTTTCCGTGCCAGTTCGCACGCCCCGCCTCTGGTCGGCCCCCATCCCTGCCCCCCCACCCCCCGCGTTAGGTGTTTTCTTGTTCTTTCCCTATCAGGGCAGTGAAATGCTCCACCATTGTCTGAATTTGTATTCTTGGGTCTTGGTGAATTAAAAACTTGCATCTGCCCCTTCCCTGCCCCCTCCCCTCTGCCGATGTCCTCGTTTTCACCGCATCATCGAGCTGCCTGTCCCAGGAGTGCCGGCTGCTGAGGTGACAGAGCTGTGAGTCCGCGTGCCCCCCCCCCGGCCCCCACATCCCGTCCCTGGTCGCTGGCCGCTTGCCTTTCCACCGGTGGGGGCTGGGCCCTTGCCTTCCCTGGGCCGGTTGAGAACCGCCTGACACCGTTTGACTCACCCGTGTGTCGGCTGCACCCTTTTAAGGTTCTGGTTTTCTTGTATCTGTGCACGTCTGCGTTCAGACAGGTTTGGCGACTTCGTTTGGGAAGTTGCACCTGCGGGAGACTCCTCAGGGATCCGGGTGGGAACAATCTCTGTGGCCTGCCGGCAGGAGGAAGCTCTGTGTGCCTTTGGGGGCACCCGGCCAGCCAGGGGTTCAGGCCCCTTCTAGGGACCATGGCATTTCAGGTAGAGGGTTCTCCAGTTTTAGGGGAGGGAAGGGCCCTCAGGGATTGGAAGATGCAGCCTTTCAAGGTGTTGTATGGCTAATGCTTACCACTCACATCCAGAATGAGTAAAAAGATGGGTCACCCTTCCTGTGAAGGCCCCTTTAGAGGAAGCGGGGGCCGAGAGGCGGCAGCAGGAGCACCCCGGGCGGCGGTGTGGTGGGTGCCCCGGGTCCGGGTGGCAGGTCTGCTCAGCGGGCTGCTTGCGGACTCCCCACTCTGCTGTGGCCCGGGGAGCAGCGGAAGCTGCTGTGTCCCTTGGGAGCCCCTGTGTCCCCACTCCGAGGCTGCCCCTGGGTGTACAGAAGGTCCTGACCGGACACCGCCCTCTGCATAGGCTGCACTTGCAGTATTTCTTAGAAGTTCTCTGGCCGCCCGCCCCAGTATGTGTGCTGCGTGCCGGGCCCTGTTCTAAGTGCATAGCAGCCCCAAGCAGTGGTCCGCGAGTCCCCGTCTCGATGCTGTGCTCGCCCTGTCCCACAAGGCAGCCCGGAGGTCCCGGGGCCCCTGACTGCCAGGGCGGGGGGCGTGGCGGCCCGGGCCCGCAGGCCGAGGCCTCACCACCCCGTGCTGCCCCTGCTCAGGCCGCCCTGGGGCCCAGGCCCACACAGCGGTGTGGGGTGGGCAGAACGCCAGACGCCTGGTGCTCCTGGGTCCGGAGCTGGTAAGGTCCGGTCCCTGTGCCTTGGGGACATCTCCGTAGCTGTTCCTTGCTCCATGCCCAGCAGTTATCCCTGAAGTCTCTGAACAGCGTTTCCGAGCAGCTGCTGCGTGCTGGGCGGGGCTGCACTGGGCACACGGCAGCAAGTCAGACGCCTCCTGCCTGAGCCTGCGTGGTCCTTTGGGTCCGTCCTGTGAGGGGCCGGCCGGGCAGGCCGGGTGTGGCTGCTGTGCCCTGATCTCCAGCGTGCCACCGAGTCACAGCTCAGGCCTGCCTGGGGCCACCCCACCGCCCAGCAGGACCCCGCGCTGCTTGAGATGAGCCGGTGTGTCCCCTGGGCTCCGGCCCCCACTCCCCCCGCCCCTGCCCCGGCCTCGGGTTCCCCCTCGACCTCGAGTGGCGGGCTCCAGAGAAGTCGGCGTCTCGCAGTGGCTGGTACACGGTTGGCCCCTGACAAATGGGTGAGGGAGCCAGGTGAGGGAGTGGCTTTGCAGGGAGGCGCCGGGCATGAGGAAGGGCCCCTCTGAGAGGGGTCACGGCCTTGTCCTCTCCCCACTAGCACTGGGAGGGAGGGAGGAGGAGGGAGAAGGCGAGCTACACACGGAGGAGGAGCTTAGGGAGTTCAGAGGGGATCGGTGTGAACGCTCCGCTGGCTCCTGACGGCCTGCGGGGACACAGGCCAGCTTCCCGCGCCCCGCAGGTCTCCACAGCTCGAGGCTGCTGGGGTCCTCGGGGCCCGCCCTGAGCTCTCCACAGCTGGTGCCCACTCAGCCCTTGTCACCCCATCGGCCTGACGTGCGTCTCGCTCCAGGGCAGCCTGTGCCACCTGCAGACACGCGGGCAGGGCCAGCTGAGACCCTGGTGACCTCTGATGCCACAGTTCCCTGTCCCCTCCATTCGGTCCTCCCGGGTTCCAGGGTCCAGGGACGTGCTTCCCGCACCCACCGTCCCCCCGCAGTTCTCCCCAAGGCCACGTTCTCTGCTGCATCTCGTTCACAGAGGACACTGAGCATCTCCCGTCCCCAGCCGAGTGTCTGCTCTGTATTTTGGGGTACATGTGTAGCATTTTACTTGGGGGAAGAAAAAAGCCTCTGCTGCTTACAGAGCTTGTAAAGCACCGAGGTCCTTCCCCATGGCCTGTGTCCCCCGCAGCTCGTACCTGTACACACCCGAGGATGCCTGGCCTTGTCCCCTCCCTGGTCACGGGCTGACCTCACAACAGCCCAGCCCTCTCCTGCCCTTGCCCGTGGAAGCTTAGCAGGAAGCTGTCCAGACCCCCATACCGCACTGGGGTCTCTCCCGTGGGAGGTGCAGCGTGTGACAGAAAGCACGCTGGCCTCCGGCATGCAGCGGGACCCAGCTGTGCGTTCACGCACCCGGGTGACCACTGTGCCGATCTAGGTATGGAACATTCCAGCGTCCAGGAGGGTCCCCTCATGCCCTGCCTTGCCAGCACCCACCCTCTAAGCACCATCAGGCTCTCTGTCCCCAGAGATGAGTGTGCTGGTTCTCAGGCATGGCACGATGCCACAGGGCCTCTCCCTGGTGGGTGGCTCCGGAGACGTTATGTTTTAGGGAGGCCGTGTACTCTGCTGTGCGTCCACCTGTGTTATACCTGGACTTTGCTGCCCAAAGCCGTGTGCACACCCTTGGGAGGCTGCGTGCACGAGCTTGGTTCTCAGTACATTTGCGAGGCTGCTGTGCCTTCCCTGCAGAGCTGGCCACAGGGTCCCGCCCAGCCTGACCCGCAGCTCAGGGCAGTGGTGTTGGCTCAGGGGTGCAGACTCAGACCCCGGCCTTGGCTGGATGTAGGCGGGGCGCCGCTGCAGAAGGTCTGAGTGTTCGGGAGTTTCTGAAGGCCTTGGACCGCAGATCATTAAGTATTTGTTGGTTCGGAATAAATCAGGAGATTCTTTGCCTGACGGGGTTCAAGGGGTCCACCACCGAGGGCTCTCACAGTGCTCCGTTTGCTTCTGTGGTGTGAACATGGCTCCCGTGCCTCTCGGCTTCCCCTCCGTCCACATCAGCTTCCGCGGGCCCTTCCGTGGGCCAGGCATCGAGGGAGAAGCCAAGGCTCCAGACGGACAAGATGGGCCTGAGCGGTCCGTGACAGGTCATGACATCGCATGCCGCTGACCCTGAGGTGAAGGGTCTCTCCAGCTTGTAGCAAGTACCTGCATCTCCCGCGTGCAGGGAAGACCACAGCACCTCAAGCAAGGCCGGCCGTGCAAACCTGTGCCCCCGCAGCTCGCACCTGCACACACCTGAGGAGGTCGCAGGGTCACTGCGTGACTGCCTCTGGGAGACTCCGCTCCCCTCAGGGTCCTGCCTGGTGAGAGGTGCCACACGGTGAGGCCACACGCGAACCTTTGCGCCTTTGCTTCTGAGACAGGACGGGGTGCACTGATGTGTGGCCCAAGGTTCCCCTGCCAGTCGCCCCCTTTGGGGGCACATGCTGTGTGGAGGGCCCTCTGGTCCCTGGGCAAGGGCTGTGGAGAGCGGTGCGGCCAGCAAGCCGCCGCCCCGAGGTACCGTCAGTGTCCTGTTTTCCACGGCTGCTGCCCTCAGGCCCTGGCCTCACGCCCCTCGCACGTCTGCAGTAGTTGTGGGGTGTTGTTCTGGGACAAAGCCACGTTCTCTGCCTGGAGGATGGCCCGTCACACAGAGGAGGGGGTGGCACCCAGCCCCTGGCCCGTGGTCACTGCAGGCCCACAGCCGCTGAGAAGGGCGCAGACCCCAACTTCCTAAGAAGGTGCACCTTTGCCTGGAAGGTGGCACAGAAGCGCTGGGTGTCCAGCAGACATTGGGCAGACACTCCAGACGCCACAGATGCTCTCGTGAGGCCCGGTGTGTCAGGGAGCCCACTCCCGGCATCCCCAGGCCTGCCCACCGCCCCCCCGAGCCGGGAGCAGCTCCCCCAGGATGCGGCCCCATTGCTTGTCAGCAGCGCCTCCTCCCAGCCCAGGCAGTTGTGGTGTCCGGAGGCAGCCTGGCCGAGCGTCGGCACCTGGCCCCTGAGAGTGGACGGGCCATGGGTTGGCCCCGCAGCTCCTCCTCAGGTGTGATTCTGGGGGGCACACTGTCCCTGAGCTCCCTCCCTGCCTTGGGAGCCCAGTGCAGCCGGCAGGAGCAGAGCCAGCTGGGTGTGACCCTTGTGGGTCTCAGGGAAGCGTTGTGGCTGCAGCGTTCTTTGTTGGAGCGTCAGCAGTGTGCCAGGCTTCCCGCCAGGCTTCCCGCCAGGCTTCCCTCCGGGTGGGACACAGCACGGACGTTTCTTGACGCCCATGAACCCTCATGCGTGGGCTGTGGCGAGGGGCCCTGGGAGCTGACCAAGCTGTCAACTCGCCCACCCGAGGTTCCAGCTGCAAGTGGCAGAACCAGATCTTAAACCCTTGTTTGCTGCACCTGCTGCCATCGAGTCCCCGTCCCCAGATTCCACCTCCTGGGAACTAAACAGTGCCGACCTGCTCCGGGCGAGCTCTGAAGTCACATCACGTGTCCCTCCAGCTCCCCCCAGCACCAGCTCAGGGCCGGGCTGCTTCCCGTGAGCCCGGCTGTGCAGAGCCTGGTGGAGGCGGGGTGGCTGAGGGGGAGTCTGTCCTAATCCTGCCACACTGCATAGGTTCTTTGCGGCCATGTGACTACCACCAGTGACCACCCAGGGCCCGGGCACACCTGGAGAAGTCGTTTAGCGAGGCCCCTTGCACTCCACGGCTGGGGTGCAGCCAGGCCGGGCTCTCAGCGGCCACCCAGCTGTGGGGTCGGGGCGTGCTCCTGAGCACTGCTTTCCTCTTGTGGACTTCTAAAAAGCTTGTTTCATTTTAAAAAGGAGCCCCGAGAAATTACTGCGTGCCAGCGACGGAAGGGGTGGGGCCTAAGAAAGTGACCCCTCCTCAGAAATCAGGGGTGTCTCAGCTGAAGAGGGGGATCTGTTGCAACGTGCAGAAGGTGTCCCTGTCGTGTCTGCAAGTACAGCTCCCTGAGAGGGGCTCAGCAGGCGGCCCCTGCGTGCTTGGGTACACGCTTGCCAGGAGCAGGGAAGCCCGAGGGCAGCCCATGCACACACATGGCTGCTCACAGAACCCTCTGAGGAACGTGGTTTGTCCCTTTTTCACAAAGGCGGAAATTCACTTGGAGAAGTGTCAATACCCACACTCACACAAGGTAAGGCCGAGTCTGAGTCTGAGCCCGGGGCACCCATCCGGGGCTCTGCCCTTCGGGACTCTGCCCGTGGTCTGGATTGGTGACACACTGCCCACCGGACAGCATCATGCCTCAGCCGGTCCCCACCCCCGGAAACTGCCTCTTTCCCACATGTCGTGAGCTCACGTCGCATGTGACCATGCACAGGCCGGGGTTCTGGGCGCCCTCCCTGGGTGGGCGTCTGTCTCAGGGCTGTCCCACAGAGACAGCGAGCAGCCTCCAGACTGGAGCTCCACGGCACGCACCAAGGTCTCCCTGTGCCTTCTCCCCCAGCTCTGGGTCCCACTGCTCCCCACCACCGGCCCCTCCTTGCCCATGCCGTCAGCTGCCCCTTCCAACCCGGGGCACCCCTGGCTCTGCCCTTCCGCTTGGGATTCACACCCCACCATTGGAGCCCTTTGGAGCTTGTCTAGATCCCTGCCCCTGGTAGCCTCAGTTCCTTGGTTTGCGAGCCTGTGACTGTGGGCAGCGTCCTGAGTCCTAGGCCTCAGGTTCCCGGTCTGTGCAGTGGGAACAGTGCTGTCAGGATTGCGATGGCATGCACACCAGGCTTGTCTCTGGCCACGCATTCTCTCCTGCACAGGAAATCCCTGCCGTGCAGAGGCCACAAGCCACGTTCCTGAATATTTATCCTCCACGCGCAGCCCCGCCCCATGCCGCCAGCTAGCAGTGCTCTGTGCATGAGTGCCGATCACACGCGTGAGCTGTGATCGTGTGCTCACAAGCGCAGTGCGTTCTCGGCCCCAGCAGTCGCCAAGCAGCCTCGTGCAGGCCCCGGGCTTGTCCGGACAGTTCCGCTGTGCTGTCATGGCTGTGGATCGCAGTGGGTGGACGGGGCACAGGAAGGGGCCAGGCTCTCCCATCAGCTCCACCCTGCCTGACTCACAGGTCTGTGGCCTGATTTTAAACTGTCCTGATGTGTCAGCCCAGGAAATGGCCCGTGGCGGGTCCCACAGGCCGACAGACACAGGTGCGGGTTAGGCAGCAGCGTGTGCTTCATCTCGTTCAGTAACAGGTCTTTCTGCAGCTTTCTGTTGATGTGCACGTGTACACATGCTCCTCAGCCCGGTCCAGATGGCCCCGACTCTGTGTTTACTGACAAATTCGTGCTCCTTGGCTCTTTCATGATTGACAGAAGCCTTGACCCTGCTCTGGTGGGAAGGCTCGGATGGCCTCAGGCGACTCCCTCTGCCCTGCAGTGATTGGCTCAGAGAGAGGCATGTGACTCCCCCCACCCAACCAATGAGAGAGGATCCACTTCCACCGAGTGTAGTGTTGATTGTGACCCAGGACCCACCTCAACCAAGAGGGGGACGTCACCTCAACCAAGAGGGGGACGTCAGAGATAGCAGCCGGCAGTTCATGGCTGCAGCACCCTAAGGCCCGCCTCCAGCTTCTGCGGGTCTGGCCATCTTGCTGTACTCCTGGTTCCTGGGCTTTCTCCCTCCGCGCTGCTATGGTGACGTGCGCCCGCTCTCTGCTCTTTAAATCCAGGCCTGTGACATATCGTCTCTTCCTTTGTATTTCTTAGTTTGTAATGGCACGTTTGCACGTCTGATTATTGTTCGCTGTCGGGCTTTCAGACAAACCATCAGCCCCACGAAGACACTCAAATGAGCACAGGGCTCGGCCCATAAATGCCTTCCGCAAACTTTCGCTGAATGATTGAACAGTGAACAGCGGCCCATAGCGCCGACGAGCACTGTGCTCACCAGGTGCTTCCAACCGCGCTTGTCAGACTGGGGTGCACTCGGGGTGGGGTTGAGCTCGGACAGACCGCACACCTCAGCGCCCGGGGTGCTCTGCTGCTTAGGGCGGCTGGCCTTGGGCGGGAGCTGAGGTTTAGAGCAGAGCCCGTCGCGCCCAAGTGGTTTTCGACCTAAGTTGACCGCACTGCAGACTCAGCCCCGTGCTGTTTTCGTTCCCTTTCCAAACCTCAAAGGCGCCCTGACCCCTTAACTCAATTGACTTCATTATATTTCACCCTTGGAAGGGGCTTCGCCTGTTTCACGAGCTTTCAGTTCCCATTTCTCACTGTTGTAAATATTTAGGTGAATATTTTATATCGTAATCAGTCAGCGCTTCCGCTGACCTCAGCGATTACTTTCACCTGACTGGCCACCGCCTCGACGAGGTGGGGCTTGGGTGGGGCGGAGCCTCTGCGTGGGGCGGGGCTTGCGTGGGGCGGAGCCTCTGCGTGGGGCGGGGCTTGCGTGGGGCGGGGCCTAGGCTGTCTTCTTGCAGCGAGGGGCTCAGAACACTGCCGTGATACCCACGGTCATGTGCGTGCATCGTTTTCGGTCTGTGTTGTAGGACATTTTTTATTTGAAATAAACACAACCTTTGACAACAGGAAAACGGCCGCAGGACTCACGGGTGCTCCAGCCTAGGCCGCTGCCAGAGAGCCATCGGCAAGTATTGGAACAGGAAGATTTTGTGTCCAGGACCTTCCTTCGTCCCTGAGATCAGGGCAGTTGCAGGGTAGCTTGGAGAAGTTAGGGCCTTGGCTTGCACTCTGTATTCATTCGGTAAACATACTGTGAGTGTGACTGTATTCCAAGGTCTGCGGGAGTGAAATGAAGATCACATTTTTCTTTCACGACTGCAAAGCCCAGCACAAGTAAGTGTTCATGGAATAAGTCCCCACTTGGCAGTGTGGAGAAGTTGAGTTCAAGTAAAGAACTTAAAGTCCCTTAAAATGGCACTTTCGTAAGAGTGTCCTGGTGGTCGGCTGGTTCTCTGTCGCTCTGGAGAACGGGAGCCACCGAGAATGATGACCGAAACTCCTCCTTGGGAAGGTTGTTTGGAAACAAAACCTTTTGTCAAGAAAACTCCTTCCTTCAGTAGCCGCTGGGTGCGGCTGAGGCCCAAGGAGCCCCTGTGTCTTCCACAGTGGCACTCAACGTTCAACTGTGACGCCTGTGAAATCCAGTCACAGCTCCCCTGCAGAGTGTGTGTTTCATATGCTCAAAGACCCCCGGGTCACCTGTTTACTCATCTGTTTGCAAATGTTCGTTGAAACATTGCCTTCTGGATTGTGCCTGTGAAAACATCTTCACGTTTGTGCTGACGGGGCATTTGCTTCAGATTGCTGGGGCTGTGCCATATGTAGCGTGCACAGGGCCAGCCTGGTGCAGGCAGGCCCCAGCTGCGTTCTCATGTCTCCCGACTTCCCGTTTTGTGGCTGTCAGTCAATGTTATCTTAATTAAAATTCTAGAATTTTGTTTTGAACGGGTGTACAGAAGTTTTACTGATGAGTTCAGTGATGACGTGCGTGCCCGCTGCACACCAGCTCCTGCCCGGCTGTGGTGGCCAGGCTGCGCTGTCGGGACTCAGCTGTGTGAGCTATGGCACTTTCCGCCACTCATCAGGCAGTGATTAAACACGTGGCTGCCTGGGGTTTGGGAGGTGTCTTAGAATGACCCACTTACTAAGCAGATTTTAACTGGTAGAGCCTCCTTCTTAATGCCTGGCTCCCATGGCCTTGCCTGGTGAGTTTGATGACACCCTCTCATGCCCCTATGGGTGCCTTAAAACCTGGATCTGGGTGACTTGACCTCAAGGTCAAAGCATCTGAGAGTCCAAGATACCTCAGGCATCCAGCAAAAGAATGTTTTCAAAAGACAGCAGATAAGTGGAAAACACCGAGTAGACCAGTGTTAGGACAGCATGTTAGTTTAGAAAAGAGGAAATATAGGTACATGCATGATTCTCACCTGTTTGACAGGCAGCATGGGTTCCTGTGGGGCGGGGGCTGTCCCGGGAGATTCTTCACTGAAAGCCTTTTGAATTTTGAGCTGTGAGGTTCCATCCCTACACGAAGCACGGAGAGCTGGCCCATGTAGGACCGAAACGGCCCCAGAACCGGTGAGCTCTGGGCTCCAGGTGGCACCCTGAGTGTCATGCCAGACAGTAGACCATGATTTTCTTCCTTTCTTTATTTTATCATAAATCTTCCTGGCTTGCAGTTTCTACAGTCCATGTTCACAGACACCTGTGGTTTGTGTGCAGGAGAAGAAAGAATGCTTTTCATGAAACAGCAGGGAAGGAAGGAAATGACAAAAGGGGTAGAGTTGGGGACCGTTGCCTCTCGGTCTGATTGCCCACCCTGGCGGAAGCCGGCCTGAAAGGGAGTTGAGCTCGGGATGGAGACAGTTTGACGCTCTGGCGAAGCTGGCTGAGCTGCTTCGTCTCCGGGTTCTAGCTGCACACCTTCACGGGGGGGGGGGGGGGGGGGGCGGGGGCAGCACATCCTTCCCGAGCTGTTCCAGATGAAAATCGTGTGTGTGCATCTCCTGCCCCGAAGTGGCTATTAGAAATCCAACCACACGTGAGCCTCTGGCTCTCACATTTCCCTCAGTGATGGGGGACAGTGATTGGTTGGCCCTTCCTGCCCCCCCCCGGGTTGTTGGGGACATCACATGGGGTTCAGGCCCTGTGCTTCCCAGGTAGAAAGACAGCAGTGCGGAAGGGCCTGAGTTGGAAGACAGCGCTCTGTGTCACTGCCCTCCTGCCTTCGACGTTAGTGCACAGGTTGGTGGCGGTGGATTCCCTCGGACTCAGAAAGGGTGCTGCAGTTTCCCTGGGGATGGCACTGAGCTGTACTCAATCACCATTTCAGTTGTCAAGTACACAGTGACGGGGCAGGTTTGGACTGAAACCTGGGGCCATGTTTTCCGCTGGTTGGCTTAGGGTGGCAGCAGCTTCGCGCTGCAGATGGAGCCCGAGTCTTCCTCCCAGCCAGGAATCAGGCAGCTCTGTGACCCTGGGCCTGTGTCTCCCTTGGAGCACTTTGGGGGTCAGGGGGCGGGCTTGGAAGGCACTTCTGGCTGGGAACTTTTTGATGTGGTGGTGACCACACTCTATTGCACACTGAACAAGCCTTGTAAGCTCTGGGTTACACTTCATTTCTACACTAAATGGGTTTGTTTGAATGTACAGATCAGTACAGAGAAACCTTAGATATCAAGAAAAAGAGAATTTTACATTTCTACTGTTTTTAACCTAGGAAATAAGTAATCATGGTAATGGTGATGAATTACCTCTGGAGTCACATGACATTGAATGATGAAAACAGGGTTGTATTGCCAGAGCCTTATGGCTCCAGAGAGTCGCATGAAGTCTTAGCTCCTGAACTGGAGGAGAGGGGCGAGGGCCGTCCGCAGTCTGGGGCCAGGGTGGAGACAGGCCTGTGAGAGGTGGCAGGCGCTGCTCTGTTCGGAGTGCCTGCCCTCTGTCCTCCCTGCCAGTTCAACACCATTTTCCAACTGGAAAAGCTCGCCCTACCGGCCTGGACCAGTCCCACATCCTGTCTCTCCTCTGCAGGGCCCAGCATGAGTGAGGCGCTCCCCGAGTTCTTCAGCCTTCTTCTGAACTGGTGTGCGCTGGCAGCAGGCGGTCGGACCCTTGGTCCCGGGGTTTCCGTCTGCCTAGAGCTGAAGATGACCCTCCATTTGCACCCGCCCAGTGCCACCCTCCAGGTTTCTGTGTTTCTGACCATGGCTTTCAATCAGCCTTCAGTTTTGCTATTTAAAAAAAATTATTCTTGAAGGTGAAAAACATTTTTAAATAGTTCTGTAAGCTATAATTAACAAAATAGAAACCACACCTTTAAAGTATAAATTCAGTATTTTTTAGTGCTTCATTACCACTAATTGTAGAGCATTTTCTTCGCCCCAGAAGGAAACCCCGGCACCCGTTAGCAGCCGTTCGCAGTTCCTTCTGCCACCATCCCCTGGCAGCCGCAGGCCGTTTTCTCTGTGACGTTGCCTCTTCTGCCCATTGCACATGAACTGACTCATACGGGGCCTGGTCCTTCGTCTCCCTCTTGCCACAGCCGGTGTCCGTGCTTCGCTCTCCCCTGTGGCACCAAACAGGCGCGTGAGGACGCACCGCACTTTGTCCCTCCGCACAGCTGGGCGTCTGCGGTCTCCACTCCGGCTGTCGTCAGCGCTGCTGCCCTGAACATTCATGCGCAAGTGTTTGTGTGTACATCTGTGTTTGTTACTCGTGGGTAAACACGCCCAGGAGTGAAATTTCTGGGCCATATGGTAATCCTGGGGTCAGTGCAGGGAATATAGTCACTAATATAGTAACGGAGCGGTGCCGGCTCGGTGGGGGGGGGGGCCGAGGGGGGAGTTACGTAAACGTCTAACCTCTACATTGCTCACCTGAACTGAAACTGATGCAATATTGAACGTCAACTGTAACTAAAAAATAATAATATTTTTTGGAAAACAGTTGAGATGGTAAGTTTTATGTTATGTGTATTTTGGCACAATAAAAAATGAGGAAAAATGTTTTTCTATATCACACTTCATGTCACAGCTCTTTTTCAGACCTTGGAGCTCGTTCAGCATCTGAGCCATGTTCACCGTGTAACTTGGCTGACAAAGCCTCATTACCAAACAGATCAGGCCCGCTTTCTGTCAGGAAAAAGTCTGGATTCATTTTCATTTCAAATCACTATATGGTACATCTGGAACGCATATAACCACTATCAGACTGTATACCAACTACGCTTAAATAAAAATAAATTAAAAATAAACATACTAGGACATATTTTGAGAAAATCATTAAAAGAACTGAGAAACAGATTGAGATGAGCTTAGATCAAGTGCCAAACACAGTTATGACTGAGACACTGCGGAACTGACTGACTTAGCATGTGCTGCTTCTCACTGCTTAAGCGCAGGACGCGGCCCGAGCCCGGTGGGCATGAGAGGGTGCGACAGCCCGGTGTCCCTCAGGGGAAAATGAGTATGTCGTGTCCACTTTGGGGGAGCAGTGAACTGAGTTATGTATGAAAGTCAAAAATACTCTGACTAGATTTATTATACATGATTCAGCTCTTTTCATATAGTCAGTGGGAAAAGGCCTATACCGGTTAGAACCCGATCGCTGTGGCAGTCAGCATGTATCAGGAGTGTGAGATGTGAAAGATGACGGTTGGTCGTTATTGAAATTAGCATATGTGATGTGACTGGATAACTGAATATGAAAAAAATCACTTTAAACTTATGTCATAGGCTCAATCTCTTGTGTCTTGAAGCTTTCGGACCCTATGGAGGCCGGCCAATCGTGAAGAAGGCTGCTGCTTACCGTTAAGTTGTGGGGCTGTGCTCTGCTTCCCAGAGCCCCCCTCAAGGGGAGATGGCGCTGACAGCAGCAGGGTGCAGAGGCCTCCCCCACCCCGGGTCCTGGGATGCCACTGAGCCCAAGCGTTAGACGTGGTCAGCCCTCGAAGGTGGCTCCTGCCAAACCCGTGTTGGAGGTGCACAGTTGTGTGCCGCCCGCAGTCCAGGGTTGGCGAGGGGTCCATCCGTTTCCTTTACTCTTCGAAAGGGAAACAGGACAGGTGCTGGTTCTCAGAGCTCTAAGGAAGTTGAGGTCTGGGGACTAACTCACCTAAACCTAGTGGTTTTGTGGATGCCATCCCCAGGTCCCCAGCCAGCAGCACCAGCTGCCCTGGAATGCGGAGCCTGGGGTAACGGTGGCCTCTTCCCAGCCTGAGAACCCAGCAACCCGTGTGGTTTGAGCCACTTTGCCCTTGACAAGCAGACATACCATCTAGATGACAGTGGCCTGTGCAAATGTTGGGCATTTTATGTTCGTGAGTTTTGGAACTGTTACTATTACTTTTCAGTTGTCTTGAGGGGCTCAGTTCTGTTCTGCCTGGTGGACAAGGTCCCTGCCTCCCGGCGAGGGACGACAGCATGCCCTGAGCCAGACAAACAGGTGGCGTCCTTGGGTCCCTGCACAGTGCAGGGAGGAGACCCAGGGTCCTCTCCTGGCCGGTGGCCTAGAGCTCTTTGGCCAGTCCAGAACCGGGCCCTTTTCCTCCCTGTTTTTTTACCAGGTTCCTTCCTTCTTTCATTTTTGCTTCCGCTTTGATCCTTTTGAAGTGCAGCTATTTGATCCTTTTAACATGCAAACATATCACCTCACTTCCTTGTTTAAAATGGTCCCAGGACCCCCTCACCCTTAGGGAAAAGCTCAGGGTCCTCCTGCCTCTGAGGGTCTGGCCTGCTGGGACACTGCTCCCTGGGCCCTCAGGCAGGTAAGGGGCCTGGCCAAGGCCGACGCCCGCTCCACTCTGTCCTCCTCGTGATTAGTTTTGATGCTGCTTTCCCAGAACCCGAGCTCTGGCACCTGTCTCGTCCGGACATGTGGAGTGAGCTGTTCTCTCTGCTGGCCGTTCCCCTCATGCGGGCACACGTGCCATGACAGCGGGACACTGGCCCGCGTGTGTGCCAGGCCTGTGGGGGCTCGGGGGCTCTACTCGGGGACCAGCCGTGGGGTTTCCGCTGCGTCCCCTGCCGCTCACTCTGCCCGTGTCTTGCGTTGCAGTTTGGGGCTGAGTTCCGGAGGTTCTCCTTGGACCGGCAGAGGCCTGGGAAGTTCGAGGACTTCTACAAGCTGGTCGTGCACACTCACCACATCGCCAACACCGAGGTGACGATCGGCTACGCAGACGTGCACGGCGACCTGCTGCCCATCAACAACGACGACAACTTCTGCAAGGCGGTGTCCAGCGCGAACCCGCTGCTCAGGGTCTTCATCCAGAAACGAGGAACGGGGAGCATGGCTCGGGGTCTTCGTCCACAAACGAGGGACGGGGGAGCGTGGCTCGGGGTCTTCATCCAGAAACGAGGTACGGGGGAGCGTGGCTCGGGGTCTTCGTCCAGAAACGAGGGACGGGGCCGTGGCTCTCACTCAGCTTTCGTCACAGGGGGACGCCGTGCTCGGTTCTGTCTGTCATCACGGGACCCTTGCTTTCCCACCTATGGTGAGAGATGAAAGAAATCGACATTTGTTTTGTTGACATTTATCAGCAAGGCTTAAAAATATCTAAACTGTGTTTTCCACTTTAAATACTGTTGATTTCTGATGTTTAAATACTAAGAAAAAATAATATTGATACATTCAGTATTTTAACTGGAAGCGAGTTAATTCGGTAACCCAAGAACGTGACTTAAGGGTGCCAGCGTATGCTTCCCCCTGTTCTTTACTGGAAAAAGGCATTAGCTTTCAAGTATCACTTTGGGTAACTGTAGCGCCTAGTTGTGCTGTAAGTGAAACATCCTATGTGAAAATAAATTGCTGACATAGGCTGGGGGCCGAGTTCCCTGTGTTGCTCCCCTCAGAGCTGCATTTTGGATGTTTTCTCATCTCTATATTTAAGAAAACCTGAACATTTCAACGTAGTACACAGTGGACCCTTGAACAAAACGGGAGTTAGGGTGCGAGCCCCCCACAGTGGAAATGCATAATGACTCCCCAAAGGCGTTTCCACCCCTCAGCATCCGCCGGCGTGTGTGTGTGTCTGTGTGTATCTCTGTGTGTGTGTGTCTGCGTATGGTGTCCAGGATACCCTGTGGACACCAGAATTCGGGGCATCGGGTCCCCACGCGGCGGGGTACGCAGCGAGCGCCTGCGCGGACTCCCCACACACATCGGAAGCAGCGCAGGTCACGCCCGTGAGGTTCGAGGGTCGGCTGTACCCAAGGCAGGGGCCGCCTAAGGGGAAGCCGGACCTTCGGAAAATGGCCCCGTGATTGGCCTGTCGCCGCTGCCCCCAGGCTCCCGGGGCCGGTGCGTCTGCAGCAGGTGCGCGTCTGCTCGTGAGGGGCGTGGGCGCGGGTGCACGCAGGGTGCACGCGGGATAAACACGGGGTGCACGCGGGTGCACGGCCTTGTCGTCCACCGTGGGGACCAGCCTCTGCGCGCTGCATGCGGAGCTGGCCTCAGGCTCTGCGGAAGGCGCCCTTGGCTCTAGAGGCTGGTCCTGGGCCACTTGGCGCCTGCACTGTTGACTCGCTGGTGCTGAGGTGACACAGGCTGCCGCGCGTTGTCCAGCTGGTGGCTGAGAGGCCACATCTTGTCCATTTGTCCCTGTCCGTCTGTCTCTCCTCCTCCCGTGCGGTCAGAGACGCACTGGCGTCCCACGGCTGGCTTCTGCCGGAGCCGATGGCCTGCAGCTTCTGCCTCTGTCCTGTGGCAGCAGGGGGCTGGGGACACCTCCCTCCAGCCCCTTCTTAGTGGCTCTGACCAGCGAGCCCTCCTGGTCTCATCTGCGAAACAGGAGCCCAGCACCAGCTCAGGCTGGTTTCAGGCTTAAATAGGAAGATACTGCCCCTGGCCGCTCGCTGGGGACACTGGGGCCTCCCCACACCCATGCTGAGGACAGACGCTGGCCATGTGAAGGGTGGTGTCCATCCCAGGGGACGCTCTAGTCTCACATGCTTTTCCTACAGCAAGGGTGCTGAGATGCCAGTCAGTCATGCCATTTTCACAAGTTTGCTATTACCACAGCCACCCTGTCATTTACTCAGCAACTTCCTGTGCACTGATGTGTATTTTAAGAGCAAACTATATCATCACGAATGAAAAGTCAGCATTCTTCTAATAGATATTGAAATAAACCCACATGTAAGTTACATTTAAGAAAATTAATTTGTTGGCCACTCCTTGCTCTCTTCCCCCAAACCACACACAGACATCACAATACAGCTACAGACCAGCTCCCCTTGTGAATGGGGGTGTGCAAGCCTCCACGAAAACTAGCATGCGGAGAGCATGTTTCCGCCCAAAACCGTAGCCATGAATGTTCAGTGCGGCGCTACCCACGATTGCAAACGGTGGAAACCCCAGATGTCCGTTGGCCGAGGATGGGTAAACAAAACGTGGTCTGTCCCCACAGTGGCACTACTCAGCCGTGAAAAGGGGCGAAGCAGGACAGTAGGGGCCTGGAAAAGGGCAAGGTTAAGGAAGCCGGTCCTGGGGGCTACGCGTTCCAGGGCTCCGTTTACCGCCTCTCATTACACGCAGAGCCCGCACTGATGCACGTGCTAAAATGTGTTTGCAACCCCAAATCGACACTTCCCCAGCCATTGGAGGATGCGCCCAGCCCGTACCAGTTGGCGCTGCCTACGCACGCTTCCCACTCATACACAAGCACCCTTCCACGGTCTGTTTAGTGCCACTTCTCCTGCTTTTCTTTAATGTAGTTAAACACATTTAAGACAGACTTTACCACTACAAGCATTTGAAGTGTGCAGTTCAGTGGTATTGAACACATTCACGGTTGTGCGGCTGTTACCACCGCCCATGCGCACAGCGCTTTTCATCCTGTAGATATGAATCACTCTACCTTAAGAAAACTCCCCCTCCCCCCTCCCTCCAGCCCTGGGCAACCACCTTTCTACTTCCTGTCTCTGTGACCTCACTACTCCAAGTACCGCATAGAGGTACTGACACAGTGCTGACCTTCTGCTGTCTGTCTTACTTCACTCACACTGTCACGTCCTCTAGCTTCGTCCATGTTGTAGCGGGTGTCGGGGTCCCCTTTTGAAGGCTGATTGACATTCATTGCATTGTGGGGATGGACCACGTTGTGCTTATCGATTCACCTGCCGATGGACGCTTGGGTTTCGTGCACATTTTAGCTACTGAGAATAATGCTGCTGTGAACATGGGTGTGCAAATGTCCCTTTGAGCCCCTGTGGTCAGTTTGTTGGGGCATATACCCAGAAGTGAGATTGCTGCATAATGTGTAGTTCCATTTTCAGTGTTTCAAGGAAACGCCACAGCATTTCCACAATGACCGCCCCGTTCTGCAGTCCCACCGACAGCACACAAGAGCTCCGGTTTCCCACGCCGACACCGACACCTGCTTTCTGCGGCGCTGTCGGTGGCCATCCGCGTGGCACCTCGTCTGCCGCTTCTGTGCGCATTTCCTGAATGCTCAGTGACGCGGAGTGCCTTTTCATGCGCGTGTTGGCCGTTTGTCTGTCCCTCGGAGAGACGCCTCGTCAGGTCTGCCCGTTTTTGCGCCATGCTGTTCTTTTCCCGTTGCTGAGCTTTAGGAGTTCTCTGCTCTGGAGATTAATTCCTTATCAAATGTATGATTTGCAAGAATTTTCTCCCATTCTTTGGGTTGCCTTTTTACTCTCTGGATTGTGTCTTTTGATGTAAAATTTTTAAAATTTTTGTTAAGTCCAATTTGTCTATTTTTCCTTTTGTCACCTGTGCCTTTGGTGTCCTATCAAGAAATCATTGTGAAACTCAATGTTGTGAGGCATCTTCCTATGTTTTCTTCTCAGAATTCTATGGTTTTAGGTCTTACCTGTAGGTCCCATATCCGTTTTTAGTAATTTCAGTGTATGAAGTTAGGTTGCATGTGGATATCCAGTTTTCCAGTACCATTGGGTGCAAAGGCTGTCCTTTACCCCCTGAATGCTCTTAGCGCTCTTGTCAGATATTTGACCATACAGGTGAGGGTTAATCCCTGGATTCTCTGTCTTATTCCATTGACGTATATGTCTGTCTTCACGCCACACTGTTCTGATTACTGTAGCTTTGTAGTAAATGTTGAAATTAGGAAGTGTTAATCTTCCACTTTTTTTCTTTATTTTCAGATGGTTTTGGCTGTTTGAGGTCTCTTGAGATTCCATATGAATTTTACAAAAAAGACATTGGGGCTTTAAAAGGGATTACATTGAAACTGTAGAGTGCTTAGGGTAATGCTGACATTTTAACAATATTAAGTCTTCCAATCCATGATAATGAGATGTGTTTCCATTTATTTATGCCTATAATTTCCTTCAGCAGTGTTTCATAGTTTTCATTGTACAAGTCTTTCACCTCCTTGGTTAAGTTACTTCCTAAGTATTTTATTCTTTTTGCTGCTACTGTAAATGGAATTGTTTTTGTCATTTTATATTGCTCAAAAACAATTGTTTTTTTATGTGTTGACTTTGTATCTTGCTACTTTGCTGAAGTCATTTATCAGATCTAACAGCTTTTTTTATGGAATCTTGAGGACTTTTTATGTCTAAGATCATATCATCTGCAAATAGAGATAATTTTACTTCATTTTTCCAATTTGGATGATTTATTTTGATTTTTATTTTATTTTAAGATGTTCTTGTCTTATTCCTGATCCTAGAGAAAAAATCTTCAGTCTTTGAGTGTGAGGTGTGTTGTGGGTTGTCCATATGTGGAGTTTATTATATTGAAGTAGTCTCCTATTCCTGTTCTGTTGAGTATTTTTACGATGAAAGGGTCAAATGCTTTTTCTACACCGACTGAGACAATCATGTGCTCTTCCCCTGCATTTTGCTGAGGTGGCATACATACTACATTGATTTTTTGTATGTTGCATGTTGCATTTCAGGAAAAATCCCACTTGGTTTTGGTTTGTGATTCTTTTAATATGCTACTGAAATCTGTTTTCTAGAATGTTGTTCAGTATTTTTGCATCAACGTTCATAAAGATATCGGTCTTTAGTTTTCTTCCCTTGTGACGTCTTTGTCTGTCTTTGGTACTGTCTTTGGTATCAAGGCAATGCTGGCCTAATAGAATGAGTTGGGAAGTGTTCTCTCCTCTTCAGTTTTGGGGGAAAGTTTGAGAAAGATTGATATTAGTTCTTATCTAAATGTTTGGTAGAATTGACTTTCTCCACATCTTCCTTTGGTTCTTTGAGCATCTTTAAGACCATTGTTTTTAAAGTCTTTGTTACTGTATCTGCCACAAAGTCTTTTTCGGGGACAGATTTTGTTATTTCTTTGAATGGACCGTACTCTCCTGTTCCTTTGTATGCTTTGTGACTTTTTGTTGAACACACAACATTTGAATTTAATGTGGTAATTCTGGAAAGTGATCTCCCCCTTCCTCAGTGTTTGCTTTGCTTTTTTAAGATTGTTGTACACTCTCTGTTGAGTATTGGCGTGAAGTATAAAGTTAATATCTTCTCAGATCTTTCCTGAGCCGTTCCTTGGGCACGCACGATTCCCCCCTATGTGCAGTCGTTTTTGAGTGTCCTCGTCTTTAGTGTCTGACTTGCCAGAAAGGGAGGACAAATGGGCACGTGCTCTTTAAATCCCCTTGAAGTCGTGTGAGCCCTAGGGGAGGGGCTTCCTGCAGTGTGGGCAGGTGCAGAAATAGCGGCCTCCTGTTCTTTGCACCTCTGTGAGCAGAACGAGCCAGCAGCGAACATATTTGGAGGACAGAGTCCTGTTTGCCCCTCCTGCTGCTGCTGCAGAAACCCCTGCGTGGCGGCTTTCCGCGTGGCTGGGGTGGGGACAGGTAGCGCCACTGTGGTAAGAGCTGAAACTGACCAAAATGGACTGAAGTTGCCATCCACATCTTTCCCTGGACATTGCAAGTCTTCACCAGATTCCAGAGTTTCAAAACGGACACTTCGGACGGCTTTGGCGCCGGCCGGTGTTCTCCGGGCAGAGGGAGGTTCCTGCTGCCGTCTTGTCTGCCATCTTCTCAGAGTTCTCCCATGCTTTCCCCTGTGATCTCACTGTCTGGAATGACCCTCAAGCACCGCGCTGGGGCGCTGGCACGTTTTCCCAAGCGCCAGGTGGACGTGATGTGCTTCATGTGGAAAGTGCTCTTGGCCATGGGTCGGTGTTGATGAGTCGATAATACGGACTAAACAGCTTGTTGTCTTTAAGCAGAAACACATGTGATACAAGGTTATGAATTCATTGTGAAAAGGCAACCGAGGCTCACGGAAACCTAACCCTTTCTTCCCCGGGAGCCGCGGCTCAGTGCTCAGTCGCTCGGTGTGCGTGCCGCCTCTGTAGAACACAACTGACAAACAATGAGAATCAGCTGTGTGTGAAACGTGCAGCGTGGCGAATGCATAGAGACAGAAAGTGGGTTCGGGGGTGCCGGGGGGAGGACGGGGGTCAGGGGGCTTGCGTTTTGTTCCTGGATGATGGAACTTGATAGTGGAGTTGGTCGCACAGCTCTGTAAATACACTGACAACCACTGAATTATTCTCTTTAAACAGGTGAACTTCCGCGGTGTGTAGAGTATATCTTAATAAAGCTGTGAGCAAAGAAAAAGCGCGAGGTTCAAACCAGACTTCCGGGGCTGCGTGTGGGCTCTGGGCGGGCTCACCTGGGCTTGTCTCCAGCCTTTATTTCCAGAATTCAGCCATCCTTAATATGTATGAATACTTTGACTTTTTAATTCATTTATCTGTTCTAAGGTGTTTAAAAATCATCTCTTCTGCTGGTAATAAGAAACTGTGTGTGCTTCACACAGCGACCCCAGCCGTGAGCAGCACCTGGCATCCCCAGTTGGCTCCTGAGGGGGCAGTGACCATGGCGTCACCCATTAGGAGCGTAAATGGCTCTGCAGTACGATTAGCAGGGCCTGCGACTGTTACGGTTAGAAGTCACAGGTATTTTCATATCCTGTGTTCGTTGTGACTGTCATTTACAGCAAACTTATTTTGCAGCAATGATACAGATTATTATTTGACATGTCAGTGAGAAAGCACACACAGTCAGCCCTCTGTATCGTGAGTTCCACATCCACAGATTCAACCGACCACAGACTGGAAAACAATTTTTTAATGTTATATTGTTGCTGACCTGTGCTATGTGGTTAGGCCCACAATGTTTGTGTATGTGCTGAACAAGTCCAGACTTTTGTTTTTTAATCATCATTTTCTCAACAATGCAACAACTGTTCACCGAGCATTTATTGTATTAGGTATTATAAGGCACTTAAACATGGTTTACAGTAAATGGGAGGATGTGTATAGGTGACATGTAAACACTATGTCCTTTCACATAAGGGGCCTGAGAATCCATAGATTCTGGTGTCCTGGGGTATTGGAACCAGTCCTACATGGATACCAAGGGGCGAATGTGCAATATCGTGTTACACATTTGCTTTAGTATTTTGATAATTGTCTTCGAAGTGGTTTAGTCCCTCTGTGATCCCATGTGTTTCACTCTGTGACTTTAAGAACAGTGCCCTGAGAAGGGGTCCCCAAGTGCCCTCACATTGCTGAGGCTTCCTGGGGCACTCAGGGTTAAGAGCCCAGGCCTGGACAGCTGCATCTGGGAGCTCTGACGTTTCTTCCTCCAGGAGCCCAAGCAGGGGACTTTTCCTAAGGGACAGGGGATGGTGTTTCTGCCTGTGGAGGGAGGGCCACACCCTTGGCTCTTACGGTTGTGGGCTCTCTCCGTGGGCTCTCTCCGGCAGTCCTCTATCCTGGGCTGGGCTACTGTCAGTCGCCATGGGGGGTTTTCCTTGGTTAAATAACAGATGTCGTTATACCTTTCGCTTTAATGCTTTGCCCTTTTTCGTAAGAGAATGATGGAGCCGTAATGGCAGAAGCTGGAGTCGTATTTGCATATTTGGATCGCAGACTCAGCCATTCTTCTCTCTGCCCCCTGCATGCTCCAGTCCTCCCCAAGGATGCAGGAGTGTTTGGGAAGCTGGCACAAGCCACAGAGGAGGGAGGGGAGGACCAGCAAAGATGCCAGGAGTGTCTATTTTTAGCAGAATAAACAGGAAGTGCAAACACTTACCCATCAAATAATTCCCTTAGATACTCTATACTCTCGTTATTTAAGAGATGGGCCTTTTTAAGGCCCAGACCTCAGCCCAGAACCCTACTTGAATTTCAGTTGTTCTTCTGTCTCTGGGGTTCGGGGCTGGCCAGGGTGTCAGAGGAGGCCGATGAAGGCTTACTCACACCAGAAGACTTTCGGACCAAGTAGAGTGTTCTGAACTTTTCACTTTTAAACAAGACATAAACATTGCACACCTGCATGTATCTGTAAACTGTTCTTGGCATTCTGGTGCCATGTGGGTCCCTAGAAAGAAGAAGACACATTTGCAGACTCTGATTTATCAGAAGTTGCATGATTGGGAGCTGGGGGCAGGGGAGTGTTTTTGCTTGTGATTTCACTTAAGTGAGTTGCCAGAAAAAGTAATTAAGGGGCATTCTTTCAAGTGAGACGTGTGGGATTACTGAGCATTTGGTACGCAATCAGCAGAACCTTACGGTGTCAGGCATGTAACCCGGGTCGTGACTGCTTTTCTTGGACTCTTTGAAAGGAGCCAGAGGTGTGTTTGGTTTATGCTGGGATTCGCAGCGCACCGGGGAGCACCCTGTCCGACTTTAAGCTGACATGACTGAATTTCTGTTTCCCCCGCTTCTCCTTCTTCAGATGCTGCTGTTCCGAGGGTTCAGGGTTCAGGGTTCCAAGGCTGTGTGGCTTTCCTGAATTAGCCTCATCTGTGTCCCCGAGCTCATGATCTGGGCCCTGGGGTTCTAGAGCTTTTTCATGAGACACATTTGCTTCTTTAATTGTCACTGATTCCTGGAAATGTGTGTGTTTGGAAAATTTTCTTTTTTTTTTTTTTAATTGAAAAAAGCAAAACCTCTCCCAGTGCTCCACCGTGGGAACATGCAGAAAACAAGATGCCTGCAGCCCGCGTCCCCCCTGGAGTGGGAGTGATGGGAGGGAATGTGCTGATGCTGCTCGTTGGAAGGAAAACAAAAACAGAGCCCAGCCACCCGCCATCCAGAAGAATCCGGGCCTTGTCCCAGAGGCGGCCAGCAGCGGGCGGTCCCAGCAGCACCAGCGGCCCACCTGTGTCCCCGGTCCACCTGTGCTCTCTGGCACCGCAGGTCACGTGACAGAATTGGTTCTGCTCTTATTTACCATTTAGTCATGTGTACGTGACATATTAAAGCTCATAGTATATTTATCATGTGGATTCTTACATTTTAAAAACCTAACATCATAACCATTTGCTACATTGTTACGTTTTTGTAACTTTGTGCTTTTAAAAAGCCTCTTCTTTTTATAACATATTTGTAAAGTAAAACTCAAACAACATGGAAACAAATGGCCCCACTGCCCCGAGGTGGCCACTGTTAGCATGTTGGGGAGCTCCTTCCAGACCCATCAGCACAGTTACCGATTTCTTTAATTTATATTTAAACTGTTCCAATTTTTCACTATTATACGCTGTGTTGTACGTTTGGGGTAAGTTGGTGGACATGTCCTGGATGGAGTCAAGGGGCTCTCTCTGTAACAGGACACTAGAATGACATTATAATTGCATCTTTTTAAGACTTTGGAGGCTGTCCTTGTAGCACATGGAAACGGGTGAGCTTTGAATCTAACCCATTAAATGCCGTGGTGAAGGCCAGTGTGGGTCTGGCTGAGGCGGGTAGGGGCTGCCGTCTTGCTGGGACAGCCACCCCCTGCGAGTCTGGGACCCCAGCTGGCCACCGCACTAGCCGGCTCCAGGCTCCTGGTGCTTAGGTCCTGCGCTCAGCAAGCCCATTAGGTGGATGGTCCTGCGTGTGCACAGCAGGCCATGGACTGCAGGGGGCAGAGTGAGAATCTGCCCAGTGTTTGACACCGAGTGCCACCTGGGCTGTGGCAAACAAGGGCTGCCTTTGGGCTTCCTGGCCCTCGTTGGGGATGAGTGGCCCCAGGTTTCAGCACAGAGGTTTTGGAGAAGGGGTGTGGCCTCTGGTCCTTGCTTCATTCCTCTTGGACCTGATGGTGGTCCTAGGTCAGCCAGCCTTAACTTTGTGGTGTATACTACAGGGGCCTTCACGAAAAAGGTGTTGCCTTGGGTTGAGACTTCAGCATGTTTACAAGGGCATGAGTCCAGCGCTGTGTTGTCTTAGGCACTTTGCTCTTGAGGCCTCTTTGCTAGAATAAAGCGCCAGACGGCCCAGGCCCAGGCCGCTCACAGCGCACCTCAGGGCCGCTTCCAGAGCGGTTTACACTCCTCACTCGTCGTTGGGAGCCGAGCTAATGCCTCCCCCTTGCGGGGGACAGCCTCCTCAGGAGACGATGGGTCCTTCTGGAGGGGAACCTGTGGCCGGCGTTGCCCCGAGAGGCCGCCCCGCCGGCCGCGTGCCAGGCGTGCTCGCAGCCGGTCCCGTCCCGAGGGCTCATGGGCGTGGACAGAGCTGCGGAGACCCAGGCGCTCGGCGCCGGCGCGGCTCCCGCGTCCGCTTCTGCCCGCGCCAGCTCCGTTCCAGCCTCGCGCTGGCCTGGGACATGTCCCTTCCTCTCACGGCTGTTAAACACCTGACCCCAGGAGCCCTGAGAGGTCGCTTCCACGTGGCCCCGGGAGCGAGGCCTGTGACACCCGGGGGTCTGGGGCCGTCCTGACCTGGGACCGGACCGGAGGCCAGTCCAGTGGCACTGACCTCCCTGCGGGACACCCCCGGGCCGCTGGTCTCAAAAACAGGTGCTCGTGCCATTCTGCTCTTAGCCAAGGGCTTCGAAGTATCTCGTGACTGTCGCAACAAACCAAGCTGTATAATTACTCTCATGTTGCGCGTGATGAAACTGAGAGGCGTCCAGCCTGCCGGTACAGCTCATCTGCCTAGATGCAGCTGGGGGCCCCCAGCGTCCCTCTGCGCTGAGCGCGAGGGTGGCGCAGGCTCAGAACCAGGGAGGGGCGGGCCCTGGGACGCCGTGAGCCCCCAGACACCCCTCGTCTCCTGCAGACGGCGGCGCCTTGCGCGCGTGCGCTGCGCGGCAGCACGAAGCCGATCGCGGTGCGGGGGGCTTTTCCTGCACCAGCCTGCTGTCCAGGGTTTCAAAACTTTCCACTGCGACCTTTTCTCTTTTCCAGAAGCGTAAGCAAGATGTGGGTTTCCTGCTGCACAGTGTTTGTCTTCCTGTTTTTTCCCGGTATCTCTGTACTTTCCATCCTCCCCTATGGGAACGTGACTCACCCCGGGACTCCCCCTGCACCCCAGATTCTCACAAACTCTGAACACAGAACATGCAGGAGAGATGACAGATTTGGGGCTGTTTACCCCTGAGCTGTTTTGTGGGGGCTCAGCTGAAGGGCGTGCTCCCGACCCGACTGAGCCACACGCCAGCCCTCCCACCCCAGACCCCAGTGCCGGGCGTCACTCAGTAAAGGGCGGTGTTAGTGCAATATGTATGATTAAGCAATAACGAGGGCTGATTTTTTATCGTGGTTAAGCATAGGTAACATAAAAATTTTCCATTTTAACCATTTCAGTTGTGCAGTTCCCTTGTGTTACCTACATTCACACTGTTCACATGTGCGAGCCCCATCCGTCTCCTGAGCATGTTCATCTTCCCAGTGGAAACTGTGCATTAAAGCGTGAACCATGTTGGTGCGTTGAAGCCAGACTCAAACAGGGTCTCCGTACCTGTGAATTTATTCCTACGAAACACACACGCGTGATCTCTGTCTGCACTGTGGTCAGGCGTCCCCGGTGAAAAGGTGAGGACTTAGACCTGTCCGAAGAGCACGTCCCTTGGGAGAGAGCTGTCACCGGCGGACGGGGTCGCACCCCTGCAGAGACACAGGCCCTCGTGCCTCCGCGAGCCAGCATGCCTGCACCGGGGCCTGGCTGCGCTGCGGGGCAGCAGACCACACTCTGAGCCTCGAGGCGAATGTCCCAGGAAGGCCCTCCC
The DNA here is from genome assembly GCA_003508835.1 of Eonycteris spelaea. Classification (NCBI taxonomy): domain Eukaryota; kingdom Metazoa; phylum Chordata; class Mammalia; order Chiroptera; family Pteropodidae; genus Eonycteris; species Eonycteris spelaea. Next base: position 10,950,950 of record PUFA01000056.1, on the reverse strand, counting down.
AGCTCCTCTGGACATGTTGGAGTGTCCACGGGGACTCAGGGGCTGGTCGCCCTGACCTTGTTTCTGCCTGTGTGGGACCCCCCTTGAGCTGTGTAGTTCCCAGCTGAGAAGCTCATCGTCTCTCCAGATGGCAGCTCTGGGCTGTTTGTGTTGGGCGGCAGACCCTAACAGCTCCGCGACTTCTTCTGCTGGTGCAGCTGCAGCTGCAGGTCTTATTCCCTCCAGACATCTTTCCTGTCCCCTCCCAGACCCAGGTGAGGGGAACCTGGTGACCGCCGAGCTCCCATGGTCCCTCCCTGCAGTGGCTAAGCCCAGGAGGCTCTCTGCTGATGCAGCTAAGAGCAGGAAAGTGGGGAGACGTGGGGCCTTGCCTCCAGGGTGGTGTGTTGCTGGGGTCTTCCTCATCCTCCCTCGACCAGCTGGTGCCCTGGTGGGCTGCACGTGCTGTGGGCTGCGTGCTCGCCCTCCACTGCGTCCTGCCGCGTTAGGTCTGCTGTCCCCCGGCCTGGCTGCCCAGGCCACGGGGCTGCAGTTGGGCCGGACGGTTGGTCAAGGCCTCTCCGTGGTCTCCTACACATATCTGTCCCAAATGTGCCCTGCTCATCCCCTGTGCGACCTCAGTGGCAAGGTCAACTTCAGAGTCCACCAAGGAGCATGTGCCGATGCCACCTGCCTTTTGGGACCACGTGTCTGAGGGGTCTTCTGTGGAGCAGTGCCTCTCAGGGTTTCTATTTGGGGTAATGAAGAAAATTTCTGCAATTAGGCAGTTGTGCTGAGCTATGCACACCGACGGGTGAACTGGGGAGGTGAGTCCACACCCCACGGCATCACGGTCCAGCTGTCCAGACATCCTCCTGACACCACGCTTCATGGCGCTCTGAGCCCGTCCAGTCACTGGACACGAGTGGAGTCCGTGGCGCTTTGTCCCTTCTCTGGACAGACAGGTCCCGCCTGACGGAGATGAGGGAAGAGCCTTTGGCTAGAGCAACTCCCGGGGAGCCAGGTCTCTGGCTTAGGCTGAAGTCAGGGGAAGCACGGGCCCGCCGTGCGGCGCGGACCAGCCGGCTCCAGGGACTTTCTCACGGACGTTCGTGCTCAGGAGCCGCTGGCACTGGCCTGGGGACCGGCGGGAGCTGGGCTTCTCGGCGGCCTCAGCGGGGAGACGTGGGCCTGGCGGCCTTTTGTGCTGCTGGTGGTCTTCTGCAGCTGTCGGGCGCCAGGGGAGGCCCAGCCGAGGGTGGGGCCTGGTGGCGTTCAGGAGGGACGACGACCTGCTGACTCTTTATGAGGCTCTGTATGCGGCTCCTGCGACCCCCCCCTTTGAAAGGGAAGGGTGGTCGGGATGGTGCATGGCCAGGCTGGGGCTGCTGGATGCCAGCGGGGGGCTGCTGGGGCGTCTGCCCTAAGTGTGGGGTTCTCTGCCAGCAGCTATTTTCGGCTGCTTTGATTACAGCTGTCCTCTCCAGTGGCCACCATAGCATCCTGTAAATACAGGCTGAGTCACAGCCCTGGGCCACGGGGTGGACACATGGCAGCCCCGCTCCTCTGGGGGAGGGTGGTGGCCCCAGGAGGCTTTAGGCAGCACCTGTGGGGGGACAGAGCCCGTGAGGCCGCCCTTCCCTCCGCCTCTGCTCAGGCTCCGCAGCCGCTCGTGTCGGCCCACTGTGAGCCGGGGACACGCGGCTGCAGAGGTCGCACACTGCCCGCCCTCCCGGGGACCCCACATCTGCCCCAGCTGTCGCGGGGGAACTTCTGGGAGGGGGGCCCGACCTGCATCTTCGTGGGGGATCGGGGCCCACATTGCCTCCTTTTTTCCGTCTTCCACGTCCCAAGCAGATTCAGGTGCAGGAGAGCAGGGCCTGGGGAGGGCTCTCCCCGCCGGTGGGCTTGCGGACCTCAGCCGGGCTGACCTTGGGAAGGTCACGTCCAGACCGCCGGCCAGCAGAGCAGGCCGTGTGGCTTGTCGAGTGCCAGGACGGAAAGGTGACAGGAGGAGCTGCTCGCATCCGCCCGCGGTTCTGGGTGTCAGGTGGGAGTGACAACACTCCGCGCCCCGGAGGGCAGGCAGGCCCCAGTGATGACACGGCCCACGGGAGCTCACCCCACTTCTCAGACTGCTGCGCTGGGGTCAGTGATGGGGGAAAACGGCCTCCATCACTGTGCGCTGCCCGGTGGCTCCCGCTGCTGCGGGTGGGTGCGCGTCCCACCGCGTCTCAGGATCTTCAGTTTCCGCCTGGGAATAGTTTTACCTCAGGGCGGTGTGACTCTGCCTTCAAGTGCAGCCACACAGGAAATGCAGCGAAAGTTAAGTCACTTTTATTAAAATCAGTTGTGAAATCACTTTTTACTGGTGCATTAAAAGCTACATCCCCTTTGAGGGTAGGGCTGGCCGCTCCACGAGGACGCCCCGCGCTGGCGGTGGGCGGTGGCCGCAGTGGCCGGGCGTGCGCAGGCCCGTGGGGCTCGCGGGGTGCACGGGGCACCCGCGGCGCTTGCAGCGTCGTCCCGGACGCACTCCTTGCTGCCTGCTGCCCTGATCGCTGGCCCCAGGGGCGGGAGGTGCTCTGAGCTGGGCTGCTTTAGTGACCTGCTGCTGGAGCGGCACCCGAGCTGCCGTTGCTGGCAGGTCCGCTCGCTGCTCGCCTCCCTGTTTGTGGGCTGAAATGAGGGCAGGCCTTTGGGACCCCCCTTCAGCTGCTGCTCCTTCCTTCGGCCAGGCCTGTGTGCTCGCCATTGCCACCTCAGAGCCCTGCGCAGAAGCCAGATGGAACAGTCTGGAATGACCCAGCGCTCCAAGTTTGTAACAAAAATGAAAGCAATCCAAAATAGTTAGGGAAAAAGCCTCCAACACAAATGGAAGCATCACAGGTCAGTTCAGCTGTGACTGGCGGCTCCTCAGGGGTCTGCGGTTGGCCAGGTGTCCAGGGCGGTGGCCCCCTGTGGGCGGCCTCTCCTCCCGGCCCCCAGGGCCAACCTGTCTGGAAGTGGAGGACTGAGCTGGCCCGCGACAGGGTGAGGTGTGTGCCGGGTGGCGTGGAGGAGGCAGAAACGTGCAGGCTTCACTCAGTGACAGGGGCTTCGCCATGCGGGATTCGCGGCACGAGGCTGTCGGTCATCTGTCCCTGACGGCCATCCGAGCTTGCAGCAGCTCGATTTGGCATCAGGTCAGAGGCACCTGCGTTTTCTAAAATGGAAGGAACCGTTTTATTTATTTCAATAGAAACTTTGTCAAGATATAACTCATATCACATAAAGGGCCCACTTAGAGTGTGCAGTTCAGTGGCGTTTAAGGGCCGTCGTGGGTCGCTGGGGTAGAAGGTGGCTTCTCCAAGCGTCTCTGCGGGAACTCCGTGTTCCCAGTCAGGACCCGGACGGCTGGGAGTCGAGGTTCCGAGGTGGCAGGCTGTGCCTGCCCCTGCTGGAGCTCTTGTGTGACCCTGTTTTCACTTGTTTCAGACAGTCGGGGGGGGGGGTGGCGGGTCTCCCTGACCCTGCAGGAGCCTCTGCTGCTGGAAACAAGTTCTGTAGTGTTCACGGCCACAGCAGTACGGACATATGGGGAGTCAGCTCTTCCATGAGGTGTCCTGAGCACTGTGGGGTGTCAACACCCCTACCCCACCCACATGATGCCAGTAGCACCCCAGTTCTGACAGCCGCAAATGTCTTCACTGCCACCACGTGTCCCTGGTGTCAGGAGCCTTGGGGTCAGTTGTGGCCTGTCCCTGGGCTTACAGGTTGAGGGCTGTCCTCCCCAGGAAAGGCTGCCCAGGGCTCGGCTGTGTGGACCACACTGAAGCGCTGGGCAGCATCTGGGCCACCCTTGCTTCTCACCGTATCCAAGAGTCCCCATCATGCTAGGGTCTCCGTCACGGGGGCAGGGGTAAACAAGTAAGTTTAAGAATGAGATGGTCCTTCTGGGAGCTGTGGGCAGCTCAGGCCCCAGCTGGTGTGGTTCCCGGCTCGGCTGCAGTGACCGTGACAGGAGCTCGGGCAGACCCAGGACGCCAGGCCGGTTGGCTTGTCCGGGAGGGCCCAGCACCCCATCCCTGCGGGGAGCCAGCAGCACTGGGTTCAGGGCACGGACCCAGCGCCACGTCCCTCCTGACCCCACGAAGAGAGCGAGTGTGGCTGCCGCCGGCTGCCACCGCCCAGCTGTCCCCTCACGGCAGAGGGCGCCAGGGCCCTGCCCTCCTGACATGTCCTGGGGGCACGTAAGCCCCGCCCTCTCGGCAGACTGCTGGATTCTGTCCCGGCCCGGGGCAGTGGGCACTGCAGTCAGACCTGGGGAGCCCACAAGGCTGAGGCCGGGCTGAGCCCGCAGTCATCGGGGGCTTGCCCTTCGCAGCCGGCTGCACCGGGGTCTCCCAGGGCCCCACTCTGGGCCGTGGCTGCAGCAGGACACAGCCCAGTACGGGAAGGAATGTCCCTGTGGTGGGCGGATGGGCGGGAGGCGGGCTGCAGTACCGGGCCACGGGGCGGTGTCACCCCGACCCCGGCCTCCTGCGTGTCAGGGGCCTGCTCAGGGGAGACGCCTGAGTGATTCCACTTCTGGGACGAGTGACTGAAAACGTTCCCCTCGCCTGCGGCTGCCCCCAGGCCCTCCACGGTGCAGGCCCGGTGCTGGGCACGGTGCCGGGAGGTTTGGCCAGAAGCCCTGGACGCGAGGCAGAGACCACACGCTCTGCCTGCTGCCTCGTCATCAGCCCCCTCGTGGCTCCTGCGGAAATGCAGGGGTCTGGGCGGGTGGCGCTGCCTCTCCCGTGACTCGGCCACCGGTGACTGTCGGCCCCGGTCACGCCTTCCCTGTGGCGTCTAGGCTCACGTGGCACGGACCCTCACAGCTGTTGCTTCGGAGTCCACGTGGTCCCACACATGGGGGATGGGCTTCGGGGGAGCTCGGGTCGGAGCCTGGCACACCCCTGAAACGTGTCCCTTGGCCTGTGTCTTAGGTCCCTGTCCCTTCTGAGCAGCACAGAGTGGCTGGCCCCCAGCACCCTCCAGGGCCCCCTCACGAGGCCGGGTCCCCACCCACCACGCTGGCTGACGTTTCTGCCACACATGTCAGGGATGGAGACTCTGATTTCCCAAAGGGCTGTGATGAGAGGAGATGGAGATGAGGCTCCAAGATGAATGCTCGGCCGCCTGGCCGCGTGAGAGCCCCTGCCCCGTGGTGGGCCAGCCCAGAGGGCAGGCGCCAGCTCCGCGGCAGGAGCGAGCTGTGCGGGGTGGGGGCCAGGGACTCGCCCCAGGGGCTCTCAGTGTCTGCCCATCGCACATCAAGGACAGGTCTGGGGGAGTCTCCCCGCATGTGTGCGGCCAGGAGGTGGGTGGGGCAGGGCCTCGCAGCCCCACTCAGAGTCCCTGGAGGGGTCTGCCCAAAAGGCACCACGTCTGCACAGCCTCAGCCAGAGGCACAAGGTCTGCCCTTGTCACCACTGGGTGGACACTGGTAGACACTGGGAGCCACCCTCTGCTGGGGCTGAGATTTTACTGAGATTTTTTTACGCTTGCAGTTGTCAGAAATGCACACAGACCCCTGTGCATTGTGCCCAGTTCCCCTGACGGTGACGTTTTGCAACACGGACACCCAGTCACAGATGGGTGGGACCTGCCCAGGCGTCCTGTGCTCTCAGCTTCGTGCTGGTTTTTAGGGGTGAATCATAGCAACATCTGGTAAAACTGAGCGCAGAGTAGCCACTGCTCTCCCTCTATGGCAAGGTGTGTGTGAGCCCTCCGTCTGGGGAAGGGCCATGTCCCACCGTGTGCCCTCTGTGCCGTGGGGTGCCCTGGGCTCCTCCGCCGGCCGTGCCCACAGCTGGGCCTTCTCTGCAGGCCAGTTTCGTTGTCTGGAGCTTTGGGGCACTTTTGTTTACAATTCTGAAGAAAGTAGAAAATTTCATTATAAGTAGGGTGACCAGTTCTGAGGAACTTACCTTCTGGGTTTAAACGCTCCACCTGGCTCAGTCCTCAGTCCGCGACTTCTCCTGGTGGCGACGCTGGGAGCTCTGGTGAGAGACCACAGACACAAGCACCTGGTCTGCGATGGCCTGGCACCCGCTCGGCGTCTGCCCTCGCCCGTCCCTCAGCCACGGTTCCTCTTGCACACGCTTCTGTCTGTGCTGATACTTCCCAGGGAAAGCGTGAATCCTGATGGTTTCCAGACATGCCCTTCAGCCCCAAGCCCTTGACCTCCTCTCAGCCTTCACCTCCGTCACGGCCGGTCCTCACCACAGACCCTGCACGTAAATCTGAAACCCTCCTCGCCTCCAGAGCGCCTCCTTCAGGAAGCCGCTCGGGGTTTACTGTCCTCTGACTGGAAGGACAGGGGCTGGTGGGCCGTCGGACACATTGGGCGTATAGACACCTGCAGGGCCTTTGCGGAAACGGGCTTCGGACCATCTCCTCCTGTGTGTCGACTCAAAGCCAGCAGCCCCACTCAGAAGAGTCCCCTCAGACACGGTGACGGGTCTGCGGGTGTCCCTACAGGCTGGTACATGGAGGCACATCCCTGCAGTGTGTGCTTGATGGCTGTTACAGATCAGAGGGGCTCCAGGGGCCCTTGGGGTGAAATGAGGCCACGGGAGGGGCCAGTCTGACAGGGCCATGTCCTTACAAGACAGGGTGACTTGCTGTCACCCGAGGGCCCACTGAGGTGTGTCTGTGGCAGAGAGGGGCCCCAGCAGTATGGCCTCTGCAACCCTGAGCATCACTCTGCTGCCATCTGCTGTGGAGCTGACACAGTGTGTCCCCAAGTCCACAAAGTGTTACACTGTTGTTTCATGTACTAGCTGTGTACAGTATCGTGATGGTTGATTTCTTGTGTCAACTTGACCAGCCTACAGGGGGCCCAGATAGCTGGTGACACATGAGTTCTAGGTGTTCAGACGAGGTTAGCATCTGAGTCGGCAGAGTGGAGCAGATGGCTGTCCTCGTCCAGCCCTCTCTGAGCCCCGGCATCTGCCCCTTGGGTGTCGGGCCTGCTGCTTCTCCAGCTGCAGCCCGTAGATCTGGGGACTCTGGCCCCCATAACTGCCTGCACCACTTCCCGCAGCAAACGTGTTCCGTGTGCGTCTGCGTGTGGTTCCGTGTCCCCGCAGAACCGTGCGGAGCACAGGGGTGCTTTGGCTGCAGGAGGCCGCTGTTAGGGACGTGGCCCCTTTTCTTTCCATCTCGTTTAACCCGTTTGACCCAATCTGTCTGCCATCCTGCTCCACATCCAGCACAGGGATGTGGGTGCCCCCTCTCCCCCATACTGGTCGTGTGTGGCAGCAGCAGAGGCCATGCAGGCCTCACGAAGCCATCCTCCCCGCAGCAGCAGAGCCACACCCTCTGCAGCCCTGACCGGCTGCAGCACCTGGTTGTTCTGTCACCCGCCCCCCGCCGGTCCTCCCAGCCAGGCGTCGGCAGCAAGGGACAAGCCAGCACCACCAGCATGCTGTGGGCTGGCATCGCCGACCGTCAGGGCGTCCCTTGGGGTGGCACTGTCTGGTCGGTCCTGCCAATGGGCATGACTTATGTCCCCCGGGACGCGTGTCACCGAGTGGCGTCCTCGCCTTCGCAACCCCCGCAGGGCAGGGCAGTCTTGTGACCGCCCGGCTCTCGCCGCGCCGGCGGTGGGTGGCGGGCCGGCCCGGCGCTGCCCCAAACACTCGTTTTCACTGCGTTCCTGCCCCAGCGACTGCAGAACGAGAAGCAGGCTGCTCACCGGCCACTCAAAACAAAGCGCGGCTCGGTGTCTCCGCCGCGGGGAACACGTGACGCCCCCTCCCAGAGGTGCCTGTCGGCCGAGCCAAGTCCACTCGGCCGCTGCAGCTTGCGCGGCGCGGCGTGCCGGGCCTGTGCCGGGTCAGCTGAGGTCGTCTGTGCGCCGCAGGCCCCGTGGGGCCAACAGGTGTCCGTGATCTGCTTGGCTCCCCTCACCCCAACCGGCGGACTCGTTGCTGCGTCTCTCAGGAGCCGTCCCTGGAGAAGGTGCCCACGGCGAGGGCTGCGTCAGCCGTCGGCACCTGGTCAGCGGGTCAGCCGGTCCCCGACGTCGCGTGCGCATGTGCGCAGGTGCCCCACGCGGCCTTGCGGCAGCCGCCCCACCCGGGACGAAGGGCGCGGAGCGGTCACACCGGCCTCGCGATGGGACGTGTCCCGCCGAGCCCGGCGGGGGGAGAAACAGGGGGGGGACGCCAGCGTGGTCCCCACCTTCCCGCGCCTCTGTCTGTCCTCCTGTCGAGGACTTAGGGAAACCGAAGTAGAGGAGACAATGTCACTTGAGTGGAAACGGGAAGCAGGACTGGGGGTGACCTTGGCCTGAATGACGACTGTTCTCTTCACGGAGAGTGCGAGGTGGTGAGTGCGCCGGCCGGCTTTGTTTGCCGTGTGAAGGGCGCTTGGGGAACCAGGGCTGGAATCTTAGGGATGGGCCGTCTTTTGCAGCAAAGTCTGTTTGAAGACTTAGGGAGCCTTGACTGACATGCGGGTTCGTGGTGCACGGAGGCGGTTGTCCCGCTGCGGGTCTGGGCCTTGCGGGTCCACTCCTGCGCCCCCGCTGTGCCCCTGGCGGGAATGGGCCGGGGGATAAGTCCCGAGTCCTCTGGTGCCTCTCACGCTACTCCGGCCTCCCCTAGGAGCCGCCTCCCCGGTGACAGACGCGGGATTCCTCCATCTTCCAGCTTAACCGGCTGGTTTCCAATTTACAAAGCGCTGCTAGCGGGCCCTGCCTCAGGCAACACAAACCGTCTGTGCCCGCCGCGGGCTCGGCAGCACCTCCGTGGTCCCCGCTCCCCACCCCAGGGGATAGCTTGTTCCTGGGTGCCAAGAGGGACTTTCCAGAGGCGTAGCTGGAGCACGGTGGCCGCTCTGGGTGTCCGCCCCAGCGGGAAGGGAGCATGGGACCGGCTCCCCCCCCCCCCCCGGGGCTGGGCGTGCACCGCCCACCGCCCTCTGGGGCCTCCGCCTGCAGAGGGCAGGGACCAGACTCTGTCTGCGCAACTGCGTGAGCCCGCATAGGCCTCTGATCTGCACACACATAAGCGCACACTCGCACACTCACACATGTTCACACACACACGTCCATGCACGCTCACACCCACACGTGCACATGCGCATGCAACATGTGAACATTCAGACACATGTTCACACGCTTGCACACATACATCCCCACTCACACACCGCCTATTGGGTCTGTCTCTGGGGCAGACACAAACCTGGCTTCGGGGAGCTGAGATGCCTCCCCAGCACACGGCAGCAAGACTGGCCACTCATGCCCAGGTGCCCCCCAGCTCCCCCCAACTCCCCACCAGCTCCTCCCAGCACCTCCCCAGCTCCCCCAGCTCTCCCCAGGCCCCCAGCTAGAGCTGTCCCCTTTGTCTGCTGTGACTGGCCAGTGTCTTTGACTGAAAGTCACACGCGCCCAGCATGGTGACGCTTCGAGCCAGCTTTACACTTAGTGAGACCCCTGAGGGGCTGATGAGATAAAGCAGCTTTGCTGGCCACACCAGAGGGGTCAGCGTGTGCGCTGAGGGCCAGATGTGAGGGTCCCAGTCTCTTGGGCCTTCCAGTGTTTGCAGTCACCCGGTCCCTAAAGAAAGGAGGCGCCTGGTGCAGACAGCCACGTGTCCCAGCCCCACCTCCCCCTCCGGCCCTCTGCACTTCAGCGGGGGACGAGGGTCAGCGAGACCCCGCCAGGAACAAAGCTGCCACCTGTGGCCCGGGCTTCCCGCCTAAGCACCACGCGCCCAGTCGCAGCCCTGCTCCCCGAGAGAGCGGTGGCGGGCTGCAGCCCAGCAAGGGGGACAGGATGACCACGCGTCCCTCCCCCGCTGGGCTGGTGATCTCACCGAGCACGGTTAGAAGAAGGTTGGAAATATTGTTTTGTTTTAAGTCACAAGCTGCCACTGAGCAGATGTGTTTTCTTATGTGGTGACTAATTAAATGTCACGATGGAAGGGGTCACGCCCTGACGGGGATGGAGGGGGTGGCAATGGATTGCTTAGGACACACCTGTGGGAATCTTTAGATTCGGGGGGGGGGGGGACCGAGGGTGTGGGTGCATTTAGTTTGATAATTAATTCCAGTATTCACTTTCAAATATTTAGTACAGCTAGAGTATTTTATTATCATTTAAAAGAGATCAACAGTCTTAATGCAGGAAAACTATGTGTTCCCAGCTGTTGGCTGTTCTAGAAGGATCTGCCAGGTCCTGCTGGTCGACGGCTCCACTGAGCCCTGTGCGGCCAGCATTCCTGACAGTCGCCGTGAGTCTGCTTCTCCTTGCCGCGCCTTCGGGGGGTTGCCATTTTTTCAGTTGCCTCAGTTTTGCCCCACAGTCTGCACTCACCCAGCGAGGGCTGCCTGGGCGGGCTGGCTGTTCTGTCCCTGCCTGTCCCTCTGTCCCGCTCTGTGCCTTTGCCTGGAGGCACTTTATCAGTAGCGCGTCTGAGTCTTCCTCGTAACATCCAGCTCTGTTCCTGCCCTTCCGCCCGTGTCATCGTATTTGACACGCGGGGCCCCCCGTATGGCTGGGGGGGGGGCGCCCCGCTGACCCGGGGCCCGAGCCCGCACTCGGCGTCCCAGCAAACCCGGCACATGCTCCTCCGGTGGCGTCTTCCGACCACGTCACAGTGGTGTCTGTGTCTCTCTCTCCCACTGGCTTCCCAGCTCCGTCCCTCTGGGACGGACTTTCTCTAGCTCGTGGCTGTGACCCTGAAGCCACAGAGCCTGCTGCGAGCCGCGCAGTGGGCAGCCACTGGCCAGGGACACACACAGAGCGGTGCGTGGCAGGGCGGATAGCGAGATCCATGTCTACGACACAACAGAGCACGGACAGCACACGTGTGCCGTGTGGACAGGGCCCGAGGACCCACCGGGCCTCCAGCGGGCGCGTCTGGGGGACAGCAGAATGCGCCCCTCCCTGAGCCGCGGCCAGGGCTCACACTGCGGTGAGTCTGCGTGCAGAGGCGCAGACGCGCAGCTGCCCCGGGGTCTGGCAGCCCCCCTGGGCCCGGGGGACGCCACACCCCGGACCCTGTAAATTAAGGGAAGTGCCATGTGTGCCGTTCTGGAGAGAACTGAGGCAAGAGCAGTTGTCTTGTTTAGAGGTGTTGGAGGCCATTCCCATGATTATTCCATTCACTCGCCTCCCGTTTTTCCAGCCCTCTTCCTCAGCTTTCCCACTCATGCTTTCTGTGGTTTATCTTTTTTTTTAATCAATCTTTGCTCTCACGGATGTATGAATAATGAGGAGGGGCCAGCGTTGCTGACACGCAGCCTGTTTTACATGTGCCCCTGGGCTATTTTGCGGGGGCACCTACCAGAGCAAAAAGGGGGCATGGCTGGGGAGGAAACAGCACCCTGGTCACTAGCAACCTGTCTGGTCAGTATTTTCCTTTCCAGCACGTCCTTTGATGATGTGCAGAAATGCACCTTGGTGTCCTGCTACTTTGCTGAAGTCATTTATTAGGCTGAACAGCTCTTTTGCAGGGTCTTTAGAATTTCCTGTGTATAGGCTCATATCTGCAGATAGAGATAATTTCACTTCTTTTTTCCAATGTGGAGGCGTTTTGTTTCTTTTTCCCGTCCACGTGCCCTGCCTGGGACTTCCGGTGCCGTGCTGCGTGGACTTGGAGGGGTGGGCGTCCTTGTTCTGTTCCTGAGCGTAAGGCAGGAGCGTTCTGTCTTTTACCGTCGAGTGTGTTTTCTGTGGCATATTCGGTTATCCCTGTTACTATGTCAAGGTAGCTCCCTTCTATTTCCATTTTGTGGAGTGTTTTTATAATGACAGAGTGTAAATTTGTCAATGCTTTTTCTGCATCAGTCGAGATGATCATATTTTTCCCCTTCATTTTGTTGGTGTGGCATCGATCACTTTTTGTGTGTTTAACCATCCTTGCCCTCCAGGAATAACCCCGCTTGGTCACGGTGCTGGATTCTGCCTTCCGGAATGGCGCTGAGCCTTTCTGCATCGTGTTCATAAGGCTCTTGGGCTGTGGTTTTCTTCCTTGTGGTGTCTTTGTCCGGCTTTGGTATCAGAGCCTGGGGCCTCCTGGAACGCGCCGGGAAGTGTTCTCTCCTCTTCTGGGGAGGGTTGGCATTCTTTAAACATTTGGCAGAATTCACTAGTGAAGCCATCAGGCCTGTGGCTCTTCTTTTTGGGGAGATGTTAGGTTACTTAACTCCTTACTATAGGTCTATTCAGATTCTCTATTTCTTTTGGCTGCAGATGTCACAAAGTTACTTCTTTATGCATCATGTGCCCCAGAACACAAACTAATAATTCTTATCAATGCATTAGTTTTTTAAGTTATGCAGAAAACAAGATTTGAAGTTATAGATCAAAGTTACAAATTATTAGCTTTTAGACTAATAATTTTTTTTCCTTTACACTTTCCTGTAAATTTATCGATCACTTAAATCACGTAGAAATGAAAAGTGCGGTTCCAAACCATCGCTTCCGTGGCACTAGCTTTTACAATCGCCCAGGTAGCGACCGCTCCAGGCTGGTTCAGGTTACTGTCCAGCATCCCTTCCCTTCACCTGTGGGGCTCCCTTGCGCATTTCCTGCAGGGCTGGTCCAGGGGTCCGGACGCCTCCGCTTTTGTTTATCTGGGAATGTCTTGATTTCTCATTTACTTTCCAGGGACAGTTTTGCTGGATACGGGATGCTTGGTTGACAGTTCTTTCCCTTTTAGCACTTTGACAGTGTCGGCGCACTGCCTCTGGCCCCCAGAGTGTCTGACGAGAAACCTGCAGACACTCCTACCGAGGACCTCTCGTGTGCCATCCTTCTCCTCTCCCTTGCCGCTTTCCAGATTCTCTCTCCGTCTTTGTTTTTGAAAGTTTGATTATAGAGTTCATCTTACTTAGAGTTCATTGAGCTTCTTAGGTGTTTATATTCATGCATTTCATGAAATCTGGGACGTTTTAGATATTATTTCTTCAAATATTCCTCCGCCCCTTTCTCTTCTTCTGTGACTCCCATGATACACATGTTAGTTTTGTTAACCTAAAAATAAAAGGCCTTTCAAAGTGAGAAGCAAACAAGTGTTCATTTGACATCAATAAGAATAGCTATTCAGGAAGCAGTGACTTGGGCAGAAGCCCAGGCAGTGTTCTGATGAGGCGGCAAAGGCAAGAGGTGTTCTAGGAAGGACGGTGTTTCTATTGGTGCAGATAAAGCAACGTAGTGACTCCGATTCTAAACAGTGTTATTAATTTTCAGCCTAGTAGTCATCAGTCCATTGGTCGGGGAACTGTTTTCACATTATCTTTGTGGCTTTGGGGCACACAAGGTTGCTTAGGTCCAGCCCAAAGGTTATTTTGTCCTGTTTTCACATTCCAAAGGTTTAAGGGACAGGATGCGCGAGGCAGTGCTGGGTTGGCAGCTCCGGCCATTTCAAAGTGGCTGTCGTCATTGTTGTTTATAGTTTGCTTCGTGGTGCCACACAGGTCCCTTAGGCTCTATTCGCTTTTCTTCATTTTTTTCTTTTGGTTCCTCAGACATGATCATTTCCATCATCCTATCTTCAAGTTCACTGATTCCTTTTGCTTATTCAAATCTGCCACTGAGACTGCCCCCGCCACCACCACCCCGTGAATTCATTTCACTCACTGTGCTTTTGAGCTCCAGAGTTCCGGTCTGGTTTCCTCTTAGGGTTTCTCTCATTGGTGTTTTCACTGCGTCCACCTGTTGTTTCAGGAGCAGTTTGCTTGCTTTTTTCCTTTGACTGGGCCACACTGCCCTGTTTATTCGAATGTTTTCTTATTTTTTGGTGGAACATTAGGTAGACATCTGAATCTAATAACATGACTCTGGATATCAGAGTCTCACCCCCGCCCCCAGATTTGCTGGGATTTTTGTCATTTGTTTTGTTTTTAGTTGTAGTCTTGTTTTGTAGGCTCTCTCTGTGCCAAGTATCAGCCTGAAATATAAGCATAATGTCTCCTCACGTCTTTTCTGAGCCATTCTCTGGGCATGTGTGGTCACTTTCTAATGTTTCCCTATATGCAGGTTTGTTTGTTTTTTTAATGTACTAGTGTTTAATGTCTGGATCCCAACAGGGAAAAAAGATGACAAACGAAGAGAGGGAAGGGTACTTGCCCTTTAAATCTCCTGAAAATCAGAGACCATAGGGGAAGGGGCCTGCCTCAGTGGTGGCAGTGAAACCCACCTCTCGTCCTCACCTCTATGACCAGAAGTAGCAATTAGCATAGATTCCCAAACTTTGGGGGCAGGATTCTTTTTGCCTGCCCTGTCTTCCACAGTCTGTGTACAGGCTGCTTTAGGAAGTGTACCCAGCTACCTGCTGGGGGCCAGGGTGACAGATGGGGAGCTGCTGCTGTGCTGACAATGGAAATTGACCGAAATTATTGTCGAGTTCTTCTGGGGGTTGCAAGCCTTCAGCGGAGCCCAGAGGTCCCCAGTGACATCAGATAGCTTCTGCCCTGCACATGTTCTGCTCTGGTCTCCACAGGGTCCACTCAGGCCCTATTGTTAATTCTCTTATTCCTCCCTCTTAACCTTTCTATCATGTCTTGGGTTGCTGTGGGTCAGTTTGGAGATTTCTAGAAAGTTAGTTTTGGTGAGGCACTTACACTGGCCATTGGCCTCTAACGTTGGCCAACAGGGGTTGTGAGCACGGCTGGGCCAGCTCGGCGGGTCCCGGATCGCTGTGGGTCGGGGACGCGGCTCACACCGTCAACCGCGGTGTTCGCATGGCACCCTGGAAGCTGTTTGACACTTTCCAGAACAGTGAGTGTGGCAGCGTGAGGCGATAATTCAGCTCCCGGGCTGGTCCGTAAGCCTAGTAAAGACTTCTTATAACAGATGACTTGATCGTGACCTTCCCTGGGTCACACTGCAGATCGCAGAGGCGGCGCAGCGGTACCTGGATAGCCCCGGGGTCCAGGAGCCGCCTGCTGCTTGCCATGTGCTCCCTCGGGGCCCGGCGTCGCCCGCCCTGGCGCGCGCCCTCACTGTCCCCCTGGCCTTTTGCAGAGGAGGCGGAGCACGGCCTGGCGGCGGGCTCGCTGTCGCGGCGGCGGCGGCGCTGGCGCTGCGCGAGGACGCGCCGCGGCGGCGCGCACACCTGCACATCGGCCTGCCGCGCGACTTCCGCCCGGTGTCGTCCATCATCGACGTGGACATCGTGCCCGAGACGCAGCGGCGCGTGCGGCTGTTCCGCCACGGCTGCCGGCGGCCGCTGGGCTTCTACATCCGCGACGGCACGAGCGTGCGCGTGGCGCCACAGGGGCTGCAGAAGGTGCCCGGCATCTTCATCTCGCGCATGGTGCCCGGCGGCCTGGCCGAGAGCACCGGGCTGCTGGCCGTGGACGACGAGGTGCTGGAGGTGAACGGCATCGAGGTGGCGGGCAAGACGCTGGACCAGGTCACGGACATGATGATCGCCAACAGCCACAACCTCATCGTCACGGTCAAGCCCGCCAACCAGCGCAACAACGTGGTGCGCGGCGTCCGCGGGCGGGCGCGGCCCCGGCCGCTGCGCCGACAGCCCGGCCGGCCGCCTGAGCCTGCCGGCCGCGCACGCGCTGCCCAGCCTGCACCCCGACGACATGGAGAGCGACGACGAGGCGGACGTCGTGCTCGAGGGCGTCCTGGAGCCCCGGCCGGCGCCCCGACCGCCGCCCGGCGGCGCCGCGCGGGTCAACGGCGCGAGCCCGGCGGCCGGGGCGCGCGGCGCGGGGCGCGAGGCGGCGGCGGCGCGCGGCGGCTGCTCAGCTCGCTGCGCGCGGACCCGCGCCACAGCCTGGAGCTGCCCCCGGGCGGCGTGGAGGAGCACGGCCCGGCCGTCACCCTGTAGCGCGCGCGTCCGCGTCCAGGGTGCGCGGGGCCGCTCCGTGCCGGCCCACGGCAGTGCGGACGCTGTTTTCCGGAAAGGACCCCGCGCGCCCGTCCCACAGCCCTTGTAAACTGACAGAGCGGATCTGACCACGGGCACAAAGGACTTCACTTCTAAGTTTTAAAAACATTTTTAAATGAAGCTTTAAAATTACCTTTTAAAGAGTCATTTTTTAGCACCCCCCGTGCGCCCAGCACCCGCCTTGGGACTGGCACAGACTGTGCCATGGGAGAGACGCTGGGACGCGTGCGCCAAGGTCAGAGGCGCCCGAACCTGTAACGGGTGACTCTAGGAGGCAGGTTCCAAATTTTCACACTGTTTATAGTCGTATTTCACACAGCCGACCGGGCGTTGAACTCCCAGTCGTCGCTGAGAAAGGTGAGCTTTGCTGACCGGGTGGTGGCAGAGGGGACACTGAGCGTCCTGCGGGCCTTCGGGGGTCGGCAGCAGGAAGTGGCCTCTGCCCCATCGGAAGGAAAAGCTCAGCGATACCATTTGTGACCAAAGGCGACATTTACTCAGATAAAACGCCGTCTTCGGGGCTCCTCTGACTCAGGCTGCCCATGAAACGGTTCGGTGCTGGACGGACAAGCCTGCCACGCGCCTCCAGACCGGCCTGTGAGAACGCGCCCCCCCCCGAAATTGGACGGATAAGGTCTGTTATATTCGTTTTTAAATAACAAGTCGCACAGATTAAATTCATTGTCACTTACCGTTGATCTAGCAATATTTACATGTTTAGTAATTTCAAATGTTTATTCATGTTTATAACAATTTTATATGAAGACTATTTTCTGTTTGATTTTAATGTTGAAAAGAAAATGTTACACTTATATTTTGAGAACTAAACTGACCAAATAAAGTTTCCGTATAAATACAGGTAAAAATATTTTTCTAGGTGGCCTTTCTATGCAACTGCTGCTCCTGTGGCCCAGCGCCCCCTGCTGGTCACTGGCAGAACTGTCCTGACCTCGTGGACGTCAGGCTCATAGCAGAAGGAAAACTGTACCTGGATGCTTTCACTTTCCTGAATCTGTTAAGTGAAAAGCAAACTGTTTTCCTTTTGTGCAAAAACTATTTATTGCTCAGAAATAGTTTTTATTGATGAGTTGAGGTTTCCTGCGCCAGTGTTTGACGTGGCTATTTAGATGCCAGGCTGCCTGTTTAGTTCCTGAGCCCAGGGAAGACCAAAGACTCTGGCTGCCAGGTTCGTGAGCTCCAAGGACTGTCCAAGCATCTCGCTGGGCGCTTCAGCAGTTGGGAGAAGTTTTTACTACTGCAAGTATTATAGAACCAAAATTCTCACGCTAACTTAATGTCACAAAGGAAATGTCCATTACTAAGTTATTGCTGGTTAAGGAGTATTTTGTTGAATAACTGGGTCTGTTACCAAGAAGGAAAGTTGTATTTCTTACGTGTTTTAAGCTGTTAAGCAAATGTGAATAATTTTTTTAAAGAAAAAAAGGCTTGCTCTGAGGTTTGTGTGCTATTGTTCATATGAACTGCTTGGAACACCTGCTTGAGTGTATTTTTCTACCCAGGTCTACACTTCTGCTATTTTTTCTTAAGAATGTTACATTACATGTTAAAAGTTTTCTTGGTTTTATATATCAAAAAATAAAGACATTTTCTTGACTTTTGATGATATTTTTCATTTATGTTCTGAATAACGGAGAGAATGGCAGTGCCGACGATGGCTCGAGTGTGGGATACTGGCCCTGTGTGCCAAGACCCTTTCATGTACCTGGCTCATCCCCTTGAACTGCTGCCAGGGGAGTTCCAAGCTGTGCCTCTGAGCTTGGCCTCGGTGGCCCAGGTTCCGGGCAGCGGGCACGGAGGGTTTTCCTCTAGTCTGGTAGGTGCTGGTGTTGAGGCTGTAACAGCAGTGACCGCGGAGGTTCCCGGTGTGCAGGTGCTGGTCTGCGACCTGTGGCTTGAGCCCCGCAGGCCCTGACATTGACCTCCTCAGCGTCTTACCCTGAGGCAACCCAAGTCCACTTACAAATGGATTACCCTCTTATCTTTCCTCACGTACCTTGCTTTCTTCCACTTTTTCTTCATAAAAGAGAACTTTGGGGACTGAGAACTTTTCATTACTGAACCAGTTTCCAAGGAAAGGCATTCATTGCTCTTATGTTAATGAAAAGCAAACAGAATGACTCAGGCTGGTCTCCCAGCCCTGGACACAGGTGCGTTTTCCACACTCCAGACTTTGGAAGTAAACACACTTGGTGGCCTGAGTGCTCGTGTGCTGGGATGAGCCCCTTTGTAGCACATTTCCACTGATCCGCTAAGCGGGACCGCGGCGCCCCTGGCCCTGGCGGCGACGTTCTGTCTTGCTGCTCCAGACCAGGCTGCAGAGCTGTGGGCACCGCATCTGAAGCCTGCCTGCAGGTGAGAGGCTCAGAACCCAGGCGGCTTCCACAGAGCCGTCCGCAAGGCCCTCGAGAGAAGCAGGTCATTCTTGGTGTCATCAGGCTGTTGTTTGGTTTTATGTGTTCGGTCCCCTCTGCCAGCAAAGCCCTGTATTCAGAGGTTGTTATGTTCTCTTTGTCCAGAGTTCAGCCATTCACTGCTCAGTGAGTGTGAACACACACACGTTTCCATGACCTTACACTTTAAAAACATCACCACAGATGAGGACAACATGTGGCATGTCATTTGCTGATAACAGCTATGAACACAAACAACCGGAAGGAGGATATTATAAATCTTTACCATTACTTTTCAAATGAGGAAGGAAAGACAGACCGATATTTCCAGGGCTGCACAATAATTTTCAGAGCCATGGTTCACCTGTGTCCTGACCCCCTGCATTCTGCCCGCCCCATCCTTCTGCTCCTGTGAGGCAGCGTCCATCCGCTCGGCTCCGAGGACACGCCGCACGC
Source organism: Eonycteris spelaea (assembly GCA_003508835.1). Taxonomy (NCBI): domain Eukaryota; kingdom Metazoa; phylum Chordata; class Mammalia; order Chiroptera; family Pteropodidae; genus Eonycteris; species Eonycteris spelaea. Next base: position 10,932,214 of record PUFA01000056.1, on the reverse strand, counting down.
CACTCAGAACCGCTCCGGCGTGAGCAGCGCCCTCCAGCCCCTAACGAGAACGTGCACGGGGCCCGCCGTCCGACACAAGCGACTCCAAAGCATGAACGGGGGAGGGCCGTTCCCATGAGAGGGTCACTCGAGTGGCCCTCCGCGAATGCTGGAGGGACAGGGACCCATGGAAAGAAAACCCGTGGTCTCAGCACCTCTGCCTTCACTTTCTCGGTCATGACGCTTGTGTTTGAGTGTCCCAGAGAACGATGCGCAGTGCCTGGGGCAGGAAGCCTTGTCCCCCGCCAGTGACCAGCTTGCCACCACCAGCCCTGCTTCCCCTCTGGCCCGCATCCACCTCGCTCCTCCCCCAACCCCTCCCCCCCAGGAGTGGCTGTCACTTGACTCAGGGCAGCAGCGAGGCAAATGTTCCTGGCCGAGCACTATAGTTTCCTGTGACACGGTCCTCGGACGAGAACTAAGTGCCCTCCTGAAACCGCTGCTCGGGCCTGCTGACCTGCCCCTCAACCGGCTCCTGGAGGCTCACAGCTTCCGCCACGACCCTCACTCCCGGTCCGCACCCCTCTTCAGACGCGTCCCAAGGGACCTCGGCCGGGGATGTCATCTGCTGCTTCGGGAGCAGGAAGGGCTTCTCCACAGTGGGAGGCTCACCATCCACAGGGCTTGTGGCGTGGGGCAGGGAGCCGCTGGGCCGTGCACACAAGCCGTGCACACGAGCCGTGCGAAGCCGTCCCCCAGCCCTGCACTGGTACCGCCTGAACGTTCTCGGACTCTACATTTAGATTCAAGCGCAAATTAAGATCAAAGAACATGAAGGCATTAAACAAGCCAGCAGATGGCAATGCAGGCTCGGGGGCCCCAGCACCCTGCTAAACCCAGTTTAGGATGCTCACCAAGCAGAGCAAGGCATGAGGAGAGCCAGCTTTGCCCGCACAGGTGGAAGGTGAGGTGAGTCTAGGGCACAGGCGTCACTCCCGCACTCACTGGACTGTGGACACGAAGTCCATGTTCCCTGTCACAGGAGGACAGGTCACCCAAACAAAGCTGGGGCTTTGCGGGCGGAGGCTGGGCGCCTGTGCAAGACCCAAGGCCACCTCGGCAGCTGCAGCCTGCTCCCGAGCTAGGTGGCCCTGCCTCTCACCCTGTGCCAAGGACCTGCATGACGTCCTGGTCTTTGGAAGCCCAGGGCCCCAGTGGCCACAGGGCCTGTCCGCCCATAGGGGATGGTCCTTCTGTGTTTCCCAGGCGCTGCCACTTCCTGTTAGAAGACACCACACAGACCTCACCTTCCCCAGGTCGCAAGACACCGCTGGAGAGCAGAAGGCCAACCCCAAGTCGCCACCCGTGTCACCCCCGACACCCGCCGCAGGGACCAAAGCGGCCCCGGAGCTGCTGCACCTGCCACACTGCGTCCCCTCCCCCGCCCAGGGCGCTGGTCACCCCGGCTGAAGCCGTTTTAAGGACTTCGCTCATGACAAGGGCACCTGGGCCAGGAAACGAGTCCATCCCTGCGCTTGGAGCCTGCCTTCAGCCGCGGCGGCACCGCAAGCCAGGCCGCAAAGCCAGGCCGCGGGTGCAGATGCTCCCCTGCAAGGAGCCGAAGGACGAGCCCAGGGAGGTCGGGCTCTGACCCAGCCGGCGCGCGCAGGGGTCCAGGCACAGACAGGTGCAGCGGTCGCTACCCTGACTGGCTGCTCCCGGGCTCCCTCTGAGGACACTAGGTGGTCGGGCGGGGGGCGGGGAGGGCGTAGGGGGCGGGGACGGGGCGCGGACGCAAGGACTGCATGGAGAGGTGTTCGGATAGTCTACGCGTCCATCTGCAGCTGCACGAGTCAACGGCGCCCTCCACTGTCACGTCCCTAGCACAGCACCTGCACACGATAAAGGCGTTTGGAACACGTGCACTTCAAGTGAGGCAGCACCTCTGCCCGCGTCTCCAGGACCCTTTTCAGGTTTTGCTAATGGTGTTAATGGGGACAGCAAAAACAGTAAGTTAGCCATTTCATTAATGGTTGCTTCTATTAAGCAACTTCTATGAACTTAAAAACATGAGCATTCCACGTGAAAATAGTTTTGCTATACAAATTACTAAATTAATAACCAATGCTTTTTTCATTAAAAACTTTTTCTAAAAATCCTATTCATAAATTAATTGCACAATGTTAGCTAATCCCAAACTAAGATTGCTTTATTTACAACCCAAAGCTTTAGACGTGAGTTGAAGACCTAACTCGTGCTGATGAGTTTGTGGGCACAGCAGACACAGTGTTTGGGTTAGGCCATAAACATTGCTGGGACGCATGCACTACGATGTAGTCATATATTTAAATCAGCAAGATACTTGGATTTTTAACTAACTATCCAATTGTTCAGATGCCAACTGAATTTGCAACAGAAGAAAAAAATCTGTTATCTATTTACTGTCTTCTCATTTCAGGTGATGATTTTATAATTAGCACTTGGCAAGGAATATCAAATGTTAGAATTAAAATTTTTAGGACGGTTCACGCTTTGAGTCTATAGCAATGTAACACCAGCTCACATGTGAGAACTAGTGAAATATGAAAACAAAAAAGTTCGAGGGCCTAAAGTGACCAGAACACAGACCAGGTCACCCGTGGGGCCCCCGGTGACGAGGCTCTGAGTTGTTTGAGCACTTCGGGTCCAGCATTAATGGCACATGCATGTGGTTCCATGTATGTGACACAGTAATGAAGACAACGTATGTCCAACGTTATCGACAGACAGACTTCAAAGAGATCACAGGCTCTGCTTCAGACCTCAGCAGAAAAGCGCGTGTCACAGTGAAGCCATTCGCACACACTTCAGGCTTCCAGTGCATATAAAAGTAATGTGTGCTACTCTGGAGTCAGCTAAGTGTGCAATAAGCATTATGTTTTAAAAAACAACGTACATACCTTGATTTAAATTACTGGCCATGGCTGGAGCCTCTGCCAGTCATCATCTTTCCGTTGGTGGAGGGTCTGCCTCGATGCTGATGGCAACGCAGCATTACAGTGCACAGCAGGGTGGGGTCGCCTGCAGTCGGAGTAACTCATTCTAGTCTCACCCATTATTTTTAGATTTTTTAGATTTGTGGTGACTCTGCACATCTTGTAAATTAAATCCACTGAAATGAGGCAAGCTCAGTGAACTTGAGGTGTGTAATCCCTCAGAATGGAAAATTCAAGTGCACTCAAGCTGATACAGACCCACAAGGAATGTCCATAGCTAAAGCAGTTCATCTTGTTTACCTGGGTCTCGAGCTGCCCTTTGTGTTTTCATTAGCATCTTTCTATGACTGGACATGTCATCTAATTCGATACAAGCTTCGATAGGCAGACAAACATAGCCAGCACATTCCCAGGGAAATTTGGTCCAAAGATGCTTTACTGCTTTAGCAAGAAAGGTCAGTAGTATTACCTGTACAGTGAACTTTTTATAAAATAATTTTGCTGATAATCTTGTATGCAATGAAATCGTGTTTTATTTTTAATGAGGAATGGAGTATTTACATACTCTCACAGTACCTTCCCACAGAGTTATTAATTACAGGGGAAAAGAGTAATTTCACTGAGAAGCCAGGCAGACAGCATCTTAATTAAGTGATTGAAGTGAACATTGGTAACGGGACAAATCAAAATTATGCATCACCGGACTGGGTACAACAAATAGTATTTCGATGGTGAGAAACCCTATTGGACGAATATAACATTACCATATGTGGGTAGCAGCTTCCTTTTTAAAATAAATGAATATTAAAGTTTAAATCAAAGGGAATTAACCATCTGGCCTTGTCTTCCTGGTGGTGCCCTCTCCTCATGGGCAGAGCGGCCTGGTTATCGAGGTGCATAGACAGCTGCAAGGAAAGATGTTCTTTCAAGACCTTCATGCTCATCTCGGGATTGAGGGAGACTTGAGATAAGAAAGCGAAAAGGCTGTTATGGTTGCCCTCAAGAACATACTGTGTCCTCCACTCCTCGAATCTGCCTGTCTAGCCCTTTTTTCACAGTCACTTTGTAAAGCAGTGGGAGAGCAAGGTACAGACGCCAACTGATCTCTCATGCAGGTCACACTGCAAGGACGCGGCTTGCTGAGCAACTTTCCAGAAGTGGCAAAGACATTCTCTATTTCCAGTGAGTGGGAAATAAAATGCATGGTTACAATGAGACGCGATCACGTCTTCCCTGCCAGTCTGTAAGCGGGAAAACAGGCCTAGAGAGATGAGAGCCGGGCATAGGTTCTCAGATGTGGTAGAATAAGGTTAAACAGTTCATATTCAGAACTTCTTATGTGTTGAGAAATTAGTTTGAAGGTATTGTTTAAATTATACCAAGTCCCTCACATATTATGGGTGTTTTGATCCTAGAAACAAGATTCGTTTCATTTGGACAACAGTGTGCTGTTCTCAACATATTTAAGGATGTATTTCTAAGTGGGACTCAAGTAGATAAGAACTTGTACGGTAACGTCCCCAGACAATCTAACTTTATTACTGAATGGGTCTCCCACTGAATTTACCAAGTTTATCATTTTAGTTTGTAAAATACTGAACTGATACCATGTTTAAGATTTCTGTAGCAACACATCTATTTTTAGCATCTCAATTTTTACCTTTACACATCAAATCCACTAATACAGAATGGTATGTAGAAGCCAAAAAATTGACCATGTCAATAGCTAGAATCTGGCTAGAAAATTTCACAGTACTGTGTTATATGTGCATTCTGCTTCTAAACTAGTGACGTGACAGATGAAGATGGTCACTACCCCACCTGAGAATGAAACAAAGTCAACAAGAACCAGATGGTGACCAGGAAACAAGGGTGCGAGAACTGCTGTCGTGGCAACGTGCAGCTCCCGCACACGAGGTCACTGATCCTCTAGTTAAAAGTTTTTAGCGGAGCACCCACAGGCCTGCGTTAGCTCTGGACCACGTGACCAGAGAGGGCGGGCGAACCGCTGCCTAGGACATCCCCAGGGCATTCCATCAGTTACTAGTGCACACATTCACTCAAGTTATCTGAAAGCACTTGTAAAACCTGGACACAATTAGTTTTTAACAATAACCAAAAGTTAGTTCCCTGCAAAATGCATGATTTCTTTAAAACAATCTCTGGTGAATTTCCCATTGTTTTCAGAAGTCACCTTCCACAAGACAACAAACTCTGGATGAATCTCCTTACGAGGGCACTTTCCTTGTAACGAGAAGACTTTTAACTCTAGATCTGCCTGAAAACTCTTTCCAGCATTTGTGGAAAAATTCTCAGGAAAAACTGCTAAAGCCTTATTATTTATTATTTATTGCTATTAGTATTTGATTTTCTCCAGTTTACTTTTAGGTAAATGGTAAAGTAACATTATATTAAACTTTCATACTGTGGATTATAAACTATAAGAATTTCTGAAAAAATATATTTATTCATGACAACCAATTCTGAATTTGTATTTGAAAGTATGACCACACAATGTTAGTTCATTCATAGTCAACATGTCTTTGTGGCTGCTGAAGTTCAGTTTATAATTTAAATATTAATATATTTTAAATGGGAAAAGCTTCCCTTCTAAAAAGGACTTTGCATATAAATATATATTGTTTGGCTTAAAAATAATCATGTTGCTCATGATTTTATGAGTGGGTTACAGAAAAGTGGTTTGAGGAGCACATTCCTAAAAACTTAGCTTCTATTTAACAGTATTATATTTTTTTCTTCTCAAAATATGAGGCTGGGTCAGTTGTACGTATGACTAGTATTAGTATTTGTTTTCAACCTGACAACATGATGGATTCAGAGACCCCTATTAGACAGAACAGACTTTTGTTTTAATCTGTTTTATAAAGTTGCCCTTCTAGATAGCGGACCCCAAATACACATACAATTTAGGCTGTTTTCATGTGTTATCACCATAGGTCTTTGAGGTTGATAAGGAGGTAAATTCTCACTGTAGCTGTATACTGTGAAAAATCTGGTAATGTAACAGACTTCGACTTTCACTGGCATTTACACTTTTTACTGAGATGGTTCATGAATCACAAATCAAGGCACTCCTGAGTTTAGAGGCGGAAAGTAAGTTCTGGGCCTGCTGTTAGTATGCTGTTCTAACGGTAATCTCTGAATATGGAGGAGTTTCCTGCGTAACATCTTTATTGCTAAAATTATTTTAAAACTTGTATTTTTAAAGACTAAGTAGTAATTAGAACAAATTATTGAAAATTAGAAAAATTCTAAAGCTGAGATTTAATAACCACACAACAGAAACCTAAATTCTAGAAGCCTAAGTTAGCAAGTATGCTACAAAGTGAAGCTTCATATTAGGCAATGTGTCGTGTTTAGGTATTTTTTCTTACCACCTCTGAAAAGGACACTGGTTTGAGAACATTAAAATTATAATAACCAATAAGAGAATAAAATTCAGCTTAAGTTTCAAAGCTAAAATAAGATTTCTGGCAATACCATGTAAACGGAATTTTTATTCCTTAGTTGACGTAAGTCCAGCAAGGATTCCATTTAGTAACATGGGAAGACAGCACAGTCTCTAAATAGCAAAAATGTGCATTTGTTTTATCATTGTTCTAACTCAACCAAAACATCCCTCCTTCAACTCTTCATTAATGAAACGTCACTGAGCTCATTGCACAAAGCATTTGGAATGGTACCTGGTACTCGGGAGGCACCGTCATCGCGAAGGGCTGTCCAGGACGCTGTGCATCTTGATCCTCAGGAGCCACATACACGTGTAACAGCAGAGACAGCATGGCACCACCATGAAGTGTCATGTCACCTCAGGGACTACGCCGACCTTCGAGAAGGGCAGCCAACTTGTCCCTCTGCCACAGGGTGGCGGTAAGGAAAATGGGGCTACCACTCCCTTGTGACAGCGCAGAGAGCACAGTCGGCACTAAATGTGACATTATTATCACTATTATTATGAAAGTATTTAGCCTATTTACCAGCAACAGTAAACAGCTGATAAATGTTTATTTATTAGGAAAGCCTGCTTAAAAACTAATGTAAAAGCTAGGTTAGAGTGTAGGGGATCAATTTTTTTCTTAGGGTTATTTGGTGCTTTGTTTAGAAACTCTTAAGAAGTACAGAACTGCGTAATAACCATCAGATTAAAAGCTGTTGGAAAGGGTGATGGAGGTGGCCACCCTCCGGCACAAACACACAGCGTGGGTAGGGCTGGGCTGTGGGGCACCCTTGATGTGGGGTGGTGAGATGAGGCTCAGGCGCAGCTCGAATGTCGAGGGTCCCCCAGACCCCTGCAAGGGGGACGGAGCTGCCCTGAGTTCGGGGGACGGGGTGAGGAGTGTGCCCAACACCGGGGAGGCACGCAGCAGGTCTCACGTGAGCGGCGTCCTGTATCCATACGGCCCACCAGTTCCCGGAAGAGCCCGGGCGACGTCCATGTCCAGAATCCCGGCCATGGGCCAGTGGCATGGCAACGGGGCAGTGCATCCTTGTGGTCACATGGTGGCATGTGGACGAGGATCTTCGGCCCCCTCATGGCTTTTTGGAACCAGCCTGGCTCCTCACTGGGTAAGATGCATCTGATCCGTGGGTGGCGGTGAAGGCGGAAGAGCGGACCTGAGGGGCGCCCCGGCCACCGGAGGTGAAGACCCTGACTGCACCTGTCCACACTGATGCCATCTGTGACGTCACTTCTGCTTCGGTCACTTCAACTATGGCACCAATGCCACCAGTGTGTCCAGCCTGTCCTTTCACATGGCCATCTTTGCTTCTGCCTGCCTTGCCCCAGGCCAGCCCTGATCCATGCATGCTTTCATCATGGTAACATCTACCAGAGTTTTGCCTGTGGCCCACACCACCGAGGAGACTGAAGGCGTGCAGCCCCCACAGCTCTGTGGGCCATACTGCTGTCAGCACGCCGCCCCAGGAGGCCTGCTGCAGTGCCTCCACCCTTCTTCCCTCACCAGCCTGCAGCCTTTTAAGCAAAGCACGCACGCCTTAAGGCGAGGCTGTCATTAGCCCTGTCTGGTGCCTCAAGTAGGTTAGGAACCTCCACTCCCTCAGGGAGGGAGCTGGCAGCCTGGCCTCCCCGCCAGGGGCGCACTCACAGGCAGAGGTCCATCCTGCAGGCAGCATGCTGCCGTGGGCAGGAAAACAGTGACAGAAAGGAAAGGCTAACCAGAGCTTGGGTGGGGAAGGAGCTTCTCATCTCTAGTATTTTGTGGATGAAAAAGCTTTCTTGGGCCCTCCTAATTTACTGCCTCTCACTTATTCGCTGTTAACAAATGAAAAGTGACACGGTTTCCCTTTGTTAAGAAAACTAACACATCAAAAACAGGGTAAATTAATTCAGATGCTGAAATACTATGCTACATTATAAATGAATAGACTTCAAACATGTAGTATTTTAAAAGTTGATGCTACATAGGTAAAGAAGTATTTAAAATATACAACTTTTAGTAACCATTATATAAAAAGAACTGTCTGCTTCCCTTGTTTCTAATCATCTTTTAAGACAGTTTTTAAAAAACCTCCAGTACAAACTATTAAATGTTTTTCCTTTTCAAATAAATATACGCATTTTTTATAATTGCAAGAACTCCCACATGTGCTCTTTGAAGCTTGGCTTGTATTGAATTTTGCCTACATTTGTAAGCCTAAAATATTTAATAGCCGCTAACCAGCATAAGAATCAGCATCAAAAGCTAAGATACAATTAGAAATTAGAATTCCTGTATCAGTGACTCTCAACAGTCACATTTCCTGTCAAGACCAAGGGGGTGGGAGGAGGTGCTGACTAGGAGCAGGTAAGAGGCCAGGGACACGGCTCCAGTCCTGCAATGGACAGGGCAGTCATCACCCCCACAAAGAATCATTGGGCCCCAAATGCCACCAGAACCCCTGACTTCCACGACTGAATGAAGGTGGCTGAAGCCCAACCTGCCCTCACCAGCACCCCCAAACTGGCCGCCTCACCTGGGCATGAAGTGGGCAGCCTCCAGAGAGGCAAATTCCGTTTGACAGTTGGGAGCCACTGTTAGACGCATCAAGACTCTCCAGCCACATCTATTTGGTGACCCTGGTAATTAATTAGCCCTTTGGGGTTACGCTGTACATTTAGAAAATAAATGCGGTATCTATTTCCACACATATTCCTGAGTCACGGTGATGTCTGAATTGTTAAAATAATTAAACAGTTCTATCTGCAGTGGTATAACAAATTTTAATTCAAAATAGACACTCTGAAAACAATAGGTAAAAAAAAAAATAAACTTCGACAAGCTCTTTTTGAATTTACAAGAGTACGCCACGTGAACCACTTTCACGACTGCCTCGAAAACGCACAGTATAGCAATGACATGCAAGTATACTTTTTAAAACCCATGTAGTAACATTATCTTATTTCCCAGAAAATCTCATATTCTCTGAATCTATTGGATAGGTGCCTCTGCTGTGTACCACCACCAATATGACATAAGGTCTACACTGGCTGGTCTCCATTACTGGTTCTGGTGCTTTAAATTTTTAAATTGTTATTATGGGAAATTAAAACAACAACAACAAAAAACGAGGTTTAACTGCCCCAAGGACAGCAACACAGTGACGTTCTTTAGCAATACCCACCCTATTAGCTGCCACCAGGCTAGGTGAACGCCCACGTCCCCGGTCTGAACACGCTGACCCAAGAAACGTCAAAGGTTAATGGAGCCTCCACAGAGGCTCTGCTCTCGGCCCACTGAGCCGCCCGCTCCCTGAACCTCCACACGTAGGTTTCAGAGTCCGCTCCGGGGTCAAGCTTCGTTCCTGAGCAACACAGTCCTTCCCTTCCACTGGTTATGAAGAGTTAGGTTAGGAGAGTTGTGTGTGTGTTTTCAGGGTTTATTTAAAGGCACTGAAGATTTGTTGTCTTACCTTTGAATGGAGAAATGACATCGCCATATCAGAACGAGGAGAAAGCCCACACTGAGAAGTTATTTCTGCACCTACAGAGTTACTTCATCTGTAAAATAACGCTTATGACCTAAATACCAGTCTTCGGGTTCAGTATAATTTTTAACAAATGAAAACACTTGGTTTTCTATGAGTTATAATCAAAAACAGCTGTTAGGACAAACTGGAAACAATGTAAATGAAAACCATAACCTGACAAGCGAACGCCTTACAGAGAAGCCAGCGTGCGTTAATGCAGTGCACTCACACGGCACAGGGGCCGTGCTCACTTTCCTAAACGTTTACCGCATCGTCTATGGCTGTATGTGAAGCTGAGAGAGATCAAAGCTTTAATATGCAATTAAGTAAGTGTCCCGAAACAAGCTGACACTTCCTTAAACGAGAAAACCAACACGTGTAAGACTTCCGTTTTTATCATACTGACACTACTGGAAAAACAAGGCGTGCGTGAAATATCAAAGGATTTAATTTACTTGAGAGGAAAAAATTAAAATAATTGTGACAAAATCAAACTGCAGGAAACAATAACTCTGAACGAACTACCACGCCTTCACATGGAAGTCTCGCTGAGCACCTGAAATACATCTAAAGAGCAGCATAAAGACCACTGAAATTGATTATTAGGTCAACATACAGTGAAGAAAATAACATTTTTTAAATCTCAATTGAAAAAACTACTAATGTCCTAAATTTTCTTACAAGGTTTGAGGTTCATACTCAAATTTCAATCTATGTTTAACATTTTTAAGTTCAGACATATCAAAGCCTAAAAGTACAGAAGGCTTGTGATTTTTTATTGCTTTCATGCAAATATATCTTCTTTTTCCAAAAAATGAAGCCACATCAATTTTCCACACCCATAAGAGGGAGGATAGTAGTTCTATTTCCTTTTTACTAGGATATGGTCTCTTGTGAAAATAATCTCTAAGGAACTGCTTTTTTTCTTCATAAGAACGATCTTCATATTTTTTAGGATTTAATGCTAAAATCTGAAGAGTGTCGTCATTGACCACAGTGGTCCTTCCGTCCTGCTCTCACTCCTTTGTCTTTTAAAAGGTGTGACACTGGTGACCTTTTCAGGGGCCAGGGCAGCTTCGGTGTTTACGACAGGAGGCCGTTCCTCCTCATCTCTCTGGTCCTCTGCCCCGAAGTGGCCATCAGGCAGCTTCCTCTTCACAGAGAAACTAGAGTCATGCACCACATCGCCGTTGACCAAGAGCAGCTCACTGTTCTCGATGAAGTCTGGCTGGACCCGAAGGTCCGAGCTGCTGTCCTTCGGGGCACTTCGACAGCGCACCAGGTGAATGGCGATGGCTGCCAGTGTCATGTTGCCAGTGTAGACCCCACAGCAGTGGATGCACTTGAAAGCCGGCGATTTCAGAATCGTGTGCACCGTCGGCGTGATGTGGTGCCTGTCCTTCAGGTGCAACTCATATGCCTCAGCTGTCACAAAGGTGCCAAAGCAGAAGGGGCAGGTCAGCGCCTGTTTACCGGGCCTCCCGGGCACGCCCTCTGCCTGAGGCCGCACTTTGATGTACACAGGCACAAGCGACTTGGAGTGTATGCCGGCCAGGACCGCCAGGTAGACCTCGCGCTCCCCGAGCTCCGCCCTGGGCGCAGCGGGTGACGAAGTCCAGGTGGGGGAACAGCAGGCTGCCGTTGGCGTCGACGTCCAGCTGAAAGCCTTTGCTGCTGTAGTCCGCCGGCAGCCTCTTCCTGCCGGGGTGCACCGCCCTGCTGTGCTCCGACAGGCCCCGGATGTCGTGGAACGTGCGCGGGCAGAACAGGCAGCCCAGGCCGTGCATGAGCAGGTGCTGCACGAGCTCCTCCTCCACCAGCAGGCACTTGCAGGACAGGCAGCGCAGCGTCTTCTCTCGCAGCCACTTCAGGAAGGGTGCGCATGCGGCCAGCTTCTCCGGCTCCAGCTTGTCGGCCGGCCGGGGCCCACTGTGCTTGTGCGCCACCTCCATGTGCACCTGGTAGACGTTGGACGGGAAGAGCTCGTTGCACACGGGGCAGGTCTTCCACTGCTTCGCCTGCCTGAGCGCCTGGCCAGCCTCCGGCGCGGCGGGAGAGGCCTGCACAAGCACATGTGGCGCCGTGCCGGCCCCCGCCGGGGCAGACGCCGCGCCGGCCACGGAGCTGGCCACCTGCGTGGCTGCGCCCGATGGCAGCAGCTGGATGGGCACCTGGGCAGGGGCGACGGTGGCGACGCCGCCAGGTGGCACGGGCAGAGTGACAGACACCGGGGCCAAGGTGTAGGTGGGGATCCCGTTCACTTGCTTCCCAGTCGGTATCAGCTGTCTGAGGATGGAACCCGAGGTCAGGAAGGTTGTGTTCTGGGAGGTGCCCGCCCTCACGGGCGGCCCCGCGGGCAGCAGGCCAGTGTTCACGGACTGGCTGAGCTGCAGGACGCCAGGCCGCACGGGCTGGCTCACGGGCAGCACCGCTGGCACGACGGGCTGGCCGAGCTGCAGCACACCGGAGGCGACGCCCTGGTTCACAGGGAGGATGCCGGACGGGGCCGTCTGGCTGGGGGAAAGCAGCGCAGACGGGACCACCTGGCCTGCTGGAAGCACCCTCAACGGGACTGCCTGGCCAGCGGGGAGGACCCGTGACGGGACTGTCAGCCCTGGGGGCAGAGCTCCCGGCGGGGCCGTCTGGCCAATGGGGAGAACCCCTGACTGGACCATCTGGCCGGCAGGGAGAACCCCTGAAGTTGCCGTCTGTCCGGAAGGGATGACCCCAGCAGGCGTCATCTGGCCTGTAGGAAGGACACCTGACGGGACTGTCCGACTCACAGAGATCACGCCTGGTGAGACGGCCTGAAGAACCCCAGGGGGGACAGAGGGACTGACGGGAAGGACAGCAGACCCAACAGGTCTGTTCACTGCAAGAACTCCAGGCCCCACTGGTCTGCTGGGGGACCCGACAGGCTGGCTGAGGGGCAAGACCGTGGGGCGCAGGACCCCAGTCCCAGCGGGCTTGCTGACAGGGCCCCCTGGCCGGCTCAAGGGCAAGGCAGGAGCACTTGCCGACGGACGCAGCGGGGCTCCGCGGGACAGGAAGAGCGGCCGGGGTGCGGAGGGCGGCAGGGCCAGACTTGCCGGGGCCACTGGTAGAGGGCTGGGCACCAGAGTTACGCGGGGCTGGGCGGCAGGCGAATGGGCGAGGCTTCCAGAAGGGCCAGAGGCGGCCGGGGCTGGCGGGGCAGGCCCTGCACGGGCGGCGCGGTGGCCTGGCCCTGACTGCTGGGCGGCAAGGCCAGGCGGAAGCAGGGAGATGGCACCGGGGCGCCCGGCGCACTGCTGGGTGGGGGTCTGGCCACGCTGACGGCTGGCTTGGGGGCAATGTGCATTTGCTTCAAGAGCCCAGTCTTTTTAATGTGCTCTGAGATCACAGACCTGAGCTTATTCTCCAAATCCCTGTGGATATCTGATGTCAAAATATGATACATTAAAGCATCCTGGCTGCTGGCATTGGCGTTGCACTTTTTACAGTAATACTTGTCAGGCGGTGGCATCTTCTCAGTAGAAGGGGTCTCGTCAGTTTTTGGCTGCTCACCCGTTTCCTCAGTTCTCAGGCCAAAGTAGGAGTTAATCAGGTAGTGAAAATGGGCTACCAGCACATGCTTCTTCATGCTGTAGTACAGAGTGTTTGAAAAGTTACATTTTAAACACGTAAAACTGATCACGTCGCTCCTCGAGGATTTGGCTTCACCTAGGATATTCACCGTGTAGTTCTGGACTTTCCGCACTGGCGCATGGAACATTCTGAAGTGCCTGCCCACAACCTTGGGCTGAGACGAAAATACACAGTTTGGGCAAGGGATCACCAGCTCCTGGTCAATCTCATCTTCATGGTAGCGATGTAAGTGATTTTTGAAAGAAGTAAGCACCTTCGTGGAGTACTTACAGAGGCCACAACAGTAAGGCTTTGTGCGATACCTCTGTTAAAAGAAAAAAAAAGCCAAGATAGTTAAAGAAAACCATCAGATGCTACACCTTCTGGAGTGCACAAGGATATGGTTCTTTTTCTTCTAACAAGCTGGACAACCTAGTAACACTGTCACTCCTCAGAGAACGTCTGTTCTGAGCCAGGGCAAGCTTTTTTATAAAGGGCCAGAAAGGAAATATTTTAGACTTTGCGGGCCACCCAGCACGGCTCCTGCAGCAGCTCCTCCGTGCTGCCGCGGGAAAGCGGGGCACCCGCAGGCGACGCTCCCACCCAGCAGCGTGGTTTTGTGCTAATAACACTACAGAACACTCAAGTTTCATGTAATTTTACGTCACAAAACAGAGTTTTCATTTTTCCTTTTCAAACATTTAAAGATTTAACTGTTCTTAGCTTGTAGTCTGTACAAATACATGACATGGCCCACAACTCATAGTTTGTTGACTCATTTCCAAACCATCCGCTACAACCACAGAACTCATTACTTAGTCCTATACTTTTTAATTAACTCCATCCATTAAAATAAACTTAGTTCTCTGCAAGAGAAAGTTATTTTTACCCCTTCTCATCGTATTTCTCCAATGTTGTTTTAGCTCCAGAATCTAAAACCTCTAGAATTTATCCACAAAATATCTAACTTGCAAATTGTTGAAACCCATCACGACTATCTTTTATCCCCCATTTCTGTGTAGAGCCAAATGGACAGTGCTTTGCATGTGTAAGTATCCAACAAACTGTGACAAATAGTAAAGAAAGAGGGACTGCGACTATCTCGTTATAAATAATCCTGAGGTAAGTTTCAGGCCACAAATCCAGCACTGACAATGCGGAATTTCTCTTTAAAACGAATAAAGAATTCAAGAAGCTGGGGGTGGGGTCTGTGGTTGCGTAACAGTGTCCAGAGATTGGAGGCAGAGCCGCAGAGCAGCTGGCCCTCGCTGCACAGAAGAGGAGGCTGAGCCTGGCACAGACCAAACACGTCATCTGGGGTTGAACCGTGATGCAGGGCTGGTCCCACACCGCAACACTGCTGCTTGCAACGCAATGGCCATGAGTCAACCCCCACCCTTCCCAGATCCCAGCTCATGATCACCACACACACATCTTCCCATCCTGTGACTCTGTCACCCTATCTCTCACCTAGTCATGCAGTTTTTCCTCTTGGGTCACAGGTCGGAGAAATTACCCAAATACATTCACCACGTTACCACCCCAGCAATCAGCAAAGTCCCAGTTTCTGGCTTTTCTGGTGGGACCTCTAACTAGCCCAGGGTGACAGCCAACCAGACACACACATAAAACACATCTGAACGATCTGAGAGGCACATTTTTTTTCATTCTTTAATATCTCTGAAATTTGGGTATACTTTACAACTGATGGCTCAGTCGTGCAGTTTAAGTGAAGTACTGCTTTAGTTTTATTATGGGTTCATTAAAAAATGGCGTATCTTTTACTCAATGAAATATTGTATTGAAAAAACAAGATACTCAGTGAAAATTACACTCAATAAAAGAGCCAACAAAACTTACTAAGAGCTGCATGTTACTATCTGTTACTGTTTAATACATATTTAGTTTGAGGGGAAATTTTTCTTAAATATGACACCATAACACGATCTATAAATGGTACAGCCACTTTGGAAAAGTCTGGCAGTTTGTTATAAAGATAAAGACACACTATTTACCTCACATGACCCAGCAATCTCACGCCTTGGCATTTACCCAAGAGAAAGGAAAGCAAAACCCTGTGTGCGAATGTTCGAGGACAGTGACCAATCAGAAACACAGTGAGCAGGAGACCTGCTCGCTGGGAAGAGGACAAGCGCATGACCAAGGAGAGAAGCAGAAGAAAGTGGAGTCAGGGTCCTTCCTGGGAGCTGGGAGAAATCCTGTTCCCGGAATGAACATCGCCCCTGCCAATCTAAGGTTAAGAACAGACCCACCACCAGATAATGCAGCAAGACTCTGTCCCCAAGACCCGAATGTCTAAAACATGTTGCTTCTCCAAACCGGAGGACCTCCCTGTAGCACGAGCCATGCTATCCAGCATGGTCACACGTTGTTTCTGCTCTGCTGCCCCAAATTGTCTCTGCTCATACCATCATATTTCCCATTAAAGGAGCTACCTGAGGGATGGAGAGAAATAAGGGACTAAACCTAGCAGACAACACAGTCTCTACCATGACAGCCAGTGCTGTTTTTTCCCCACTGAATATGGTACCTTAAATATAAATTCAAATACAAGTTCAATCTCTACTATTTCACAATGTCATTTAACATTTTATGCCTAGGCCCTATTCACTCCAACAAAAAACATAAACTCCTTGAAGAAAAGGACCCTAATTTTTATCTCCTTGTATCAAGCACTCAAAAAGTTTTTGTAGCAGGAATTCAAAAAAAATATTTCTTGATTAAAAGCCTATAATTACATATTATACAGCAACATCTTTTAAGAATTGAGATGAGAAAAACCAGTGAGGACTAAAAAATATTCAAGAAGTCAAGGTCTTCAATGCGAGGCCTTTTTGTACAGCCATGAACCGTCCTGAGCAGGACAATAACCAAATCGAGGTGGTTGCAGGAACCTTGCTTCTGACGTAGAGTGAATGTCAGGCTTAGGGAGGCAAGAGCCAAAAAAGGTGGGACACAAAACAGGCAAAAAAGAGAGACTCGAAAGGATGGGCTGACAATAGACATGTTTTTAAAGAAGATTCTGACAGAACAATGACTGACCAGTTACAGGAATTTTTAAAGCCAAAATTCTCAGGGCCACCAGGACTTGAGCAAACAGCGGGACGGGCTGAGTTAGATGCTGATGAAGGTGCTAATCTCAGCGTTGGGGGCAGGCAAGGGCTTCTAGAAGATACTGTTTTAATAATGTTGCCACATGCTTTCAGCTTGAACCTGTTCAGGTCTGAGGTTTCAAATTATTATAAACTGTGTTCTCGATTCAAAGACCCATATTTTTAGTTTGTGACCCAGGATGCATCTTCACTGTATAGACTCAATGTCTTGGCATTTCTTTTTCCTCAAAATAGTTATAAATCTAAGGCCCTCCTTACATCAGTGGCATCTTATAATCAAGGACAAATAACAGTTTCACTATATTAATCAACTTCACATATAGAAAACTCTCAAAGTATCAATAACCCTGTATTACGACACTTGACTTTGTTTTCCTGCACGTTCACAACACCCTCCTCCCCTTTGCTCATCGGTGACCCTCACACATGATGTTCCTCAGAATTACACTGACCCTAACCCCCCCAACTGTTAAGGAAACATGAAAATCAAATACAAAGGTACGTACCACTTTCTTTCCAGAAGGTTCCCAGAGAGAAATATCTCCCCACGATGTGTTATAAAGTACTTCTCTCCTGGATCAAAGCTTTTAAGGTCCTTTAAAAAGGGAGAAAGAGAAATCATTATGCAATTTCAGAAAATAGTATTTAATTAGAACTTGATGGGATGACTTGACACTTGAGAAACCTACATAAGAAAAGTGAAATGAAAACGCAGCCCATGAGCAAACTGTGAGAGAACCCCAATAAGTGTGAGAACCGAGGGGAAGGTTGGAATAATCCAACTTAAAAGTACAGTCTTGTAAGAAATAAACAGATAACATTTCCCACTAATAATTTTTGGGACAGAGAAACAGCACAAGCAAACAGCATCTTCCACAGGAGGTCAAGAGGCTTTCAAGGTTGCAGGGGCAGGGGTGGAGCACGAAGCAGGAGCTCCGGGTGTGGGCCTGACAGGTACACCAGGCATCCTCCATAGGGAGGGCGACTCAGACAGGGTGACAGAGGTGAGAAGACCGAAGGGATGATGTCACTGGGAACCGAACAACCAGATGCAGTAGCGTCCAGACTAAGCCCTGGTTCAAACGAACCAAGTGTAACAAGTATCTGGGGTAAAACTGGAGAAATGTGAATGTGAACTGGGTAACAAGTAAGATGAACGTTTAATGACACAGAAAGGTAAAGGAATAAAGGAACTGAAAGCAAATGAATAAAAAAAGCATGAGCGATGCATTTACACACCCATACACAGAAGGCGAAACAATAAGATGCTAAGAGTGGTAATATCTGAATAGTAGAAATGTGGCGTTTAAAATTTTGTTTTCTAAAGAAACTATTACCTGTATTTTCTCTTTCATAGTTTATATTACTGTTTTTATAATAACTAAAGGTCATTTTTATATTTTAAAAAATATTAGTTAAGCCAAAGCCAATTAATACAACAATTGCTTTTGAACATACACATGCTAATACGTTGCTTACCAAGTCAATTCAGAACTAGAGAAGAGTACAATTTATTACAAGGATTTAAACTGGAAATAATGTACGGTGAAGCTTATAACACATATAAAAGATGTATTATGAAGAGATGCTCAACATCGCTAGCTATTAAGGAAATGCAAATCAAAACCACAATGAGATACCATCTCACACCTGTTAGAATAGCTATAATCAACAGGATAAGAAGTAATAACGAGTGTGAGAGAGGATGTGGAGAAAAAGGAACCCTCATACACTGCTGGTGGGACTGCAACTGGTACAGCCACTATGGAAAACAGCATGGAGGTTCCTCAAAAAACTAAGAATTGATCTACCATATGATCCAGCAATCCCTCTATTGAGTGTTTACCCCAAAGACTTGAAAACCCATATCCAAAAAGATATTTGCACACCGATGTTCATAGCTGCATTATTCACGGTGGCCAGGACATGGAAGCAACCAAAGTGTCCTACGATAGATGGCTGGATGAAGAAGCTGTGTACATGTATACAATGGAATATTACTCAGCCATAATAAGAAGGGATGAAATACTGCCATTTGCGACAACATAAATGGATCTCGAGATAATCATGCTAAGCGAAATAAGTCAGACAGAAAAAGGTGAAAACCACATGATGTCACTTATATGTGAGATATAAACCTAAAAGCAACAAATGACCAGGACAGACAGAGACTCATGGACATGGACTACAGACTAGTGGTTACCAGAGGGGAGAGAGGGGAGGAGGGAGGTAGATGGGGTAAAAGGGATCAAATATGTGGTGACAGAGAGAACTCTAACTACAAGAGGTGAACACACAATGCAATATATATATGCACCTCACTGATCAATTGTACACCTGAAACTTACTGGATTTTATTAACCAACGTCAGTCACGAAATAAGGAAAGGAAGGGACTGGACGGGACAGGGAGGGAGGGAGGGAGGGAGGAAGAAAGGGAAGGAGGGAGGAAGGGAAGGAGGGAGGGAGGAAGGAAGGAAAGTGCGGCGGCAGCACCACAAAGGCTGGACGGGAGAAGAGCACACATGGCTGTCATGCTCTCACACCACGTGTGCAACAAGCAGTGCTATGTCAGAATGATAAACAAAAGCCAACAATGGAGATAAAATGGAATCATAAAAAACACTCAACTCAAAAGATAGCAAGGAAAGAATAACAAAGGAACAAAGAACAAATGAGACAAATAAAAACAAACAGCAAGATGGCAGATTTGAAGCCAGCTCTATCAACAATCATATTAAATAACTGGGGTTGATACACTTTTTCTGCAAAGAACCAGATAATAAATATTTAAGTATTGCCGACCATGTGGTCTCTAACACAATCCTACCATCATGTGCAAAAGCAGTCAGCGACAACATGTAAATATTAAGTATGGCTGTGTCCCAAGAAAGTTTATTTAAAAAACAATTTGGCCCATATTTTAGGCCATAGTTTGCCTAACCCTGGTCTAAATATCTCAAATTAAGAGATGGTCAGTCTTGGTAAAAAAACAACAAAAAAAACCAACAAAACAACAAGATCCAATTATACGTTGTCTACAAACATCTCGCTTTAAATATAAAGATGTAGACAGATTAAAGGTAAAAAAATGAAAAAAGATATGCCATGCTACCACTAATCAAAAGAAAGCTGAAAGAGCCATACTAGTATAGAACAAAGATTTCAGGGGCAGGGCGGGGGGGATGTTAACATGGATACAAAGTCATTTCATGATGATAATGGGGTCTTTCGTCAACAAAACAGAATAGTGCTAAATGTGGATGCACCTACAGTTTCAAAGTACACAAAGCAAAAACTGATGGAATTGATTAAAAATAATTAAATCCAAAATGACAGTCGGAAACCTCAAGACCGCTCACTCAATAATCAATAGAATTAGTCCACACATACCAGGAAGGACAGAGAAGACTAAACATGGTCCACCAACATGACTTAACGGACACTCAAAGAACAGACACTCAACACCACAGAAGTATACACTTTTTTCAAATACACAGGGTACACTTACGAAGATAGACCTTATGCTGAGCTATAAAATGAGTTTAAATATATTTGAAAGGACTGAAATAATTATAAAGTACAGTCTCCAACCAAAGCAGTATTAACTAAATCTGTAATAAAAAGGCATCTAGAAAACCCCCCAAATTTCTAGAAATTAAACAACACACTTCTAAATAATCCTTGGGTCAAAGAAGAAATCACAAAGGAAATTAGAAAAAAATTTAAACTGAATGAAAATGAAAACAAATAAATCAAATGTGTTAGATGCAGCTAAAGCAGAGCTTAAAGGGAAATTTATGGCATTAAACACTTAGAAAACTAACTAAAAAAAAATCAATCTAAACTCACACCTTAGGAAACTAAATAAATGAACTTAATAAATAAACCCTAAACAGAAAAAAGGGAAACATAAACAGCAGAAATAAACAAAATGGAAAGCAGACAAGAGAGAAAAACCAGTGAAACCAAAACATATTTTGTAGAAAAGATTGGTAAAAGTGATTAAACTCTATTCAAACTATACAGGAAAAGAGAGAAGACTCCAATTACTAGAATCAAAATGAGAGGGGACATCACTACAGCTCTTACAGATTAGGAACTAACGTGAACAACTTCATGCCAATAAATTTGACAACTTACAATGAAATGAACGAATTCCTTAAAAGACGACAAAATGCCAAAGTTCAACTCAAGAAAAATTATATAACTGACAGCCTGTCTAGCTGAATGCATATTTAAAAAACTTCCCACAAAGAAAACTCCAACTCTAGATGAGACATTACGAAATGAAAACTATAGACCATATCCCTCATGAACACAGATGCAAAAATCTTTAACAATAATTATGAAATCAATCCAACATATCAAAGGATCAAGTGGAATTTATTCCACAGATACAGACTGGTTTACCAGTTTATTTAAAAATATATATATATAGGTGCAGAAAAATCATGTGACAAAATTCGACATCCAGTCATTCATTGTGTTTGCCCTCAGCTAAGTAAGAATAAGGGACTTCCTCCTGGAAACAGGACCCACAAAAGCATGCAGCTAGCTACAACCACACTGTGTGGTGACATAGGAACAGTGTTACTGCTATTGCAAGCTTTACTTCAAAACTTCTTTAAGAACCAACACTCTCAGGTGTTGGTAAGGGTGTGGAGCAACTGAAACCCTCACGCACTACGTACAGGAGCATAAAGTCACACAACTAGTTTGGATAAAGGCCTAGCTACTTCCTATCAAAATGAACATACAGCCTTACGGTTCCACAACTAGATACTTTTTCAATGGAAATCAAAACACCTCCACAAAAATACTTTCATAAGCATATTCGTGAGAACAATCTTATTCATAATCACGCAAAATTAAAAACAGCCTAGGTGTCCTCAGACGCAAGGATCAGCGAACCACTCTGTTCCCGGAACAGGACACTTCTCAGCCACAGAAAGGCACCACGTGTGCAGCACACAGAGGAGTCTTCCACGGGAGCACGTTATTCCATCGAAACGGAACTGCACCACAGGTGAATCTAACCCACAGTGGACATCTCAGAAGGCCGCAGCTGGTGAGGGGAGGGGGAGGGGGGCCAAGCAGGACTGACCAGAAAAGGCTCAGGGAGACTTTCTGGAGTGATGGATTGCTCTACACCTTGAAAGGGACCTGTATTAATTACATAAGTGCATGCATGTCAAGAGTCGTCATTTGGAGACCGTTAAGGTATATTCCACAGCATATAAATTTCCCTCCCCACAAAAAAATCGGAAACCAATACTAAACTCTAATTAATGATATGATTGTTGAAAGACTAATCAAAGAATAAAATGATGGGTAGGGAGAGATACATATACATGTTAATTTTGTAGAATTTAGGTGGCAGATAGAGGGGTTTTCACTGTATAATCCTTTCAACATTTCTGTAAGTTTAAACTTTTCACAAGAAAAGACTGGAAAAGTAAGAAGGAAAACGTAATGTGTATCACAGGAGAGAAGGGAGAAGGGTGAGAAGGAAGGCATGCTTTCTGTTATCAAATGCAGCAAAAAAATAGTAAGAAAAATTAAAGCAATTATTAGAAAATGAAAGGTATCAACAATATTTCAATATATTTTTGTAGATAATGGAAACAGGATAATAAATTTTTTAAATCTATTTACACACATGCAAGTCTCCGAAGACTGCTACAGGGGCGGGTTCAGGGTACCTGCTTTTTCAAAGCTTCCCTGATTCCAATGCAGCAAGCAAGCACACATTTGCAGACACTGGTTTAAATGTCTCAATCCAAACTATGGCTTACGTGTGCCAGTTAGGTGCAGGGTGTCCCAGGAAAAGCCAGTGTTTGAGTGGTGAACTCTCTGGGGTCCTTTAGAAATTAACATTTGTCCATTCAAAAGCAAAAATCAATGCTGATCACTAATGAGAATACTGGTACTTTATTTAGCCTTTTAGTGCCAGGCTGCCTTTTTAAAAATAAATTCAATCAGGTTCAAAGTCTGAGATTTGAAAATTAAGAAACTGAACTTTTCCCAGGCCAATAATATTTTGAATCAAATTCTTAACACAAGTTTAAAAAATTCAAAGCAGACATGATCCCAATTTTGATAGTTACGAATAAAACATACACAGAATTATCAATGTCTATAATGACACATACTGTGCCCTAATTTAACAATTTTTATTCCTTTACTAGATATGCTAGCCATATATTCTCAGGTTATAAGGATACAATCATATGAGAACACAACTTATCAATAAAGTGTGTGACTGTGACCTTTATTTTTAAACTTTTATAAGACTGCATTAAATTCATAAATCAGAAAACACCTTATCATATCATGTATGCATTCCCATTTGTTGACTAACAGTACTGAAAAATTAAGTTAGGGTCTGCTTTTGCTAAAATAAATTATTCAATACATTCCCCTCAAAGATCAAAAACAAACATATACTTAACCCTTGAATGGCATGAGGGGTAGGGATCTCAACTCCCACCCCACCCTTGCCCAACTTCGAAAATCCACATATACTTTAACTCTCCAAAAGAGTATTTGTCCTTAGGCATCCATGGGGGGGGGGGTGAGGTTCCAAGACTCCCTGTGGACACCAGAACCCAGGGATGCTCAGGTCCCTACACAGAATGACAGAGCTCAGCAGAGCCGGCCCCATGTTGTGGCTCCCGACGCCCAACCAAGTATCAAAATACTGTTTTTGATCTGCAGTTCGCTGAGTCTGCAGATGCAAAACCCCAGGAGAGAGAGGGCTAACCATGTATTTATTGGGGAAAAAATTGTGTATAAATGGACCCATGCAGTTTAAACCTGTTGTTCAAGCATCAACAGTACTTTTAAATTGACTATAAAAAGCCCCCCCCACCCGCCCCGTGAAAGTAACTTTAAAAACCTGAGGTTAAAATAATTTAAATCACAAAGACAAATAAGAACTAATGATGCCCTCATGCCGTCTTTTGAATTATTAGCTGTCTCCATCTTCATGAATCTTACCCACTCTTCCAAAACTCAAATCTCACCTCCAAAAAGCCAACCCTGGCACCTCCAGTGTTACTGTCGTCTCTTAACCTGTTACTTGTGTCTTCTTACCTTCAGCAACTCCTTGCAGCTGTCAAGCCCAATATCCACAAGAATGCCTTTCACCTTTTTCCGTACTTTCCTGATGTTGTCAAGATTTTCCACAGGAATTTGAAACATTTTTGAAATTCTCCTTACAAGGGAAGAAAACAAACTATAATAAGAATATATACATGTACTTTTTTTTTTTAACAGAATTGGTAACACACTGAGAATAATTTTCAACAAATGTCACTTGGACAATGGAACGTCCACACACAAAAGACTGAAGTTGCACTCTTATATAACAAACAAAAATTAACTCAAAATGGGTCACACACCTTCCATGTAAGAGTTAAAACTTTAAAATTCTCTGAAAAGAACATAGGTGTAAATCTTCATGACCTTGGATCTATAAATGGATTCTTAGATACACCATCAAAAAGCACCAGCAACAAAAGAAAAACTAGGTAAGATTTCAATAAAAATTGAAAACTTTTGTGCTTCAATGGAAACCACCTAAAAAGTGAAAAGAGAATCCAAATATGGGAGAGAATATTTGTAAATCGTACTGATAAATAATTTATACCCAGAATATATAAAGAATTTTGATAATTCAATAATTAAAGGACAAATACTCCAACTTAAAATTGGGCAAAAGAGCTGAATAGATAACTCTCCAAAGACAATGTACATTAAGCACATTAAAAGGTTCTAAACAACATCAACCATGTGGAAATGCAAATCAAAACCAGAATGAGATGCTACTTTGCAGCAACAAGGATGGCTATAACTCTTAGAAAAGAACAGTGTTGACAGGATGTGGAGGAACTGGACCTCTCAGACACTGCCGGTAGTAACGGAACATGGTGCAGTCAGCAAGGCAGCCTGGCAGTTCCTCCGATGATTCCACCCAAGAGAAATTAAAAACATGCGTCTAAACAAAAACTTGTGCAGGAAAGTTCATAAAGGCATTATTCTTAATAGCCAAAAAGGCAGAAATAACCCAAACTTCCATCAACTGATAAATGGATAAATAAAATGTGGTATACCCATACAATGGAATATTATTTGGCTCTAAAAAGATGCTATAATGTAGACAACCCTAGGGGAACATTATGCTAGAAGCCAGATACAAAAGGTCACTTCTTGTCGTTCCATTTATACGAAGTGTCCAGGACAAATATATAGAGGCAGAAAACAGAACACCGGTTGCCGAGGACTGAGACTGGAGGGTGATGGCGAAGGGGAATCAAGTTTCCTAGGGGAAGAACGACAGTGCCCTACAACTGCCCATGGCGATGGCTGCACAACTCTGCAGATACACCAAGAGCCACTGAATCGTACACTTTAAATAGGCGAATTGTATGGTCTGCAAATTATATCTCAATACAGCTGTTTCTGTAACATCTGAAAAGGATACAATTAAAATAAACCCTATACTACTTGACCAGAAAAGAAGGTACAGGTGTGACCTTACCGCTTTTAATACATACACAGATAAAAAAGAGTTGTGTGTGTGTGTAAGCACATGCCACTGCCCTGCCCACTGAACGAGCCTCGAAGCACTGGCACACCCCGGTAGCAGTCAACATGCCCAGGGCCCAAATCTTACTGTCTAAATATTACTTTTCATTAAAGGAACCAGGGCCCCTTGGGAAAATATCTGATTCTAGGGCTAGAAAAGAGGATCCTAGAACATCTTGTGTCAGAAAATAAGGGAGTTGGTCAAAGAATGATGACACATGTCAAATGGACTCAAAAGAAGCCAGTATAAAGAAGTTACCAAACGCCAAACATGAGACAATGTGGGCATCAAATAAATAATGGATAATGCAACACTATCTCCCACCCCACAAGCTCTCACAAGTGTGACTTTAACACTTCTCCAAAACAGTGAGGGCATCTATGTCCCCACCCTATGAACCTGGGCAGAACCTTGTGGCCACCTCACCCAATAAAGTATGGCAGCAGTAATACCATGTGATGCCCAAGGCTAGACCATAAAAACGCCATGCTCCGCCTGCTCTCTAGGGACCATCACTCTTGGAATCAAGACACCATGTTGTGAGGAAGCTCAACTAGCCCAGTGGAGAGCTGCATGGAGGTGTCGTCCCACATCAACCCAGACATGTGTGCAAAGATGGCTCTAGAACCTGTAGCTGTCACGTCACCCCCGGCCTTTGAGTCTTCCCGGACTGGGGCACTGGACATAGTGGAATCGAAACGCGTCATCTCCCTACTGCCACCTGAACTCCTGACCCGAAGAATTACTGAGCTTTTTAAATAGAGCGTTCTATTCCGTGAAGTTCTGGGTTGGTTTGGTATACTGCAACAGCAACTACCTATAACCCACTAGAATATAAACTCATGTCACTGGTGATAAGATTAAATATAAACTGAAAGTCCGATGAGAAATGGGATATTTTCATGGTTTCCAAGCACCTGCCCACAAAATAATAAGGAAAAAGAGTAACTCACAGAAGTCTGCAGATAAGCTCAAATTAAGACTCTGTAAGAAACAACTAGCCTATGATATTCCAAAGTGTCCAGATCTTTAACACTACTCATAATAGCCAAAATGTGGAAATAATCCAAATGTCCATCAAATGGTGAATGGATAAACAGTGGTATAGCATAATGCTATTTGCAATAAAAAGTAACTAGGTACTGATGCGTGCTATAATACAAATGAATCTCAAAAACAATGTTAAGTGAAAGAAGGCAGATCCAAAAGTCCATATATATTCTGATGCCATTTGTATGAAATGTTCAGAAAAGACAAGTCTGCAGAGATAGAAGGTAGATTCGTGGTTGGCCAGGGGTGGGAAGAGGTAGTGACTGCAAATGGATACGTTTTTAGGGGGGGTGGGAGGATGCTGGAAACATTCTAACATTAGTCTGTGGTGATGGCTGTACAACTTTGTAAATTTACTACAAATCAATGAATACGCTTTTTAAAAAGACAATGGGAGGAAAAACTAAGGATCTGTTCCAGAATGAAAGAGACGAGATAACTACATATAATGTGCAATTCTGAATGGGTCCTTTCACTGTAAATGATATCAGTACAACTGGCGAAATGCAAGGGCTCCAACTGTGAGAGGGGTGATATGCTGGTGCCTGGGGTTGATGGCTGCGTTGCGAGTGCACAGTAGCATGTTCTTATTTGTAGAAAACAGACAATATTGTATCACCTTGTTTGGCAGCCTACTTTCAAATGATTCAGTGGAAAAAGTTCTTTGATTGGACCTGCAACTCTATAAACCTACGACTATTTTTTAAATGTGTAAGCTATAAAAGCAAAAACAAAATCAATAAAATTAAAGCTAAAGAAATTCTAGGTAAAATAATAAATGCCAATATTTTATTATCAAACAATAATTTTTAAAGATTGATAATACCCACTAGTAGTAAAATTTTTTAAAAATTGTAATTTCTACATGTTTATAGGGCAATTTGGCAGTATCTCCCAAGATTTTAAATAAAGATTTCTGAGTTGGCAATTCCACGGCTACAGCCCTCCCATGACTCCTCCCCACTCAAGGTAAGTTCGGGCCCAAGGACCTCCAGAGTGGCCATTCCATCCTCTCCCACTGCACTCAGCTGACCATATTGCAATTATCTGTGAACATATCTATTTCCTCTACTGGACCAAATTTCAGGGTAGGAATCATGTTTTATTTGCATGCCTGGGTCCTATCACAGAACATAAGCAAGCAAATGTTCATAGTAAATGAACAAGAGGTGTAAAATAAAACATGGTAAGAACCATAAGACATACAGAAAGTGCTACAGAGGTTTGAAACGGAATGGCTGTGGAGGGTTGCAGGGCTGGAGCCCAAGACATTCCAGGTGACTTGCTCAGCATCGAAACTGATTGAGGGAAAGGAAGAAAAGTCTGAATAATTGGCAAAAGATAAATTAAACCAAAAAAGATAGACTGGCATCTACTGGGGGGAGGGAGACAGAGAAGGTTAACGTGTGTGAGGGAGGAATTTTTGGTGGGTAATGAGGAAACAGTTTTTTAAGAGCTGATTTAGAATTGGTAAGTTTTCAGAAAAAAATATGTGAAAAGTATATCTTAGGCTGAAAAGGAGATTAAAAGATCATTTATTATTTTAGAAATGGATAAGAAAATAAATTAAAGTAAAATACATTGATTTGGGTTTTAGTCTTTAAAAGCATAACTGAATAGAAGAGCTGTCAAGAAACTCATGAAGAGACTCTTAAAAACTAAGTACAAGGTCACTTTCAAGCCCAGACTGCCTTTAGCCAGAGCAAGCTTCAACAAAAATTTCTAAGATGCTTCCACTATCAGACTTGCTTTCACTTCATTCTTAAAGTCCCACTATCCTCTCTACCTTTTGGGTTTCTTCTTATTGTCCAAGGCATCATCCACACATATCTGAAACAAGACAGCAACACTAATTGCTTGCAAAGAGGAGAACAGGGACTGGTGGATTCTCAGAGCAGCAGTTAAGGCTGCCTTTCCCAGGCTGGTCCCTGACGGCTGCTGCAGACTGGCTGACTCAGGAGGAGGGCACACTGTCAGGGACTGGGTGAGCTGTAAACACACTCTCTAGTTACTTGTTCGAGGCTCAGGAGAGAGGCCAAGGAACTGCCATTCTTCTCTCTTGAATTTGGAGAACAGGAACTTTTTATTCTTAAATATAAGTGCCCCCATTCCATCACAATTTTTACTGTGGTTCCCCGCCCCCCCCCAAAAAAACAAACACACAGAGCTCTTCTTATTAATATATTTTTTAAGTTTCCCCTTTTTCCTTTTTTTCAGTTTGTTGTTTAAGGATAACAAAAAATAAAACATAGGTAAATTACAGAAGTTTCATAACCTTAAAACAATTCTTTCAAGAGCCCTGGTCTATTGATGCCGATCACTTTGCGGAAAAGAAGTTGAACTGTACCATAATTTTTCCATTCCAAAATACCAAAACTTATCCATTCTAAGATGCAAGATTCCATACAAAATGCCCAGTGGCCTAATCATGAATGCACGGGTTCGGTGTTCTCATACTGATAGACCCTCTACTGATGCTGCTCTCCATTCACTGAGTACTCAGTTAAACCAGCACGTCTGTAATAATGCACATCATCAGGAAACAGCAGGCTATGATACAGCTACACTATCAACCTCAGTCCCCAGCAAATTACCTTTAATTTCATAGTATGTGGTAGACATGGTACTACTAAAAGTTCCACTCATGTGTGTAAGAAAATATTTCCCAAAGGGGCACTCAAAGGGTTTCCTTTGTCTTTTAGTGTCATGATCATTTAAAAATATTCCATTGTGGGAAAAAATATCCTCCAAAATATAAAGTCAATCATATAATTAATAATACCTTTTAAGCCATAGAACTTTGTTTTGAGTTCCTGTGAAATCTAAATTCTAAAATGATTTCACCTGAGTGGCAACACAGCCCAAGACCTCACCAGCAAGGATCCTGGAGCAGCACTGCTTGGGTTCAAATCAGCTCCACAATTTATGGGCTGTGCAATATTTGGCAAATGACTTAATCCCTGGGACTCGGCTGCCTACTTGTGAAATAGGGAGACACAGCCTACTCCCCTGAGGCAGTAGTTAAGGTAAGTTAAATACAAGAAAAGCACTTAGAACATCCTCACTGTGAGTCTGCTCTTTATCTAACTCCAAAAATCTTAAGTGAAATGTCACAACCATTTGACCACTGGAATACAGGGCTTTAAAAATATCAAACTTAAACAACACATAATATTTGTGCCATGCATGAAAACAAGATTCAGAAGGTCTGGGTTCAAACACAGGCAGAGATCCCTTCCTAGATACCTGGCCTTCAGCAACTGCCTTTCAGTTTCCTCATCGGAAACACACTGCCCTAACAGGTGTGTGACAGCCAGAGTGGAGGGCACCTCAGAACGCTGGGGACTTAGCCCCTCAAAGTGACAACCATAAATTCACCAATAGCATGTCGTACACCTGGGTTCAAATTATAAAGGTGCCCCAGGCTTTCTTCAGCTAAACATCTTGCCACATCCCCCATAACCAATGACCAATCCCTAACCTTTTACCCAGCCCTCACATTCTACCGTCTCTCCATCAGACGCCCGGACTTGCCTCCTCCCCTATCCCGCGGTTCCCTTTCCACACTTCCGTGCTTAAAGACCCCAACGAAGTCCCAACTCGAACTGTAATAGAAAAGTTTGCTCGTTATACGGCCAACTCTCCAGTAGCAACTTTTAAGTTACGCTACATTACTTGACCTCCAACCAAAATGAGCGTGCACTTTTCACAACCGCTACTTGTTTTACACGCGGTCCTCTCCCCTACAAATGCTCCCCACACACCTAACACCTACGCAGACTCCAAGCTCCATTTACTTGATAAAACCTGCGTACCCTAATTAAAACGAGTCTTAGCAGCATTCAGGCAAGTCTCACTCAAATGCAAACAAAATACTTAAAATATTTCATTATTTCTCATTCTCCAACTGTGTACTATTTGAACTGGTAGCTATAATTAGAAATTTTGCAAACAGAATGTATGCCAGTGCAGTCAGCAATGGCACACGAAAGTTACATTTCTAGCGCCAACAGCTGCACATCAATCATCAATATTCACATCCGAAGCTCAGGGGTGAAGGAACAGGCATCTGCTATCACCTGTTCTCCACAGTCCTTTGCTTCTGGAGGGGAAAAGCTGCCACAGGGCAGACTCAGGTGTGACCGTCTCTCCACGGCCAACATCTGCGGTCGCTCACTGAAGGCTGCGCCGGGAACAGGCTCCGCGAAGAACCCGGGCCGCCGGAGGTGCGCCCCGCAGGGGCCCGCCATGCCCGCTCCCGGCCCTCCCCTGGACCTGGCCCCCTGGCCCCTAACTCCGTCTCTTCTCCCTCGCACCCTCTCCTTCGGCCCCCATTCCCGAGTGCCGTCCCCTCACCTCCCGCCGCGGCCCCTAGGTCCCTCAGCCCCCCACCCGACCCGCCCCGCGGCGACCACCCACAACCCCACCCCCACGTGACGCGGAGGGACGGCAGGCGCCGTTCGGGCCGCGAACCCCGCGCCCAGACAACGCCGCGGCATTCGCGAGGCGGCCGCGGGTGTGAGCGGGGCGGGGCCGCAGACGGGACTTCGCAGGCCGGGCCGGGGGCGTCGCCGCGGGGCCGGGCCGGGGTCGTACCTACCGCTGGGCGCCCGGAGCGCCGTCTCGTCCCTCGCCGCCTCTCGCCGCGCCCGGCCGGGGCCAGCGCCCGCCTCCGCCCCGCGCGGCGGGACCCCCGCCTCGGCGCGCGCCACCCCCGCGCGACCCCGTCCCCTCCTCCCAGCTCGGCCAGAAAGAGAAAATGGCGCTCGATTTGCCTCCGGAAGTGACGCGCGCCCTCATTTGCATGCCAGTGCAGCCAGCCAATGGAGGAGAGTGTGCGTGGGACCCCTGGGCCTTGCTCCAGAGACCACTTGGGGTCCCCGCCTAAAGCTAGACTGAAGGCTCTGGAGTGGGAGTGAGGGGGCCTCTTCTGGAGCCCCTTCCCTTGACTCCCCCCCTCTGCCACAGTGGGTTGACCTGCCAGCCCCTCAACAGCATCTGTACACTCTCGTGAGAGTTTGAGTGGGTGATGACGACATTAAAGGGGGTTGGGCAGTGGTAGCCTCAACCACATGACCAATCACGCGGTCGCACCAGGGCTTTGACTTCATTTGCATGGAATGGGGTGGAGCTACTGGCTGCTGCAGTAATGAGTGGCCCCGCCCACAACTCAGGGCCAATAGGAAAGTAGCTATGAGAAGAATCCTGTCTGCCATTGGAGAACAGTACTTGGGCTATCAGAACCTTGAGAAGTGTGCCCTTGATTGGCACATCTTAGTGAGCTGACTGGATGGGGTCTCCTGACTAATAATTATTCTAGGAAAAAATGTCCAACACACCTTTTCTGAGAATTCTGAGTTTTAAGTTTGAGCTACTGTATGTTATGTAGGGAAGAGGTTAATTGCATATATTTGCAAAAACTCCGAGATGGCCTAAAAGTTCACTTTTGTCCAGAATTATTAAAAATTGTGAAGCAGTAGTATTGCTTAAAATGAGAAGATGGAGTAGGGGCTTCCCATATGGCTCTGGGTCTTCATCCATTGAGTCAAGGGCCCGTGGGGAAGAGCAGGACCATGCCGCCCTCAGGGAGCCTGCAGTTTAACCCGAGGCCAGGTGTATTTGCAAAGGGCTGCTTTTCTTTATCAGATCCCGTCCTGTTCCCGCTCCTTACCACTTCACCGAAGCTCCCTGGTGACACCCGTTTCCCTTCAACTCCCTTTTTCGAAGACCACCAAGACCATCGTACTCGGTCTCTCTTGACCTTCCAGTCCCTACATGCGCACTATTTCCTCAACAAACACCTTGACCTCAGAGCTAGTTTCAGAGGATGTGTCTGCCCATGTTCACGACCAGTTCCGTCCATCATCAGACCGTATTTGCGCTGCCCTGCCCAGCACATCACTGTCCAGTCATCCGCTCCCCCGTAACTTCAGTTTCTCTCTCTACTGGTACCTTCCGTAAGAATTACAGCTACCAGTTTTATCAAACTACTAAAAGTAATGGGGACCAAAAAAACATCATTTAAAAATTGTGTTCACTGTCAGACTTACGTTACTTGACCAGTTTTTCCCTACAGGAATAGAAGTCATCATTGAAGGACAGTTCGCCCTTTGTCTTTATTTATGAATTGTGTTTGATAATGAATTACAGCGGGAAAATGGGTACGGTATCCCTACATGGCTTCCTTCAAAGAGCTATGGATGTGATAGAAGTAAAAACGTTGTGGTCCCGGTGGCACTGACTGCACGAGGTGCCCAGACAGCAACCTTGCATCGCACTTCTCAGAAAAATATCCCCTCGGCTCCCTCGCCTCTCACCCTCTGCTCTCACCCCACCTGCACCACTTCACAGAAACACCCTGGTCACCCTGACTTACCTGTTGACTCCAAGAACAGATTTGAGTCCTCATCTTTTTATAGCTCTTCTCCCTTTCCTGAAGTCTCCTCTCCCCGATGACTCTCAAACATGCCTTTGATCTCCGTGCTCTCTGGTCACTCCTGGCATCATCATCAGCTCCACTTCGGCGACCCTAGGTCCTTGAATGTCAAGTCCTTGAATGTCAGTCTCCAGGTTTCTGCTCACTTTCATCCATCTTTTCAACCGCATTGGTTACCCATGTCCTCTGTGCCAGGCAGGTATTGAGATCCCATGCCTTTCATTTATTGCTCTGCACTCTCCCTTGTTAATCACCGCTGCATATGCAAACTTTATTATTTTGATTCCATACCAACACCTCCACCCACTTCTTCAGTTTCAATTTCATTTTTCTGGCTGACAATTGGGCCGCTCCGCTTGGGTGTCTCAGAGGCACCTTAAATTCCAAATGTTCCAAACTAAACCCATCGTCCTCTCAACAGCCTTAAAGTAAGGAATGTGCTTACCTATTCTTCATTTTTCCCATCCCAGTTCTCCATTTTTACCTCCTAAATATTCCGCAAATCTGTTCCTTCACCTGCAGAACACCAGTGCAGGCCCCTACCTTACCTCCAGCTCTGGCGCCTCAGGTGTGTTCTCCAGCCGGCCATCTTAATGATCTCGTTAAAAGCAAACCTGACCCCTTACCTTCCATTCCCCTTACCTTCAGCCATTCCAGCCCCACCCCTCTCCACAGGATCAGCCCAGAGGGTCAAGCACGGCATACAAGCTCTCCAAGGCTGACGTTTCCAGCTCATCCTGCTCCTGCAGACACCACTCTTTGAATGTCTTCCCTCCCCACCACCTGAACTAACTTCTATTTCATGCCTTTCAAGGCTGAGTTCTGCTGGCCACTCTTCCACAGAGATCTCCCCTACCACCACCACTGCACGCATAAGCATGACAAATGGTGACTTGCTATGCCCCAAAACACTGCAAGTGTCTCTCACTGCATTCACTGTGTTGTTTTATCACTATCTGCCAAGGTGTTTCTCTCTGAGACTGCTGTATCAACAGGGACCATATCTTTCTTCTTATTCATCGTCTCCCTGATGCCTAGGTGACTTTAATATAAATAAATATTTTAATATATTAAAATTGTAATAACTGTTGACTTGTTTTCCTTCAACATCATAGTTTTGATCATATTGAGAAGTTGAAATAATTGCACAGTGAACACCATCACCTAGATTTTACAATTAACATTCTGCTCTATTTGCTGTATCACCCAGCTATCCAACCATTCATCTCTTGATCCATCTTTTTTCTTTTTTGATACAAAGAAAATTGCAGACATCAGTCCACTATGTCCCTAAATATTTTAGCCTGGATGTATAAAAATGACATTTAAAACTACAATCGACAGCTTTGATATTGAATGGACAGCTCCTGCCACCAC
This sequence comes from Eonycteris spelaea, assembly GCA_003508835.1. NCBI lineage: Eukaryota > Metazoa > Chordata > Mammalia > Chiroptera > Pteropodidae > Eonycteris > Eonycteris spelaea. The sequence continues at coordinate 10,898,078 of PUFA01000056.1, read as the reverse complement.
AGAAGGAATGAGCAGTATGACTCTAGGGCTCAAGATTATTTTCAAGATTCAGAAAAGTGCACAACAAAAATGTCATCACATCATTCAAAAGCAGAAGTTAGACCCAAGGACTTATCCGCCAGGCATGTCATAGCACATGCAAATTTGTTCTGCTGCTTCTCAGCCTGCTTGGTGTCGGTATGTGCACGGATGCTCTGGTTCGCCTTGTTCGGGAGGGTTGAACAGTGAGGATGCTGTGCTGCATCTTTCCTACGCTCATCTGGTTCCCCCTGTAATCAGCATCAGCATTTGTTAAGATGGTCATCCAGCCTACAGAGAGCAATCTGGGTGACCACAGAACAAAGACAACCTTAAATTGCCACCAGCCCACAGCCTCCCTTGTGAAAATTACAAAAGCGGGGAGCCCCTTGGGCATGTGCAGCCCTGAGGGCCTGAGCTTCAGATTAGGATATAAGTGCCAGCCCCAAGTCAGGGCACAGATCCCACTCCCCTACTTCTGCTCATTTCCATGCAGAGTTTGCACACTACATAAGTGCACCCGGCAGCCAGCAGCCCTACATGGTGAGCTGCAGAGGCAGCTGTATACATGTTCGTCTGCAAAAAAAAAAATAAAATAAACAAAATTAATAAAACCACTGAAACTTCTATAGAAAAAGGAGACAATTATTCTTTGTGAACAACTTACATGTAATCTTGCCTTTGTCGCCTTTGCTCTTCGCGTGCTGTGTGTGTATGTGCTAGGTGCCAAGGAGACAGTGTGAGCAGAAAGGGGGAAAAAGTGGACTCAGTCCCTGCTTTCCTAGAGCTTAGTTAGAGTCCAGTTGGGTAGAACATCATTAGTGAAATAACTAAACAATGAAAGGTTAATTATAAACTGAGGTGAATGCTCCTGGAGAAGGCAAGCTCTCCAAGCATCTATGACCAAGAAAATGGATTGAGTTTCAGAGTCTGGAAGCAACAGCAACCAGGAGGAGCAGCAGACATTAGCAGATCCGAGTGGCGAGAGGCAGTAAAGGAGATGACTTTGCAGGTACAGCCCCTGCAAAGGCCCTGTGCCTGGAGGGCGCACGGCACAGGCAGACAGATCGGAAACACTATTGACTGGAGCGCAGATCACAGGAGGGAATGTGTTATGAGGGGAGATGAGGGACAAGATCATGAAGCCGTGTAGGTTTTTTAGGGCTGATGAGAAGCCAATGCAATGTTCTCAGTGGGTGGGTTGATAGAATCGAGGTTGCATTCGAAAAGTACAGCTGGCCTCAGTGTGCAGGAAGGAGTGGCGATAGAGAAAGGGTGGATGTGGGAATGAGTTAGGGGACAGCTGGAATGGTCCAGTGGAAGATGACAGCAGTTTGGGAGCGAGGCTAGTGCAGCAGTGCTGAAGAGGAAGAGAAGCAGGCAGCCTTCAGAGGTACCTGAGGTGACGTGAACGAGACTTGATGACAGTTTATATGTGGCTGTGAGTGGATGTCAAAAATGATGGCACTGAGAACGGACAGTGGGAACACTGGGAAGAGAGAGGGGATCACAAGTTTGGTCTAAACAACATTGAGTATGGCTGTTGAGACCTCTAGGTGCTAGTATCAAATAAACAGTGGGAAATACGGGTCTGGATCTGAGAGCCTAGGGTAGAAACATGAATTTAAAGTCACCATAATATGCATGATAATTAAAGCCATGAACTTGGATTAAACAGTGAACCAAACACAAAGGAATGTACTGGATGCAGGTTGCTTCTTGAAGTCACTTCCACACTGCGATTCCATTATTTTAATACAATGATAGTTTAAAAAAGCAAATCACTGTATAGCCAAATAACTTCCTAGGTTTGTTATGACAAATGAGATGATGAAAATAAGATAATGAAGTCTTCCGATCCATGAGCATAGAATGTGTTTCCAAGATATCTATTATATCTTCTTAATTTCCTTCAGCAATGTTTTGTAGTTTTCATTGTACAAGTCTTTCACCTCTTTGCCTAAGTTTTCTTCTTTTTGATGCTATTGTAAATGGAATTGTTTTATAAATTCTTTTGGAGATCATTCGTTGTTTGTGTATAGAAATGCCATTGATTTTTGTGTGTTGTCTCTGTATCTTGCTATTTGCTGAATTCATTTATTGGATATAACAGCTTTTATGTGGAATCTTTAGGATTTTCCTATACATAAGACCACATAATCTGAAAAATAGATGATTTCACTTCTTCCTTTCCAATTTAGAGGTCTTATATTTCTTTTTCTTGTCTAATTGCTCAGCTAGAACTTCCAGTACTACATTGAATAGAAGCTGTAGAGGTAGACCTTCCTACCTTATTCTTGATCTTGGAGGAACAACTTTCAGCATTTCACCATTTGTTTGCTGTGGGTTTTTCGTGATGGCTTTCATTGGATTAAGGTAGTCTCCTATTCCTATTGTGTTGTTTCTCATGAGTGAATTCTGTCAACTGCTTTTTCTGCATTGAGATTATCGTGTTTTTCCTCTCTCCATTTTGTTGATGTGACGTATTACATTGATTTCTCAAATGTAAACCTTGCATTCTAAGAATAAATCCTACCTGGTCATGGTGTATAATCCATTTATTATGCTGCTGAATTCTGTCTGCTAGAATTTTGTTGGGAATTTTTGTATCAATTTTCATAAGGAATATTGGTCTGTAGTTTTCTTTCCTTGTAGTGTCTGTCTGACTTTGGTATCAGGGTTATGTTGGCCTCATAGATGAGTTAGAAAGCGTTCCTCTTCCTCTTCAACTTTTTGGAAAAGTTTGAAAAGAATTAATATTGGTTTTCTTTAAATATTTGGTAGAATTCAACAGTAAAGTCATAGGTCCAGGGCATTTGTTGTTGGTAGATTTGTGATTACCGATTCAATCTTCTAATTAGTTATAGATCTTTACAGATTTTCTATTTCTTCATGATTTAGTCTTGGTAGATTTTGTTTCAAGGGATTTGTCCATTTTGTTGAGGTTTTCCAGTTTGTTGATATACAACTGTTCATTCTCTCTTACAATCTCCTTCATTTCTGTAGAATCAGTTGTAATGTCCCCACTTTCATTTCTGATTTTAGTAATTTTGAATTTGAATTCTTACTTCATGTAGCTAAAGGTTTGTCAATTTTGTTGCTCTTTTTGGAGAACCAACATTTAGTTTCAATATTCTGTACTGTTTTCTACTCTTATTTCATTTATCTCTGCTATTCTTTATTTCCTTCTTTTTGTCACCTTTGAGTTTAGTTTGTTCTTTTTCCATTTCTCTTAAATTGTAAAGTTAGGTTGTTGAGTTTACATTTTTGTTTTTTAATATATTTAACACTGCTTTCACTCTGTCCCATAAGTTTTTGTATGTTGTAGTATCTTTTTCATTCATGTCTAAGTATTTTCTAATCGCCCTTGTGATTGCTTCTTCTTTGAGCCATTGATTGCTTAAGGGTATGCTGGTTAATTTCCACAGATCTATATTTTTATTTCTGTTGACATCTAACTTCATCTCCTTCGGTCATAGAATATACACTATATCATAGCTATGTTTTTAAATCTATTGAGACCTACGTTGTGGCATAACATATGATCCCATAAAATGTCCCAGGTGCACTTAAGAAGAATGTGTATGCTGTTGTTGGGTACAGTGTTCTGTATGTGTCTGTTAGGTGTAGTTTAAGTCCTCTATTTCCTTACTCATCTTCTGTCTGGTTTTTGTATGCATTATTGTGAGAGGAGTACTTAAGTCTCCAACTGTTATTTAAGAACTATTTCTCCTTTCAATTGTCAGTTTTTCCTTATTTTGATGGCCTGTCATTAAGTGCCTAAATGGTTATAATTACGATATATCTTGTTTTACTGAAACTTTTGGCAATATATAATGCCCTCCCTTGTCTCATGTAATCTTTTTTAAAGTCATTTTTGTCTGTTATTACTGTGGACAACCCTGCTATCCTTTTGAATATCTTTTTACAGTCTTTCACTTTCAATCTATTTGTCTTCAGCTCTAAAATGAATCTTTTGTAGGCAGCATGTAGTTGAACAGTGTTTTTTTATCCATTGTCATTCCCTGTCTTTTCATTGGAGAGTTTAATCCATTTACATTTAAAATAATTGCTGACAAGACTTCTGTCACTTTGCTACTTCTTTCCTATATGCCATATAGCTTCTTTGAGCCTCATTTCTTGCATTACTATCTTTTGGTATTGAGTTGGTTTTCTTGTAGTGAAATATTTAAATTCCTTTCTCATTTCCTTTTATATATTTCTTGTATATATCCTGTGACTATTTTCTTTGCGATTACTATGAGGATTACACTTTGCATCCTGATGCTGTAACGTTCTAATCTGAAGTTATATCCACTAAATTTAAACAACACACACAAAACACCTGTTTCTTCAATAGCTGCCCCAGCCCTTTGGGCTGCCATGGCACAAAAATACATCTTTCCACATTGTGTGCCCCAGCAAATAATTCTTTTAAATGCATTCATCTCTTACATCACATAGAAAACAAAATGCGGAGTTACAATAATACTAGCCTTTAGACTAATAATTTAAAAAAATGTATTAGTCTCTTAAATCATACAAAAAACAAAAAGTGGAGTTACAAACTGTTGTTACAGTAAAATTCGCTTTTATACTTGTCAATGTGTTTACTTCCATAGAAAGCTTTCTCTCTCCACACGGCACAGGGTGACTGTCTCGTGTCCTCTGATTTCCCTCGCAGGGCTCCCTTGAGCATTTCCTGCAGGGCAGGTCTGGTGGTCACAAACTCCGTCAGCTTTTATCTGGGGATGTCTTAATTTCTTCCTCCCTTTTGAAGGGCAGTTTTGCCAAGATAGGAATCTTGACTGAAAGATGTTTTTTTTTTTGTGTGTTTTTGTTTTTTTTTTTTTTTTTTTTAGCATTTTATCAGCCCACTGCCTCCTGACCTCCAAAGTTTCTAATGAGAAATCTGTTAGTCTAATTGAGGATCCCTTGTGTGTGATGATTTGCTCCTCTCTTGCTGCTTTTTGAGATTCTCTGTTTAGCTTTTGAAAGTCCGTGTATCTCAGTGTGGGCCTCTGAGTTCATCTTTCTTGGAGTTCACTGAGCTTCCTAGATGCTTCATCAAATCCAGGAAGATTTCAGCCATTATTTCTTCAATATTCTCTCTACCCCTCTCTCCCTGCTCTCCTTCTGGGACTCCCATGGTGTGTATGTCAGTCTATCTGATGGAGTCCCACAGGTCCCTTAGGCTCTGTTCACTTTCATTCTACCTTTTTTTTATTCCTCAGACTCAATAATTTCCATTGTCCGATATTTTAGTGTGCTGTCTCTTTCTTGTGCCTATGTAAATCTGCCTTGAATCCTAATGAATATTTCATTTCACTTATTGCGCTTTTCCGCTCCAGAATTTCTTTATGGTTTCTCTGTTTCTTGTTTATTAGATCCATTTTGTTCATACATTGTTTTGAGTTTCTTTACCTTTTTCTTTAGCTCTTTGAGCATTTTAAGAGTTTTAAAGTCTTTGTCTAGTAGATCTGCCATCAGGGATGTTTTTTGTTTTTGTTTTTTCCTTTTTTTCCCTTTTGAATGGGCCGTAGTTTCCTATTACTTTGTATGCCTTGTGATTTTTTTGTTGTTTGAAACTGAACATTTGACTCTAATAATGTGGCAATTCTGGGAATCAGATTCCTCCCTCCCCCAGAGTTTGTTGTTTGACTGTTTTGGGGTTTTTTCCTTGTTGTAGGCCGTCTCTATGCCCCAATCAAACTCCATTCCCCGAGCCCTCTCCCAATACTCAGACACCTAATGTCCTCCATCTTACCAGAAATGCACAAGAACCAGGGTCCCCATGAGAGGAGGGGTACTGCAACCCAAGGGTCAGGGTGGCCACTCTGTGCTCCAGGCCCAGCTGTTGCCACAAATCCCAGGGGTGGGAGGGTGGATACAGCTGTTGCTGTGCACTGGCAGAGCAGTCTCGTACAGTTATTCACTGTGCACAGAAAAGCCTCAGTGTGTTTCCACCCACAGAGCACATCACTGCAACAATATAGGACCCCATTTTCAAGCCCACCTCCTCCCTGACCTGCATGGGTATAGGCTTACCGAGATAGCACCAAGTCCACAGCGAGACATGGGTGGCACAGGCTAGGTGGGAATGCATGTTGTGAATGTTGTGCCTTAAGGTCTTACAGGGCTGTGCACATGTGCACACACATGCACAGACACACACACCTGCACACATGCGTACATGGGCACTCGCACAGAAGCGTGCACACACTCCTACATACAGGAACCCACACACATCTTGGTCTAGCTCTGAGGCCATGTGCAGCCAGGCCTTGCTGGTTCACATAAACAGAATCCAGCCCCGAACCTGCATCTTTTGTCATTTGTCGATAATTCTTCCTCTGCTTCTTCTGGTGACCAAAATACACTCATACACACTTATTCTTTGCTTTGTTACCCAGAACGCTCTGATAAAACCTGTTTGGAAGACCTGGTACTCAAGGACGGGAGGCAGATGGGAGCAGCTGACTCCTCACAAACCTTCCTGACCCCAAGATGCGCGGTATAGGTATCCATCCCCTGTGCCAATTTGCATGTCACAGGCCTGAGCCAACAGGGGAACCAACATCCAGTCAACTCATCGAGATGAAAGAACCAGCGTGCCACACAGATGCCACTGTCATGCCAGCTGCTCCAGCACCAACGGTCGCCTGCTCCTGCGATGTGGTTCTCAGCCCCAGGGCACGTGGCACCTGCAGGGGCACGGCTGCATCGCTTAGCCTGCAGAGCCTGCCTCAGGCGCCTGCAGAGCCAGCGCAATGGCCATCTGCGTGTAGTGGGGGCACAGAGGGAGCTGCCAGTGTGGCGCTGCTGGCGCGCTCCACACGGGTTCTTCCCGGAACGGCTTAGCTTCAGAGGCCGCCCCTAATGCGCCCACACTCCGTGAGGTGCCACGAGTAAGGGAACCTGGAAGCATGTGCAGAAACGTTGTCACAGAGGCGTGCCGTCCATCGAACTGAGCAGCTTTACCCAGAGCTAAATGAAAGGTTTGTTGTAGGCTGTTTTGCCGTCAGTCACTGAAAATCTGTTCAAAAAAACTGATGGAAACCAAAGTGCTTCTGCAGTCACCAGGAAGATCTGGGCTCCGGTCTCAGCAGCAGAGCACGTCCACGGTATGTCACCTAGGGTTTCTAGCATGATGCGCTCTCCCACGTCCATCTTCCACCTGTGACCTTGGGGTCAAGTGAGACGTGGACGGCTGTGAGTCAGAGCTGCTGCTCTGCACACGGTCAGGCCCAATGGAGTGCGTGGCCAGGTGGACCGGAGCGTCTTCAGGGAAAGCGCCTGCACAGGGGGTGCCTGCTCTTGTCTCTGGGGACCAGGCCCGGGAGCAATGGGACAGTCTCTCCCATTGGTCCTCTGTACCTTGCAGACAGAGAACAGCTCCGACATCTCGCTTTGCCAGAATCTCGGAAGGGGGGACCCGTCTGCACAGCTCCTATTCAAGGAGAGCAAGCGGCGAGACCTCGGCCTCCTTGCACCAGAGTCAAAGCTTTGGAACCAGCCCGGCCGCCGAGAGGGCCGTGGGGACTTCCACACCGACGCACCCCACTGGGCTGGCGACAAGCGGGCTCCGGGGCAACTGACAGGGAAGCTCCCCAAGATCTGAGTAAGTAGAGGCCATTGTCACCCTAGGGACAGAGGAGACCGAGCAGAGGGCACTCGGCTACTAAGCGGCACACCCTGATTTAAGAGCCGAACTGCTGCAAGGCGCTGCCTTGTGGCCTGAGGCGGACGCACAAACGCCGTCCCAGGGCCCGGCTCAGAGTCAGCGTCTCCTACTCTGTCTCCGCCTGTCCTGGCCACTGCCTCCACCTGCCCCAGGGATAGCCTCTCTGGGGCAAACTCCCATCGTCCCAGCCCTGTTCAACACGGTTCCACACGGAATGTCAGAACCAGGCTGTGCGCTGTCCAGCGCAGGTGGGTGGGCAGCCACCTGTCACTGCACCGCAGCCACTGGGGCGGCCACCAGCTCAGGTCACAACACACAGTGAGACCGCCAGACCCGTTCCCTGCAGCCACAACCCTGCACTTTCATTACCAACACTTTAAATCCCAAACACGGGGATCCACAATTATCTGTCAAATTTCATTTGGTTGATTTTGGTTTATCTCAACCTGTTAAAAGACAATTTTAAGTTCTATTGTGTCATATAGGATACATTATTCTTTCCAGTGTTACATTTTACATCTTTTTGATAATGTGCAATTATGTGGTGATCAAATTCTGAACTAGGATTTTCAGAAATGGGTCCTCATGCTTTTCAACAGGCCAGTGCTGAACACGAGGCAAGAAAGGGGTGGGGTGTCAGGCTTTTCTCCACCCTGTGCCACCAGGTGGAACAATTAGGCCTTTCATTTCACTCTAGAGCTTAGGTACAGCACAGATTTGACTGTGATGCTTGAATATGCTTTTATTCTGATGAAAAGTATTTTATTTTCAAAAAGTATGTATGGCATAAACTATTGGACAGAAAAGATGCCGTAAGAAATTTTGAGATGTTTTGAACTTTATTGAAAGCATCTAGAAGGCCAAGACGCCAGATGGGAGGCTCGAGGTAGGAAAATGCTCTTTGAAGACCATTTAGTTTTTAAAATCTGGAAAACACTGTCCTTTGTGGGCAGCATTCCTCTGACAGCCCGTCGAATTTTCTTTCCTATTAGCTATTTCTGGTTGCTTAGTATCTGGTTATTTTGGTTTTGTTCTCTGGCTGCTCAGGAAGTCCTAAGATATCCAGTTGGCCCTTTGGTCTCACTGGCCTCAGGAAGTGACACGTGGTGTGACTTTTGGGCACCATCTGAGCTGCACATGTAGATTGCCACCATACGGTAAAAGGATTAAAGCCCCAGGCCCTCTCCAGGCGCCACCCCCGTACCGCCACCTGCTCACCAACCTCAAGCCCCCAGACATGCCTGAAGTAACTGAAGTCCTAAGTCCTCTGAAGTCAAAGGCCTCCTCTGTATCTGTGAAGTCCTGTGTGCGGTTTTGTTTCTTTTTGTATCAAAGATAAAACTAACCCTTAAAAATTTGCAGAGTGCTGCATTCCCACTGTAATGTGGATGCGATTAATGTCATTTTTCTACCCAAGGAACAGTGGTCCATGTCCACGTGGCAATGCCCTCCACCCCCTGTCAGGAAACACAGAGGCGGCGGTGTGGCCGGACTTCCCCTCTCCCTGTGAACAGGCTCACCCATGGAGGACCCCACCCCGGCTCCCTTTCTTGACACAGAAACTTACTCTGTTCCATCTACTGCTGGTCCAAGTACCATCCCTGTCTGGTCCCCAGCCCCTTCTCTGTGCTATCTTTCTACCACCGTGTGGTGCTCTGTCCACCCTACAGACTGGCTTCCACCCTCCTGTACCAGTGTGCAGCATGAACAACGTCCTGGGCCTGGAAAAAACCGTGATCCTGCCATGCGCTAACTTTGTACAAGAGCATGGCCCCAGAGCACAGGTGAAGATGGACAGGGCCAGCAGCACCTTGCCCCAGCCTCTCCGCCAACCTGACATGCGGACGGCTGCTGGGCACGTGAGCAGGCCGCTGCACCCCAGTGTCACGGCCCAGGAGGCCAGCCACCACTCGCCCCTTGGCACTGGGGATCCTGGCACTCGCTGCAGTGAGCATGCAGAACTGGGGGTCAGGAGAGGAGACAGCTGGGGGTCTGGTCGGGAAGCCTGTCCTCCCTCCCCTTCATCTAACTCTGCATTCCTGGCCAGCACCCTTCTGCCCTGTAACATGCCAGGGCCAGGCACTGGACGAGAAACCACCGCCACAGCCCGAGCCTGCCGGCACTGCTGTGGACGTCCAGCCCTGACCGCGCCTGTCCCTTCCTGTGGAAATCACAGTGCAGCTCTGAGCTGTGCTCTCGCCCTGCTCCGCTGCCTCCCCTGTGGTCCAGTGTGGCATGGCCACCGCCCTTGGGCACTAGGCTCTTCCTGCAAGGCCACTGTCCCCAGGTCTGTCATTGCACCTCGTCTCAGAACAAATTCCGTATACATCTTACACTGGTCCATCCCCACCCTGGAGAAGGGACTGTGTAAGCAATCTGTCCCCTGGGATGCACTCTGCACCCAAGGCCACACGCAGCCTCCAGGGCAGGTGGCATCACGCCGTGCCGCCCAGCCACCGCCATGGCTAGCGCGTCCACAGGGGTGGGCCTGCGGCCTGCGGTGCTGGCAAAGGCAGAGGCGCCTAGGGAAAGGCGCTGGGGGCTTGCCGGCCCTGCAGAGGGGAGGGCCACGCTTTCCCTCCTAAAACCCTACAAGACTTCAGTGAGCCCAGGAATGCTGACCAGCCTGTCATCCAACCACGAGGTTTTCCGCACTGTCTGCCCGAGCCCAGCTTCTCAAAGTGACAGCAACTACAGGGCTCAGACAGATGACAATCGCTCGCCAAACAAGCTGTCCCGGAACCTTGGAAATGACTTCTTAGGGCAGAGCTGTGGCCTCCCCCGCCCCACCCCGGTGCCTAACGGTCACCTCTGTCTTTCCGTCCCCGCCGCTCTCCACCTCCAGTCCATGCCATGCCTCTCAGTGCTCCCACTCGTGTCTTGCACTGAGCTCCCAGGAAGGGCCAGCCGTCATCCATGTCGCCTTCACTCACGGCCCCTCACGGACAGTTCCTGGGGGACAGGTCCTTGGCCTGGCGGGCGGTGGCCTTCTCCCTCTTTCCCATGTGGGTCCGCTCAGCCACCGGCTCCCGCGCCGGCCCCCGCGCTGGCCATGCCAGGCCCGCACGTCCTCTCTCCTTCCTCCTCTTGTACTCCACGACCTGCTTGCTGAGCGCCTCGTGGTCAATCCCGCACAGACTGGAATGCACGGCAGAGCCCAAGGCGTCGCTTGGCGATGGGGCACACAGGGCCTCAGGGTCCCTGGGGGGAGAAGCACAAATGAAGCGCCAGAGCGGCTGTGTGGGGGCCCCGGGCTAGCGCCACCCCGCCCCACGCCTGCGCGCCGGTCACGACCACCTGACGCGTCGTGGGGACGGCCGAGCGGTGGCTTGGGTTCTTGGCATTCTCCAGCCCAGAGCCACCGAGACCGCACTCCTGGTGCCCAAGTGGCACGGGCCAGCAACCGTGACGCAGCCATGTACACGGGCTGCGAACGCGCTGTCTCCCCACTCAAAGCTGCGGAGCGCCAGGCCAGGTCCACACAACTGTGGGCGGGGCCTTTCGGCCCCCCCCACTCGGGTTCCTGGGAGAGCCGGATAGAGTCTGACCCCAGGACAAAGCCAGCCCCTACCAACCAGATCTGGTCTTCGCCGGGCCTCGAACCCCTGAACTCTGCACAGCCGACCCCACGCCCGCGGTTCGCCTCCCCACGCAGGCTGCAGATGGGCTGGAAAACATGGCTCAGAGCTGCTTGGAGCCTCTGCTTGTGCTCAGCGGTCCCCGAGGGCAGCGCCCACCGCCCACCACCTGGCCGGCTGCTCCCTGTGGCCCCCAGGTCCTGCCAGTGTCCACAAGGCTGACACAGCCGCCCCTGCACACGCCCCTCGAGTCCTTGTGGCTTTCTCCATGCCACCTTGGCCGTCTATGGAAGCTGCAGTGCTGCCGCCCACCGCTGTCCGTCCCTCCCGACACGGCCACTTGTCCAGGGTGCAGACCGCTCCCTCTCAGCCCCCACTGCACGCAGCTTCCATAGATGTTCACGCCCCGGCTAATGCCATCATCACCAAGGGGCGAGGAGACGCTGGACAACCCGACAGGCCAGCGCTGTGCCAGCGGCCCCAGGCGCGGTCGCCAGGCTGCCCCCAGGGCGGCACGCAGGCCCGGCCACCACTCGGCTGGCGCGTGCGAAGCGCAGGGCTGCCTGGGAAGCGGGCGCCCCTCCCGTGGGGTCGGCCCAGGATGGCCGCGCGGCGCGCAGGCGTCACCTGCGACTGTTCCGCGGGTCGGCTTCTTCTTCATCCGGCGAGCCAAAGTCAGCAACTGCCAGCAACCGGTCCACCTGAGAGGGAAGAGCGAGTGACTCCGCGGTGCTTCTCGGCGCCCGCGGCCCAGCCAGCCTCGCGCACGTGCGTCGGGGGCCCCGGCTGGCTCACCGCAGGCCTCGCGATGGCACTTCAGGTCATTCCTTTCAGCGACACTGACCAAATACCAAGAGCGTTCCACAATCTGCTTTCAAACACGTTATTTTAACAACTACATTTTCTGATAATGAAGTTTTTTTTAAAAAAAAAAAAAACCCCTACATTTAAAACTTAAAAATGACTCAAATTAATGGGGGAAAAGTCAGATATTAATTGAATTAAATAACTAACATTTACCGGTTTATCAAATGTTTCAGTTTTACCACAGAAGTTGTGTTTCGGGAAAAAGAGCCCCCAGCGCAGCACTGTGAAGTCACCATCAGGGGTGTCTTCAAGTCAGCCCGAGGTGGTGGAGGGGCCCAACCCACAGGGCGCCCACGACACTGCCACCCCAAGGACCTTGGCCCAGAGGGCCCTGCTCCCTACACGCTGGGCTGCGGACACCCTCACCAGCCTGCTCTGCCTGCCTCACGGCAGCGACCGCTCCAGGTCCGCCCAAGAGAGCCCGTCATTCTGCAGCGCATGGTACTGTCCCCCACGTGCACCAAAAAAAAAAAAAAAAAAAAAAAAAAATCACAAACATGAAAAGCAGACCAGGGAAAAATTGTGCACAGAGAATACCAGAAACAGGACTGACAACGTTACGGAACAGGAATTGCGCTTCTCCACTGGGAGCAAAGATTCACGACACACACTTCTGACAAGGGAGCGAGACCGGACACACAAGGAGCCTGTACACCTTGGCAAACAGCAGAAACACCGGGCAGGACCTCAGAGAAGATGGAGCGGCCAACAGGCACGTGAGAAGATGGCCGGCGTCGCAGGCATGGGGGACACGCACACCCCCAGATGTGCCCACGCCAGGCAGGTGAACGCGGCCCCTGGCTCGAGCCCTTGGTGGCGGCAAGGTGGCCCCGCCGTTTCCTGAGAGAGCCACATCTGTCACCCCTCATTCTGACCTTAAGGAAGTAAAACATCCTTTACCAAAAGATTCTAAACACACCAGCTTTACTCACAACAGCCTAAATCCAGAAAAAAAGACACATGGCCATTGGCAGGTGAGGCATAAACGAGCTGCAGTGTGTTCGTGCAAGGGACACCCCTCACCAACCAACACGAACCACGTACACAAGACACGGACGGGGCTCCCAACTCCGCTGAGCCAGCAGCCAGAGGCAGCGGGCGACACCCTGACAGGCTCTGGTTAAGTGAAATTCTGAAGATCTAACCAGGGAGACTGATCCACGGCGCAAAAGAAGGTGGGTGGTCAGAGAGGTAACAGCCAGGTGAGTGGGGTGGCGGTCACATGAAGGTGTGACTTGGTCCCATTCGATCATATGCAAACTATGCATCAAAGAGCTTATTTTAGAAGTGTCAACACAGAACTAAATGCAACCTCAAACATACCGGAACCTCTCTGCAGGTTCATGTTCATTTTCCTAATGACAGTGACACCAAGACCCCTGCCTGGATTTACGGGCATAACATCGACACTGCTAGACGTTCCCCAGGGTTTAATCACAACAGGGCTCACAACATCTCCTCTCCCAGATGACTAGATGTGACCTGAAGGCCATCCTGAGAATGCGAAGCAAGCTTAGGAAGCTGCTGATGGCTGTTGCCCCTGGCAACCAACTGCGAGTTCTCAGTACAGAGCGACCGGCACATGACACAAACCAACTGACTGGGGAAAGACAAAAGTTCCACCCACAACCCCCGATTTTAATGTCTGTGGCTGTCGCAGGCTGACTTCAAACCTATTCCAAATGTACGCAAGTGTTTGAAAAACACTACATTGACTTACGCAAGAGAAAGCCGTAATGACCGTGCCCTCTGGTCCAGCCTTGCCTTCCTCTTAGATAGAAAAAACAGGCTTCATGACAGAGTGTTGAGGCCCAACCTTCCCTTTGCCTCTGGCTCAACAGCTGAGCTCTGGATATACACGGGGCCCACCATGACCACATGACATGTGGTCTGACCATTGACCTTCTCCTCTGGGCACACGTGGGACGTGGTGATACAAACAACAGACAAGCCTGAGGCAGCTCCCAACACAAATACCTAGCCACACAGTCTCTGGAGAAAGGACTTCTCCAGAAACACCTGAGTATCTCATGCGCCGCCCTCTTTCTAGTGACTGTTCCCGGAAAGAAGCCCACAGAGCCAGGGAGGGCTTTGGTGGCTATTCAGGCTACCTCCCCAGGGAGGGACAGGTCAGGCGAGTGAGCAGGGGCTCAGCCTCCAGGAGAGACCGGAGCCTCCCCAGCCCACCATCCTGCGTGCAGGTGGGCCCTCACGGCCCCAGCCAGCCCTGCTGGACTCTGAAGCAGGCCTGTAACTCACCTAGTTCCCTTCTCTGCCAAGGTTAGTATTTGTATGATGTTTTCAGTATTGCTCATACAACAAAGAACAAAAGACAAACATGTCCAGTTAGTTATTTTCCTCTGTGGATCTAATTACTTAGTTCTACAATGAATAACAGCCATCTAATTATGATATAGTAAATGCTACTTCCTGGCTTTTTGATAAAACTTTTTAAAAGTATAACATATCTTAAAAACCACCAGATAACCACCACCCAGATAAAATTTGTGAATATATTTATAGACTAACTTTTATAATTAATCTATATCTAAAGCAAGGAAAATATTGGAAAAGTCATAGTTACAGGACAGAATGTAAACCTTGTGAGCTGACAGTGTAAAATAACCATAGATGGACTGGAATCTAGGGAGCTGCGGGTGGGCGAGCAAGGGGCGGCTCTGCCTGCCTCCCATCCATGAACTGAGAAGCAGAGATTTGCTTTACTAGCTGCTGTCACAGGGGTAGGTGTTAAAGTAGATTAAAGGTAGAAAGCAAGCCTGCCTTTGGCAAACTGGGCTGGGAACGGGCACGGGAGCCTTGCTTTCCATTTGTACCCTTCAAGGTGTAACTTTTTAAAACTGTACACATTATCTTTTTAGAAATCTTACTCATGTAAAAGTTTACGTTATCATTCCCTAATGGCCTCACCTCGGCAAGAGCTGCAGCTTCTTTGTCCTGCACAAACACGATCGGTGGCACGTTCCTCAGAGTCTGCTGGGACATCAAAAGATGCCTGGAGGGAGACAAAGCAGGCTTATGTCATGGTGGGCGACGTTTCTTGGGAGGCATAGCAGCGCCAAAACAAAAACGTATGATAATCTCATGAAAACATAAGAAGTAAGATTTGCTTATCACATTATTCAAAGGTGAAAACATTAGCCCACAAGTCTTTGTTGGCCAACTGCACATTACAAAAAGGATAAGAAACGCATCACCACAGTTGTTTTTAATTCTCTAAATGTAACCTTTGAGATTCCAGTAAGTATTCTGATCTGAACTTATCCACATCCTCTTGAGCATCACTGTGGCCTTGGACCTGCAGCTGGGCAATAATGACCTGTCAGTGAGCCATCTCCACTCAATGGACAGGCACTGGCAACACTGCCACCCAAGCACGACGGTCCCCAACCACCGTGTCGGCAGACCAGGAAGTGATGTCTGCACTACTCAGTCAGGTGAATCTGGGTGCAAGCACAGAGTGAAAATGTGGCTGTGACTCAGAGGACATCTATCAGTGATAGATTTTGGGACACACTTATGGGAAAACCGATACTAAACCCTGGGTGATCAGAGGTTGGGAACAGAGACATTCTACTTAACTGAATTTGATAACTACCTAAAATTAATCAGAAAACAATACTGTTATCTTGACATTTATTGGCAACCTCTCATTTTAAAATTTCTGTTAAATGTAAAAAATGAAATCAACTGATCATTCTTTCATAAACAAGTTTACAGACTCCTGGGAATAACTGCGATGGACATCAGTGATCACAAGGAAGGACGGCTAAGGAGACGGTATGAAGACACCAGTGCGTGCATGACTGTGTGTGTGACTCTGACATCCCAACACTGGCCACGCCCACGGCAACGAAGGGCAGTGCAGGGGACGCCAGGAGGGACAGAGAGAAAGCAGGGAGGCAAGAAGGATGGGTTCCAATCCTGAGCGTGCTGAGTGGTTGGGTCTCCACGTTTGGTCTGAGGAGAGCACTGGGTAACTTCTATCACCCAGCTCAGTTCTCAAAATCTTAGGACCCCTTTACATTCAAAAAATTACTGAGGACCCTAAAGAGCTTTTGTTTATGTGGGTTATAGCCATCAATATTTGCCATACTAGAAATTCAAACTAAGTATTTTAAAAATACTTATTTATTAATTCATTTAAAGTAAACCCACTAAATATTCATTTTTAATATAAAAACTATTTCCAAAATTTTTCTTGAAAAGAGGGGCAGTGTTTACACAGCTGCAAATTTCTTTCACGCCCAGCTTCGTGGCAGACGGCTGGTCTGCACCGGCATTCGCTCTGCTGATGTAATTTCTGGTGGAAATATAAGTCTGGCCTCACACAGATCTGTAACTGGAAAATGAAGAATATAAACACCCTTCAAAGCGTGGGGCTCTTCTTGACACTACATGAACACGCAACACGTGCTCGTTTTCAGGGCTGGTCGCGATGTGGACCGTGGCGGCAGGTCACGGGGCACAGCCCACCTGCTCATGCACTCTGCACTGATCTCCCCGGCACGTGACCGCAACCTCGCACACCGGTCACCTGGGAAGACCAGCTCCCCAGCCCGTGCGTGCTGCGGAAGGTCCCCACGTTCACCGGACCAAACCGCACTGTTCGAGTCACCACCGGTCTCACAGAGTCTGTCAGTTCCGGAAAGCTGTCAAACGCACAGTGGTGGATACTAGTTTTCTAAAATTCTGATCTTCACTTGAAAGCCTGAATTTTGTCACAGGCAACAAGTGGTCAGTTGCTTTCCTTGAGGTGACAGGTTCACTTGGTCGTTTGCAGAAAACATCTGTCAAGTACCCACATCTGAAAACCACAGTTGGTTCACTTGCTCCTTTAAGCTTGACCCTCGAAACCCCGAGAAGGACCCAGAGCCCCCATTCAGAGACTCACTGACCTACTTATGGCTTAAACGAAAATGTAAATGACACTCTTTAGCTCTTTAGCTCAAGAAGACGCTGCCACAGTTTCCTGTCCGAGGGGAGGCGCGGGCGCGGGCTCACCTCATGTGCGCGGCGCTCCTCTGCAGGGCGGCCCCGACACGCGCGTCGCGCTCTGCCGACGGCGTGGCCTTCCAGTACACGCGGCAGGCGGAGAAGTCCGCCGTCAGGGACACCTGGGCCCGCCCCGAGGCACCGTCAGCACTGCCACAGGCCCCCGCTCCCCGCGCGCCCCCGCGGAAGCCGGGCAGGGACACCCAGACCTCACCCGGCCCAGCACCCCCAGGAGACCCTGCCCTGCCGCCTACTCGCCCCCTCCCTTAGCTGTCCACCACGGGGCAGAGGCAGCCCCTGCCCACCCGACCCAGGTCTCCCGACGCGGCAGCCCTCACGCGCGGCAGAAGCGCGTGCTTGCACACCACGCACGTGCAGACACAGCCACATGGCCTCGCTTCCGCCGCTGGCCCGGCCCTCCGGGAGCTGCTGGGCCCGGCCGTCTACCTTGGACAGCTCCACGTTCAGGTCGCAGAGCTCTTGGCTCACTTCCGGGGTGCACAGCAAGTCAGTGAGCGCTTGGTGGAGAAGGCCGTTCAGGGCCCTCAGCCGCACGCTGTCTTCCTTCCTGGTCCTCGGCGAGGTGCTCTTAGTCAGAGACTCCAGCTGGGACGGCTTGTAAGTCTCCGGACACAACAGACACACAGCCGGCATTAGAATGTACCTCCTCACACTGTGTGTACTGACTTACAGAAGGGGCAGCGGGCAAGACCCTGAACGCCTTGGTAAACAAGGGGCAATTGTCATGGCACAGTGTATTTTACAGAGCTGGACCCTTCTGGATCTTACTTAGGTTGAAAGTACTGCCATTATAATGTTTTCCCCAACACGAATTGAAATATAAGCCACATATCATAAAACTCTCCCACTTAAAATGTACAAATCAGTGCCTTTTAATATATAGTACATTTTTTTCTAATTAGAGCCAATCGTTATATAAACTTTTACAGTACATTTATACATGTGTGTTTTAAACACACACACTAAAAACTGAATGGACATGATCTTATGAGAATTTGATAACAATATGACATTCTAGAAAACTTTAGTGTAATTTTTTTTAAGGTCAAAATTCCATGTTACCAATGCATCCAGCCCACTGCTACAGACCCGTCCCCTCCAGCACAGACATGAGAGGGCCGCCAGGCCGGAACCTGGCCGACTTGGGCAGCCTTGTGCCCACCAAGGTTCCAAGTGGCTCGTCGCCACTCCTCTGTACTTACCAAGTGAGGGCCCAAGGAAGGACCTTCATACCAGAATTTTTTTCTATGGGGAGAAAATAAGAACTGTGTTGGATATCGATAGCAAATTACAGAAGAAAAAGTTACATAAGGTAAGTCGGGCTTCTGGTACCACAACTGTTTCTCAGGGGCTGAACTTGGACACAGAAATCGTGAGACTAGGAATCCAAGAAATTTAGATATCTAACTGACAACACGGTTGTGAGGGAGAGACAAAAGATGGTTTTAATGCACCCTCATAATTTTTTACTCAAAGTCCTAAAGGTAGAGAAAGAGAATCTTAAAAACACGCCTAACAAAGGGCACGCGAGCACTGTGCTCTGCTGGATAAAGCTGTGTCCCAGGGGTTCGGGTCAGCGACTCACATTGCCACCTGTATAACCGGGATCGGACAAGTGGGGGCGGGGTGGGGAGCCAGGCTGCTCAGTGTTGCCTTGCAGGTTACAGATGAGCAAGGAAAGGAGGCTGGAAGGGTCGGTCATGGGGTATGGGTAGAGCTGGGGATCTGTTTCACTTTTTGGAAACAGACGGTGACACACAGAAACATTCACAGGTAAGTGCATATACAGGGCTTAATATAAACACATTCTTTGCTGTCAGCTGAAAGGGCCTAAAAGACAGACACCCTGGTAGCAACAGGCACGCTCGGCTCTGAGGTCATGGTTTCTAAGGCCACCCTCCAACACCGGAACCAGAGCTCCTTGGAGAAGTGGCTATTCGGAGCTAAGGCACTTGCAGTGCCACAGAGAAGTGCTAAATAACTAACCAGTACCTGTTAACCTTTAACCTTTCGAGGTCTTCAAAACAGGGACAGTCTGGGTGAGAAACTGCCACAGTTAAAAGGAGCCTAAAAAGATGATGACTATGTAATGTGGTCCCTCAGTGGGACCCTGGAACAGATAAAGGACATTAGGTGAAATCTATGGGAGCATAAATAAAGCATGGGCTTCAGTTATTGACAATGTATCAATACTGGTTAATTATAACAAATGTGCCAGAATAAGATAAGATGTTAACATGGGGGAAACCGGGTGCAGCTTATGGGAACCCTGTACTGTGCCAATTTTTCAATAAACCTAAAAATATTTTTTAAAAGTCTACTAGAACAACAACAAATATATATATCCCTACAAACTTCCTGTAGTCCACAAATTACGCCCACATGGAAAACATTAACATAGAAAGAAAATGTCTCATATTTTTCTGATTTCCCTCTTTAATGAAACTACTCTCCTGAAAAATGCTCCTGATAAAAAGAATTAACGTAAATTTATACATCACTTCGTTTCATACGTTCATGATATACTGTTAGTTTTCAGAAGACTTAAAACTATTACCTGAACTGTAAAAGAACAGAAAAAGGGCTGGGTAGGAAAACGGCAATGTTAAACGAAGAGGTGGAATTGCTAGAGACCTTTCGACGATCACTGCCTGACAAGCAAAGGCTGAGCTTGCTGGCCGGGCCCTGGGGCCAGGGCCGCGCGGTCCTGGTCCTCCGCGCGGACCCCTGGCCCGTGGGCACCACCCCAGCCCGCAGGTCCCCTACGTTGAGCGCACCGCCCCCATTCACCCACCCCGCACTCGGAGAACGTTACTTGGTTTTTGAGGCAAATTTCTTGAGCAGGTTCTTGCCACAGGAGACCGGCGAGCCGTGCAGGTCTCGGGCGCCGCCCAGAAGCCCTGAGTGATGGGCACCAGGCAGCGCCTGGAACCCCACGCGGGGGACCCCAGCCGGTACGCCAGCACGTTCATGGCTGCCGAGCAAGCGGTGTGGCGCGGTGACCAGGGGCCTGAAGGACGGTGGGCGGACCTGAACCGGCGGGGCGGGGCGACGCGGGCGGGGCGGGGCCTGGAGGACGGATGGGCGGGACGTGAAGCGACGGGACGTGAAGCTACGGGACGGGGCGGGGCGACGTGGGGCGTGGCGGCGTGTGCGGGGCGGGGTCCTGGAGGGACGTAAAGCGGAGGGCGGGGCGACCTGCCTGTGAGACGACGTGCTAACGGAACGGTGCCGAGCGATGCGAACGATGTGGGCGGGGAAGGGACCCGAAGAACGGATAGACGGGACGTGAAGGGGCAGGGTGACGCGGGGCGAGTCCTAGAGGATAGGTACCGGAGACGTGAAGCGGCTGAGCAACGTGCGGGACGGGGTGAGGCGGGGGGCAGGGCCCGGAGTTTGCGGGCAGGGCCGAGAGGCAACGTGGATTCTCAAGTGGAACGCTTGCCCAGCCACCAGGCTGCCGTGACGAGTTTACGCAAACGCACCAAGCTAACCGAGAAGATGCTTTCAGCTCCCCTACCGCAAAATAGCAAATGAAGAGAGCAGGGAGGTGCGCGCTCTTCGCCGGGTAGCTTACGTGCAACGGGACAGCCTGTAGTGGAGCCCCTGCTGCCCACACAATTACCTGGGACTCGTGTTTCTGCCTGTTTCCAGGGCCAACTCATTTGCTCATGCCCGAAAGTTTTCTTCCTAGGTACCACCTCCTCACTAGGATACCAAGAGGACAACGGATCCAAAACCACTCCGGAAAGGCGCGATCCCTGGTAACCCCGGCCGCAGAGCTAGCTGTTTGGTTTTCTCCCCTGCTAGTAAGTAAAACCCCTGAGAGGGGTACTTTGTTCCCTACAGTAGCCCCAGCACTTAAACAGGACTTGGCACCTAGAATGTGCTCAATATTCATTTTTTAAATGATTGAAAGAAACGAACAGGGATTAGGGTATCAGGGAGACTATGTAATCCAATAGGCTGTCAGAATTTAACATGATGGAAAGCAACAGCCTCCTGGGACATCCGCGGACCTACCCAGGGTTTTAATCCAAATTTAATTACTTGCAGGACGTTAGACAAGTAACTCTCTACTCAGATGCACTGTGAGTGATCACAGACTCCCCTCATGGAGCTGCCTTGAGGGTGGAGTGAGAATTTAGCAAGCTCTCAATAGATGGTGACTATTATTACCATTCTTAAAGTTTTCATATAAAATAATATTGAACCAACCTACATAATGGACTCTAACATAAGTACACAAATATTTTTTTTCCATTTTATCTGCCATGTTTTCATCCCTGTGAAGTCTCAGCTCACATAAATCATTTAAGTAGCACTTCACTGGGAATGGGAAGCCCATCGAGAGAAGCCAGTATGCTTTCCACCAAATTTTCCATCATCTGTTGTCTGGCTTGATGAGTTGCACTTCCAATGTGAGGTGTCAGAATGATGTTCTTCAACTTCAGCAAAGGATGACCTCTGAAATACAGATGAATTGAGGAAAAGCATTCAGAGCTGTTCTGTCTTCTGAACTTCTTACTCTTGTTTCACACCCCATCCTGAGAACAGCTATAGGATGCTTTATGGCATACTTTAATTACACCTAGCTATGACGACCTCTCATCTAACCCCCATATGAGGGACCCTACATTTTGGGGTGCTAACACCTATTAGTATACAATGGCACAAAATGTGTGCTGGATTAAACACTGGCACACAAGACAGAAAAGGGCCTTAGGGGAGACAGGTGCTAGTCCAGGCACCACAGGACAAGCTGGATGTGCCTTTAATGAGTCGCAGTCAGAGGGAAAAGATTTATTAACCAGAATTAGCAGATTAGACAGGGTTCTCTTCCAGAAAGAAGGCAAAGGATGGGAGTCAGCCTGGAGAGATGATGAGGTTTTAGTGGAGCTGGTGAGACAGACTACAGATAATGATGGATAACAGTAGAACTGCTGGGAAAGGGCTGCAACCTATCCCAAAAGGGCCTCCTGTTCAATATAGAAGCCAAAGGAGCCATGTGGCAATGACCCTCCATCCTAGCTACTGCAGCTCAAAGGGCACACTTTTGGGAAGTGTATGGACCCCCAAACCTATGGACATACTCTGGGGCACTTGTTTCAATGCACTAGGACTGCCCTAGCCCCCCCAGGACTAATAGCAGGAAGAAAGACATCCTGTAGTATAGTCAGCGGGGGTGAGAATTACTCTTCCCTCCTATACAACGGCACACACTGGAAACCAGGCTTAGGAAGAGGCTGTGAACTGAGACAGGGTGACTGCCTTAGTCCCAGATGAACTGGGACCTGCCAAACTAAATATAACACTGTATAGCATTAAAAATGACAAACGCTGCTTAGCCTCAGAAGCAGACTATATCTGGAAAGCCTAAAATGGCAGCGTTCGTTGCTTATCTAAAGCCTAGTGGTGCTTCCCAGTGAATGTCCGTGGTGGCATGAGCACTACCATATAATAAACCTGCTGTATAATAAACAATCTTGGACATTTATCAATTGTTGATACGAAAAAAAAATATGTGGGGAAAACTTTTCAATGGAAACAAGTCACAGCTACATTTCTAGGTAATCGTAAAAACCACAACCCTTTTCTGGACCGTCGATCCTACTTTCTGGAAAGAGTAGGGGAATCGTGTGGAAAACAGAGGGACCATACATCTGACCCGATTTAAGGCAGTGATGGTTCACTGCAAGCCCGCCGCCCAGTCTCACCTGCGTCTCCTATTGTGGTACACAATCTTCATGTCAAATGCCTTGGCCCTCTGAGCGACTTTGTAGCCGATACTGCCCATGCCGACGATCCCCAGGATGGCGCCAGTCACTTCCTGACCCACCCAGTTTGTGGCAAAGTTCTCTGTATCTGGCGAGATGGCCACCTGGTGACCTAAGATACACAACATGACAGTGGGAGAGGAGATGGCGCCATGGAGAAACTCATGACCCTTCCTGGGACCTCTTGCAAAGTTGACAAGGGAGAGAATGCTGGTGGCCACCCATGGCTCTCATGCATCTCATTCAGACACAATGTTTCTGCAAGGGAAGAAAGTGGGGCCAGACAGCCATGTCCTCATGCAGAACCAGCACCTCCTGGTAGAATGCTAGAAACAGCCACTGCGTTCACATCAAGGAAGGGTTTCAGTCCAAGTTCATCAGTTTGGGGTGTCTGTGTGTGAGTGATTATGTGTGCATGTGTGACTGTGTGACTGGGTGTCAAGTGTGGCTGTTCTGTGTGTGTGACTGTGTGACTGTGTGTGTGACTATTGTGTCTGTGTGCATTTGCATGTGTGACTCCTCTGTGTATGTGTGAACCAGCATCCAGGGGCAGAAAGAGCCTGGTTCTTGCTTCTCTTTCCCCAGCACTTCACACCACACTGCCCTTCCTGGGGACAGTCCCCGATGCTCCCAGGAACACCCAGTGTGTGGACAGGTGGGTCGTGCCTGCCCACCTGTAAGCCTCCTCCCACAGCAGCGCGCTGCCTGGCCAAGGAGTGGGCCCCAGGGCACCTCCGCCGGCACCCCCAGGAGAATAGTGGTCTTGTCAGCTATCCTGTAATCTAATCCTCACCTGCTTTCTCTCACCTTCATTTAATCTTCCTCACATTCTCTCTTTGATGCAAAAAACAAAACAAAACAAAAACAAACAAAAACCCTTGCAAACTCATTCTGGGGAGCATTTGAGATCTTGCCTCCCAGCAGTTGTCAGTTTGGGCTTAAATAAACTCTCATAAAAATTCTCTACGCGTTTGGAATTTCTTACATTGGCATGATAAATTGTTACTGTGAAAGTAAAAGACATTTATTATCATCTGTCTAATGAATTAAATAACGTTTTACATTCCTTGTTACTAATTAAAAATAAGAAATATCTAACATTTTATAGCTTTACTCCAAAAAGCCGGTTGTGTTTCAGGAATTGAGGCTAATGGATGAGTTTTATCTTTGAGTCATGAACTTAGCTAAAAATGTTTAAAATTCATTCAAAGCTCAGGGCATAATCGGTTAAAAAAATCTTCTTGGATTTTGAGTAGATTAAAAGAGCATTATTCAAGGTAAGATTCTAGTTTATTTTCACAGAAGGGTGGCTTGGTTCCTGACTTGCATTAACACTGGTCACTGAGCAGCGACATATACCCACCACACCATTATTGTCAGTGGTCTTATGTGGAAAAGATGCAAGATTCTCCATTGTGGCTGCTCCACATGCTCAGAGGGAGTGAGACTCCCAGTCGGGAGAATGGCAGCAGCAGTGACAGGAGCACTGGGCAGATCGATGCTGGGCCCTGGCCTTTCTTAGTCTCTTTCTCTCGCTCTATAATCTTCCTCAAAAGCTGGCTTTTATTTACCCTCCCTGCCAAACCTGCCGTCTTGTCCTCTCTCCAACCCCTTTTAAAGTCTATTCTCGTCTTGCTTACCAGTAGTTTTCTGCCCCTTCCATGAATATAAAATCAAAGTCACTTGTTCTCTGTTTCTCACAGACTCCTGGCTCAGAATCTGCACAAGACTCAGAAAACAGGCTGAAAAAAAGAATTTCCCTTAATGAGAAGATAGGTGATGCCTCGGTTAACCCCTCTGCTTTCTTATCAACCTTAGCAAATTTTGGATTTAATGGAAAATTATCTGATCAGTACATGACCAGATAAGGGGACCTAAAAGATTAAGGCATGCCAAGGTTTAAAGATTCTGTAACAATCTGCCTGTTGGTTCAGGATTAATGAACACTGCACTGTTTGTACTTTTTATACGAAGTTTCTTCAGTCACCCTGTATCAACAAATCCAATGTAATTTAAAACCAATACTACCACAAGGTGCCTCAGCAAAAACAGGTGCTACACGCCTAAAAAACTGGATTCGTGTTAGGGAGAAAACAATGAACTAAAATCTGATATGGGTACCTGAATTTTTACTCATTTAAAGCTTAACCTGTCATTACTTACAACTTAGATAAATAATAAATACCTCTCCAAATTGAACTTTAAATTCTGGCAGAGTCCCTGAAGCCACCTCAATCCTCTCCCAAACGAGGGAGGTATAAATAATAACAACATTGGACTTTCCCTGTTACGTCCTTTAGGCTTCCTCAATGCGGGAATGGGTCTTAGGGTTCTAGTGCAGACCACCTGTCCCAGAGCTCAGTCCAGCCTTTGGCCCATGCCATAATATCCGAGGTGCACATTTACCTTATGAAAAGACCCCAAATTTAAGGAGCCCTTTCGTGGAAACCAGCCTCCCGGGAATGGCCTTGACAGTGAACGCCAAAGGTCTAAAAGCAGAGAATTCCCACCTGCTCAGCACGCCCTACCTAGCCCCAGATCACGCCCGGATAGCCCCGCTCCAGGCTGTGGTCCACTGCCCCGGCCCGGCCCCGCCCAGGCCCAACCGCCACCACCCTCTTGCCCCAGGCCCCGCCCACTTGCCCCACCCCGGGCTGCGGTCCACCCAGTGCCCCAGGCCCCGCCCCCCTTCGCTCCGCTCCCTCCCCTCCTCAACCCAGCCTCCGCACGACCTCCCCCCGCCGCCCGCCTGGTCCCGCCGACCGCGCTGTCCCCGCCCAGGCCCCGCCTCTCCCGGGCGGAAAGGCCCCGCCCCCAGGCCGCGCGGAGCGGACCACGCCTCTACTTTAGCTTCCGGCTGGAGTCTCGGAAGTTGCGGGGGGAGCACCGGAAGTGCACTTGGGCGCGCGTGGCGGCCTAGAAGGATTTTGTTGCCGTGGTGACGGGGATAGCGCTTCGGATGGGGTCTCCTTCCAGAATGCTGGGGAAGCCACTGGGCCTGGTCAGGGCCTGGGTCGTGGGTGTGTGCGGCCTGTGTGCTGGGGAAGGTCAGCCGGGGTGGCCGCCGCGTGGCAGGTGTGAGCACGCGGTGTGCAGTGGGGGGACTGCACACCTCCGCGCTAGGAATCTGGGGGTCGTGGTTAAAGCGCCTTAAATTATATGTTTAATAATTTCAAATCCACGTTTATGACAAGTGAATTTGTTTTAGTACATCTGATTATGACAAAGACAAAATGTTGCTTTGTTATTAGAACTAAAGTAAGTCAGGCTACACCTGTTTTTCCCAGTCAATGAAAGAGAAACTTTATTGAAGCCCCTGGGCCAAGAGGTTTGGCAGAGGCCCGCAGAGGGGCCTTATCTGACCTTCTACTTAGGACGTAGGTTGTTGGTGTGGCCACACTTCCGGCAGTTGACTGCCTGGGGATGCAGGCGGGCATAACACCTGCGGCAGATCCTGTCGCAGTTGCACTTCTGGGCAAGCTGTCGGAGGGAGGGCTCCATGCTGCCCTGCAGAAAGAGCACCAAGTGCAGGCTGGACTGCTTCTTGATTTTAGTCTGAACGAGTGCAGCTATCTTCCAGCTGTTTGCCCGCAAAAATCAGACGCTGCTGGTCAGGTGGGATGCCCTCCTTGTCTTGGATTTTAGCTTTGACGTTTTCAGTGGTGTCACTGGGCTCGACCTCGAGTGTGATGGTCTTGCCACACGTCAGGGTCTTCACAAAGATCTGCATCTCTGCGTTTGCTGGGCAGACTGCTCGGCCGCACTGTGGAAGAGAAAGTACCTGTTCTTAATAAGCAGCAGTCCAGCTGTTGAGGGGCCCCTCTGGGGGCTTATCAATAAGAACATATGGAGACACCACCATGGCAAAGTACATTTAGACTGCAAATATTGAGAGTTTGTAAGAACTAAAGAGTTTCGGTTTGGGTGAGGTGACTCTTTCTAACCTAAAATCTCTCTGAAAACCCTTGGGGCATTCCCTCGTGTCCTGGCATTCTTCCTGGACAGTGGCTAATAATAAACCACGGGGAACGATGGCAGCCTGCCTGGCATCACTGCAAGGTTGCAGAATGTGAGATCAGTATATAAAAATGTATTTCTATACACTAGTTAGGAGTAACCTGAGAATAAAATAATTCCATCTAGATAGCCTCAAAAATAACAAAATACTTAGGAATAAATCTACAAAAGTGCAAGATATGGGCACTGGATACTAAGGCATAGATATTAAAGATCGAAATAAATGTAAAGACATCCCACATCCATGGATTAGAAGACAAAGATAGCAGTACTCCCTAAACTGGTGTACAGATTCAGCACAATCTACCAAAATCCCAGCTGCCTTTTCTGCAGAAACTGACAAATCCAAAAGTTTACATGGAATGCAAGGGACCCAGAAAAGTCAAACCAATCTTGATCAAAACCTGAGGACTCACTTCCTGATATCGAGTCACTACAAAGCTACATTAAACAAGACAGAGATACTGACATAAGACTACACATACAGATCAATGGAATAGAACTGACACCACAGAAATCAATCCTTAGATAGTCTATTGATTTGCAATAAGGGTGCCAAGGCAATTTGATGGGGAAATCATAATCTTTCCAATAAATGGTGTAAGACAACTGGATGGCCACATACAAAAGAATAAAGTTGGATGCCTACTTAACATACAGAAATTAACTCAAAATGATCATACACCTAATGTAAGAATTAAAAGTATAAAACTCCTATAAGAAAGCAAATATTTGTGACCTTAGAATGCTTTCTTTGATATGACACCAAAAGCACAAGCAGTAACATAAATTGGATTTATGTTAAATTAGTTATTTAAATTAGTATTTAAAACTTTTGTTCTGCAAATACCAAACGGAAAAGTCATTCCACACAATGGGAGGAAATATATATCTGGTAAGGGTAGAGGGTAGAGTTGGTTCCACAACTCTGTGAAGAACCTCTTTACCTTAAGTGAGTGAATCTTCTGTGAGTGGTATCCCCACAAGGCTTTTTAACAGACATCTGAAGATGGATAGTGATGACGGTTGCAAATGATGTGAATGTACTTGATGATTCCGAATGCTTAAACATGGTTAAAATGAAAACTCATGTGTATTTTACCACAATAAAGAATGTGAAACGATGTTTCAGTAAATTATTTGAGGGCGTTTGAGTCTTACGCAGTAGCTTGGAGTACTTTTCTGTTAATAAACTGCTTTTGACAAGCAAAGCAAACGTTTCGATGTCGGGAAAGTATGACCGCCAAAATGACTAATCCGGGGCCGGGCGTGAGCGGGACAAGCCGTCCCTTACAGGTGCCCTCCACGGTCCGCGGTGTCCTCTGTTCTGCGCCGCCCACTCCCCGGTCACGGTGGCACCGCGGCGAAGTCCGGTCTCCGACACCCTGACGGGACAGGTAACAGGTCTGATACGGCGCGGGCCCCCGGGTCTGAGGGACAGCGCTCTCACAGCCTACTCGAGGCGACCAGCGGGGGCGACCGCGAGACCAGCACTGCCTCCCGACCACGGGCGCGCGCGCGCACGGCGGACGCAGGCACGGCGGGCGCGGGTGCGCGCACGTCGGCGCGCGTCCGCGCCCGGGGGACGGCTGCGCGGGAAGTGGTGTGTTGCCGGAGGTGCGTGCGGACACGGCGCGGATCTGGGCCAGGTGAGTGCGGGGTCCTGGGGTGCGGGGTCCTGGGCGGGGAGCGGGGCCAGGTGGGTATGGGGTCCAGGGTGGGGAGCGGGGCCGGGCGAGTGCGGGGTCCTGGGCGGGGTGAGGGGCCCGGGGGGAGCCGGGTCCTGGGCGATGTCCCGGGCGGGGGACAGGCCGGGTTTGGGGAGGGGGCGGCCCCGCGTGCTGTGACCGAGCCGGAAGAAGCTCATCCACCGAGTCCCTCTCTCGCAGAGGCCGGTTCAGTCGCCAGGATGTCGTACATGCTCCCGCACTTGCACAATGGCTGGCAGGTGGACCAGGCCATCCTTTCGGAGGAAGACCGAGTGGTCGTCATCCGCTTTGGACACGACTGGGACCCCACGTGCATGAAAATGGACGAGGTTCTGTACAGTATAGCCGAAAAGGTAACGTGGCCCCTTCGCTTCACCTTAGGTCCCCTCGTCAGCTCGGTGTTTAATTTCTTTTGTTTTGCCAGTTGGCAGGAAAATGTAAAAGCAGTTAAAAACTGCGTTCTATGTTCATTTTTCATATCTTAATTTCTGATGTGCCTCAGCCGCATAGTCACCTAGCAAAGGGAAGAAGACGCAGGCTTGGTACGCGGACAGATTCTTAGCCTGTGCGGTGAGATGTGCTCCCTGGAATTGAACACAACAGCGTATGTCTTTTTCCGGAGGAGTTTCCATACATTTTCACATTTTAAAGAGGTTCACGATCCCTCTCCCTAAGTAAGTTTATGATTCCAAGGGATAGGGTGTTTTTCAGAATTGACATCTGTAGTGCCTTGAACAAAACGCATTTGCAGACTGGCAAGAGCTTGGAGCTTACTTTACATAGCTCAGTGTAAAAAGATTGCCCCTTTTTGGGGATACTATTGTTATTTGTATTTTTAAAGCAGAGCATTTATGTTATTTGCATAGTAAATCCTTTTTTTTTCTTTTTGTTGTTTTTTTTATCCTATCATGCTCTTTGTAAATTACTTGGTTTATATCTTACAGTGACTTAAATGCAGAGAACTGTAGGAGAAAATAGAATTGTGGTTTGTTAGAGCTAATTTTCCTAATTTTAATATTATACTAGGTTGTCTGTGGCACTTGGTAGCTGTTAATGAGAGTGCAAGTTGTAAGACACAATTGTATAATTCTTTTGTATAATTTCCTCATGGCAATTTTAAGTCAACTTTGATTTGATTTTTTGCAATTGTAGCAAGAGCAAAAGCAAATATGTTAGCATGTTGATGAAATGATTAACATTCTATAAATGATTTGAGAGGTCATTCATTTAATAGAAAAGAAAAGCAGACATATTGAAACCGTCTTTCATGGGAATAGGTGTTGCTAATGTAGGCTGGGTTAGAATAATGAACGCCTCTGAGTGAATAGTAGCAGATGTAAGGCTGTATTTTATATCTAGGAAGGGAAAACTTGTCTGACCTGCCACTGCTAATTTTTACTGTGTCCACTTGGTAGGGAGGTGCATGAGGCAGGGGTGGAGCGTCTGGCTGTTCTGTGTAGCCGTCACAAGTACCACTTGGAACACTTACCATAGCGCACTGCAGGATTCTGATTCTGTCGGTCTGCGTCAAGGTCCAGAAACGGCATGTCTAAGAAGCTCCCCGGGAACTGATGTGACCTTCAGATACCCCTCAACAGAGGTCAGGGTCAGGGTGGGAGTGCTGTAGTTATCAGCCACCCGCTTCTTCCTCTTGGACACCAAGACGGAGGTCCCTAGGGAACCAGGAGAGCCAACTGTTCTCTCACTGGGGTCCTCCCAGTTGGGTCATGAGTGAGGTGGGTCAGGGGGTCACTTATACATTGCTTACGCTGTGGTGGTTGGGCAGACCCTGCTGAATTCAGTGAAGACTCTGCTAAGCGCTTTTCCCATGCACGCATCATTAGCGTGCTGACTTTGAAAGAACAGGTTGTATGCTCTGGGTTCTACCTTGCAGGTGGTGGCTTACACACCAGGTATGTCCAGATCCTGTTGCCTTCAGTGTGAGGCTAGGTTGGCTGCAGACCGGAGGGTTGGTTAGCTCTTCATGTCTGGGGAAAACTCAGCGTGACGCCTTTGGCTGGGAGGCAGATTCTCTGTGTCAGTCAGGCTTAAGAATTGACCAGAGTTGTTCTCTAATCTCTCTATGTCCGTCACAGACCAAATCGCTGTGCCTGTGGTGAGCACACAATTTGGTGTTGGCCCTGTTGATAAGGACAGTTTAATTGGATTCACTTTGAATATATATGTGTGTTGATGTTTTTTTTTTTATTATTTTTTAGTATAGGAATAAAATATGAGTTTATAATTCTGGAAGCTCTTTTGGGGGAAGCTCAACAAGAATTTTTGAAATCTAAAGTTTTAGTAAAAGAACAATTAAACTCTATTTAAAAATCTCCCTTTGCAGGAATAACAGATAAAGGGGGATCTTCCTCACCTTGTTACGAGCCCCTTTTGGCCCCCCAGTTTTTACCTGGAGTGAAAGTTCCAGTGTTGAGGCCAGACCTGGTGGCACTGTGTTCTCCTGGAAGGCGGAGTGGTGACTGGATGCTCTGGCAGTGCCCGCCCCCCTGTGCTGGACTGGTTCTGAGCTGTGCTTGCGCAGATAGCTTATGGGTTGTACAGATGTCTGCCGGCCAGTGGAGCCATAGTAACAAATGACGCTTCCTGTTCAGCAGTTGTGCGTAGTACGTGCACAGCTGCGAAGACACCGTCTCATGCACATGCGTCTCCAAGCTGCGTTTTGTCACAGTGACTCCCTGTTACCTGAATTCCACGATGAGTAAAAATAAACGCGACGTTTACTTTTTGTGTGTTAAAAAGCCCATTCAGATAGAGTCTAAACTACGCAGAACTGAAATGATACCGAGCCATGATTGTTCGTTCGCATAAAACTGTATGTTTGTGGAACTCTGCAGGAGTGGCTGGGGACCATTCTTAAGTTCACGTGAAGTAGGTTGAACCAGCAGAAGCTGAGGCTCCGTCAGTGAGGAATCTGACAGGAAGCTACAGAATGCCCGGTTTGGTGTTCGCTGTGAACGTGCGCCTCTGGGAGTAAGAGCCTCGCAGCCAGCAGCGAGCTACGCGGGCGGTGGTTTCAGGTGCTGACCGAGCTAGGTTCTGCTACCCGCTACCCGTGTGGTCTTAAATGACTTGTCTCTTCGCCTCGTTTTATTCATCTGTAGGACAGGGGTGCCAGTGCCTAACTCGCAGGGCAGTTCCGAGGATCCAGTTCTCACAAAGCCTTCGGGGACACTTCCTGTCACGGAGCAAGCGTATTCAGTAATCATCAGCCACCATTATTCTCTCACGTCACAACATCTGCAAGAGTTGTTGTGAGTAGAACTAATCGGCATATAGTAGTTTTCGAAAATAAAGTTACACAGTTTTTTGGGGTGGATCTGAAATGAATTACCTAAAAATGTAATACTTAGTCCTTCAAAAGTGCACGGTGCCAACTGACAGTCCAGAACATTTTCTTGTGCTTCTTGGGCGGTCCCTGGCTGGTGGAGGGGCTCCATGCCCAGGGCAGGGCCGTGGTGGTACTCACCGGCCTCTGTGTTGCTGCCCTAGGGGGCAGTGGCACGCAGAAGGGCCGCTGGACAGGTCATCACTGACTGGCTTGTAGGAGGTAGGCAGCAGGGTTGGAAAGGGTATTCACTGCTGTAGGTGATCAAAACAACACATATTAGAAACAACTTGATAACAGAGAGGACATTTGTACATATGGTTCTCGGTTTTAAAAATACTGTTTTAACAACCAGTTAAAATTACTGCAAAAATAGTAGGCAAAATGTATTTTACATGTGATCGATTTTTGCAAATAAGTTTTAAGGACCATTTAAAAAGATGACTCCCGTGGGTAAATGGGCAAAGAACTAAAAAAGGATATTCCAGGGGTTAAGTAAACTTCAAAGAAATACATTGAAACAGTGCACTGCCGTTCTCCCGTGCAGTAAAGATGAAACGGTGTTTAACTGCCGGGCGGTGGTGCCGGTCACCTGCCTTTGGGAAGCAGCCAGGCAGCGGAGCGCGGCAGAGCGGCTCACTCTGAGATCGGCGGTGTAACTGATCACATGGTTTGAAACCGCCAGTGTCCAGTGACGGGGCCCACGGTGCTGACCACGGAGGCGCAGCTCCTGGGAGGAGCCTGCCCCACCCCCTGCCCTGCCTCGCCTGGCCCTAACCCCAGCCCTCTCTCTGCACTTGGAAATTGGGATTTAAACTGCACATGTCCACCCTGCTGAGTGGGGTAATATTTGGCCATTGAAAATGACTTTTTAAGAGCTTGATCTAATAATGTGGGGAAATGTCACATGTCCCAAAGTCAGCTGGAAGGCCCCTTAGGGTTCCACCGGCCTGGCAGTCAGGGGTAGGTGTGTGAGTGTGTTCACACTGTAATGTTAATGTCTCATTTTAAATCATAATAACTTCTACTCTGCAGGGAAGTAGGAAGAGAAGATGCTTTTCTTAAGCAGGTGCCCCTGCAACCCTGTGTGCTGACTGCAGATATGGGCAGCCCTGGAGACCGGCAGGGTCCCTTTCGCTGAAAGCTGTTGTGCAGAGAGGCCGGGGGCTGCTTCGCCCAGCCCTCTGCACCTGAGTGACCGTGGTGGCCGTGACAGTGGCACTAGCAGAGGCTGCTGGGACACCTGGTTACCTTGCTCCTCTCTATTCCAGAAGCCTCTTCTTTGACCAGGGGAGAGGGTAGTGGGGGCTGGGCAGATGCCCCGACACTGAGGTCCAGCAGGACCCCCCTTTTTTGCATGGCTCCCACAGGGGCTGTCCATGCTCAATGCTGTGTGAGATGACACCGAGGCTCTCAGATGGTGCGACTGCAAGCCACAGGGAGAGCAAGTGCCACAGCTGCCACCAGCAGGTCTGGCTCCAGCCCCACCGCTGACGGGAGCCTTTACCCAGGTCCTGAGAGAATTGGTCTGCCCGGAGGGGCGAGGAGCTGTGGGGGGGCAGGGGGGAACCTGTTGGGCTGAGAGAAGCACTTGTGTTGAGGCACAGATGGAAGGTGGCCAGTGCGGGGGCCACGCCTGACAAGGCCCCAGAGGTGGGAGACGAGCCCGAGGTGCAGGCTGGGCTATCAGACCCCAGAAGCCTGTTTCTTCCTTAAAGGAAGGGCTGGCGGAAAGGCTGGATGTCGTATACACCAACCGGAGAGAACCAAGCAGCAACGCAGAGGGGCCCTCACAGGCAGTGACAGGCATGGAGCTGGCTGGACACCTCTGCCATCTGCACCCACCAGTGACCACGCCACGCTGCGGCTGAGGGCAGGAAAGAGCCGGCCGGCGAGGCATACCGCAAAGGCGCAGCCCCAGACCAAGGCGGGAGCTGGGCCGAGCGTCACAGGGGTCATCAGCGGCAGTGCCAGGCAGCGCAGGGCCGAGACCATGTGGCAGTCTGGCCACGGAAAGCAACGTCTCTGTTTAGTTAAGGTGTCGAAAGAGCTAGACCATGAGAAGCGCCCTGCGCGGAGCGGGTCCTCAGACACGCACAGCACCCGTCTCTGGTGACACGGGCATGTTCAGGTCTTCTAGCTGGGACACCACCAGGCTGGGCCAGGGCCCTCCCGGCTCCCGCGTGGCCTTGTCTGACAACTGGCTGCACTGCTGCCCTGCGTGTGAGTCCATTCCGAGAGCCGGCGGTGAGGGCGTCAGTGGGCCCTTGGGGCGGAGGGACACCGTTTAACTCACAGTGTGTAAATTCAGTACGCTTTCTGGAGGCGTCGAGACAGTATGAGGAGCCTTTAAAATGTCATGTTCTTCGTTCTAGAGATTCTGTTTTAGGAATTTATTTTTAGGAAATAATGAAGTATACACAAATTTAAGGGTAAAAATGTTCACTGGTGAACAATTGATGTTAATGAAAATGAATTATGTTCATTAAAATCAAAGAAAATAACAGAAGAATGGTAAAATAATGGCATAGCCATTTAAAAACTGTTATGTAACCATAAAATTGTTTTTGGACAGCATATAATTTATATAAGAGAATCCGCATAAGTAAAGCAGGATATTGAGTATTGTAGTATAATCACTGTGTAATCACATTTTGTTAAAAGAGTATAAACAGATTTTTTTATATATATACCAGAAAAAAATGGGAAAAATATACTAAAAATACGTTCACAGTAGTTAACTCTATTGCAATTGAAGGTGACTTGATTTTTAGTTTTCTGGGTTTTCTCAATCTTCTCTGATGAACTTGCAATTAAAGAAAAAAATTAAAGAAAATTTGTTCCACAATATTATTTGGGGTACTAGTCTGTTAGTACAAGAGTTCAAATCTAAGGTGGGGAATGCATGGCTGAATTCTAAAGGCATGTTTAAGGCAGCTGTTTAAAGCACGTCGTTAAGTAGTAGTCAGTTCAAGTGCATGCAGATTGTTACTGGATCAGCATGAGTAACATATCTGTGGATTTTTCTGTAAGCTGCTACGTTTGTGTAGCCTGCTGTTCTGAACTATGTTAGTGAGGTGCAAACAGCCATTTCCAGGACCCTGAGCATCTTATTCTGGGAGGTGCTGGAGAGCAAGTTCGCAAATTGTTCTCTTATACACAGATTGTTGTTTTTGTTTGTTAATGTGTTTTTACAGAATTAAAAATTGATTTGTTATTTTAGGTTTTTTTCCCCAATCTTCTTTACTTTTAGGTTAAAAATTTTGCAGTTATTTATCTTGTGGATATTACAGAAGTACCTGACTTCAACAAAATGTATGAGTTATACGATCCGTGTACTGTCATGTTTTTCTTCAGGTATGTCCTCTTAAAGTTATTATTTAAATTGCAATTATTGGCCTAGAAATTTAATGTGATCAAGATATTTTAGATTGTTTACTTGGAAGGAAGTCAGTTTGCAGCGATAGCACATGCAGTTTGTTTCACCAGACATCCTGACTTTTTCAATAATTTTCAGAGTAATAATTCCAGTTTCAGTGTTTACTCAGTAGCAGATTACCCTTTTGAAATAACTTTGCGGGAACATAGGACGTAGAGGAGTGTAGTTAAACGGAAGACTTACTCCTTGACGTTTAAGCTACGTCTAAATGTAATCTGTTGATGAAAGTGTCTGCTTTTAAGTAACTCACTTTAAAAATATGATGTCAGCAACTCTGTAGCATCCTTTTCTGATACCCGAGAGGAAAACCTGTACTAAATTTCTTTGCAATTTATATATACAAGGTGAAAACACCCTGTGTGGATGTTAGTCAGTCGGTATTGGCATGAAGAACAGAATTTCCCTCATGGCCTTAGGTTAATTTGTATCCGTGACTTATGGGCTTTGCAGCGAAGGGAAATGTGGGAACGGATTCTGACCACGTACACAGGGCCTGGTGCGGGTGACAGGTACGTTCGGTGTTACTTATGTAATAAAGTTAGGTGACATCATGAGTAAAACATAATAATGTCGTGGAGCTTCAATTTGGAAGGAAATCATCATTTGACCTTGCACTTGTCACATCTTTTTCTGTTGCTACAAACGTTGGTGAACAGCAGGATCTGTGTCAGGCCAAGCTCTGGGAGCAGTGCCTCTATTGGAAGGGAAGGTCTGGGAGGCCCATGTGGGGCGTGTATCAGCTTTGTATTCTGTGTGACATGCCAGCACGTGCTGAGTGGCTAAGGACGACACCTCTCCCCAGCTGGCCAGCTCCATGGGCTCTCGGGGTCTCACAGGCCAGAGCCACGGGCAGGCTGAGCAGGGCAGCCGATCAGGGTGGGGGTGATCCCCGGGGCTCACTCCGGTTGTTGGCTGAATACAGTGCCTCGCAGTCATGGGCCTGAGGCCTGCTGTCGCTGGGGCTCCTCTCTGCTCTTTGAGGTCCCCCTCCCAGTCCCCGAAGCCCTCGCCGGCAGGCTGAGTTCTTGACAGTCTCCCCAGCGTCCTGCTCTGCTTTGAGGGCCTGTGTGATTGGATCAGAGTCGCCCAGATAATGTCAGTCATTTGGTGACTGCAGGGACGTGGGCTGATCTCTGTGAGGTTTAATAGAGCTGGTCACAGCCTTGTCTCATCCCTTCTCAGTCCCTGAGCTTAGGGCAGGAAATACTGGGGTTATTTTAGGGTTCTGCCTCCCACAGTCTGCCCTTCGCCTCCCGTCTGCTGAATCGTTCTGGGCGACCACAAAACCCAGCTCCTGGACCTGTGCTGTGGCCCAGCTGTCCTGGTGTGCGGCACAGGGTCTGGTCAGGGCTGAGATCGGCCCCTCCCCGCCCTCGGGCAGGCTCCGCCCAGCTTTCCCGCCTTTCAAGGCCTTCGCAGCTGGGTGGCTCTCAGCCTGCTCCCTGCCAGTAGCTTGGGGCCCCAGCAGGCCTGTCCTTGCGTCTCAGCCCGAGGGCAGCGCTTCTGCCCTGGGTGTCGGGGTCGCTCTGCTTGGCCCTGGCTCCCTGGAGAACGCTCCCGAGGCACCTCCCCGGCCATGGTGCGCGGTCTGACCTGCAGGTCTCTGGTGGGCTGCCGTGGCGGACCCGTGGCCTCTTTTTCTTTGCCACGAGTTCAGCCATTTCTAGATTTCAGCATCCGTCTGGAGAGGCTGAGAATTTATTCTTTTTCTGTCACCAGTTTTGTAAACTGTCCTGTCTTTTCTCATTTCACTGTAAGTGGGAAGAAACCAGGTAGCGCCTTCAAGACCGGGCTTGATATTTCTCCAGGTAAACGTCCAAGTTTACCACTCACGACTTGTGCTTCCCACAAGCTACAGGACACGTGCCGCTGACATTGTGGCCCGACAGTGAGGACCCCTCTCCTCCATGACCTGCGATGCTCCCCGTTTTCTCCCGGGCCCTCGCCAGGGGCGTTTCAGCTGCCAGGCTAGTTGAGGGGTGCGGGTGTTTTCCACCATGCTCCTCAAAACCCCGACTCTTTCAGGGGAGTCGCGAGGGCTGCCTCAGACCCTGCCTGCCACTGAGGGGCACAGGGCTGTGCCAGGGAGGGAGCTGCAGGAGGAAGTCGGGGTGGTGTGCGGTGTCGTGGGCCTGGTGCCTCGTGCCGTCTCTGCCACCCGGAGCCCTGAGCCAAGCGCGTCGGTGCTGGAGTCCACCTGTCCACCAGACGTATGTCTTCACTTCCACCGGGCTTTGTGGCCCGGTGCTGGGACGTCATCAGATAAGACAAGGTTCCCACTGTCACCTTCACCTGACGGCCACTGCCTCATGAACCGGCCAAGGGAGCGGGAGGTGCCAGAGGACAGTGCTCACAGACACAATCACCACCCAGACGGGGCGTGGGGAGGGCTCAGGGCGGCGCACAGTGAGGCTCGGGTGAGTGTGCACTCAGTAGCACGTGTGGGACCTGCAGGACTGAGCTGGGGGGCGGGGGCAGCGTGAGGGCCCAGGCTGTCCTGGAGGCTCAGGTTTGCTGTTGGACGCTTGCTCTGGTGAAAGGAGGCCAGACTGAGGCTCGGGGAAGCAGCGCTCCCTGGGGACGTGGGCCGGTGTGGTGTACAGCCTTGCAGAAGTGAGGAGTTCAGTGGACGGAAGCGATCCGCAGCCCAGGGAAGGGTCGTGTGGCAGGCACAGCAAGGGCCAGAGCTGCACTTCCCAGAGTGCGCACGTGGGAGGTGGACTTTTGAAAGGTACGTTTGTAAAGAATCATCTACTTTTCTAACAAAGACAGCATATCCTGTCCACATTAGCGGCTTCACGCGATTCCACAATTAGGAGGGCTTGTGATGAAACGTGCTCTCCGCGCTCACCAAAGCACCATGAAAAGGCCACACTTTGGTGTTGCCAGGTGCGACCACCTGGAAGAGCGTGGCTCTCTGAGGGACGGACGGTGCCCTTTGACCTTTCGGTTGCCCCGTGGGATGTCCTTCCTGAGGACGTGGGCGCACACGGAGAGCGCGGGGCCCGCCCCGCGTGTGTTCGGTGGTCCTCCATGGCGCCGTTCGCGGTGCCTCGGTTCTGAGTCGACCTGATTTCGTGATCTCTGGATGCCTCAGCCGTCTCTGCCATCTCTCTGCCCTGTGGTGGCACAGTGACCAGCAGGCTTTGAACAGCTCAGCATCACACCTGCTGGGGTTACTCGTGCCCCACCCCTTGGGGCGCAGGGCCCAGGCCCCGCGCTCCCAGCTCGCGCTGCTGGGCGCAGCCGTGCCCGGCACTCCCACTCGTCACGGAAGCCGGTGGCCCTGCCTTGCCACTGCTCACTGGCCGCTTCTCACGGACCAAGACGCCTCAGGGTGTTTCTGGCCGAGGGAGACGTCAGGAAGCTGGGCAGAGCTGCGGCAGCTGGGTCGCTGCGTGGCCCGGCCATGTCTGAGGGGCCGGTGGCAGGAGCTGGCGGCGGGGGAGATGGGCACCCGCCGGCCTCCTCGTGGGCGCTGACCCGTGTCCTCCCGCAGGAACAAGCACATCATGATTGACCTGGGCACCGGCAACAACAACAAGATCAACTGGGCCATGGAGGACAAGCAGGAGATGATCGACATCATCGAGACGGTGTACCGCGGGGCGCGGAAGGGGCGCGGCCTGGTGGTGTCGCCGAAGGACTACTCCACCAAGTACCGGTACTGAGCCGCGCGGGCCAGGGCCGCGGCCCCCGCGGCTGCTGTTTCCGATGAGCAGACGCCTGTAAATATGTCACTGACGTGAATAAAACGATGCTGGGAGCAGCCGTGACCGGCTGTTGCGTGAGAGGCGCGTGTGTGGAT
The DNA here is from genome assembly GCA_003508835.1 of Eonycteris spelaea. NCBI lineage: Eukaryota > Metazoa > Chordata > Mammalia > Chiroptera > Pteropodidae > Eonycteris > Eonycteris spelaea. The sequence continues at coordinate 10,858,801 of PUFA01000056.1, read as the reverse complement.
GGCCGACTGCGTCCGGCTGCCGCTCGGGGCACCCTCTGGGGTGAAAGTCGGGGCTCTGTCCTGCGCACATGGCAGTGAGACGCCGTCTGGGGTGTGGGGGAGCACGGGGTGGGTGACGAGACGCAGCCCGACCAGGTGTCTGTCCTGCCTCCCCGGCCCCGTGGGCTCCGGCAGCCTTGCATGCCCTCGGTGTGGGGTCACCTTCGTGGCCGCCCTGTGTCTGTCTGAATTTCCACTTTTCTAAGGACGCCCGTCACTGGATGAGGGCCACTCGGTTCCAGCAGCGCCCCATCTCCATGTAAGGTCCCCTTCCGAGGTTGCCGGGGTTAGGACCCCCAGCGTGTGAATTTGGGGGTGGTGTGCATTGCAGCCCACACCAGAGTCTCAAGGCTTGAGTCCAGAAAGAAAACACACTTAAGAAAAAAGTCTTTTGGTTTTCTCGTTCTGAAAAACGTGCAATGAAACAGTCTCTGGAGGCTGCCTTTTTAGCGTGAAGAGAGGGTTCCCCGCCCGCCCGGGAGGGCAGCAGGGCCTGAGCAGTGGGTCAGCCTGCCTCCCCGTCTCCGTCCCTGCAGCCCTGGCGCTTGGTGGCTTCCCTAGCACAGCTCTGCACGACTGCACAGGGAGCACAGGGTGTGGGAGGAGTATGGGGTGTCGGGGAATGCAGGGTGTGGGGAGTGCGGGGTGTCGGGGAACGCAGGGTGTGGGAGAGCACAGAGTGGGGGGTGAGCACATGGTTGAGGGGACTGTGGGGTGTCGGGGGAGAGCGGGGTGTCGGGAGCACAGGGTGGGGAGAGCATGGGGTGGAGGGAGGAGCTCAGGGCGCATTGCGGGGAGTCTGGAGTGTACAGGGAGCACACTTGGAGTCCCCATCCGGTGTCACAGCCCAGCTCTGTCAGTTGCTCGCTAAGAACCTGGGCAAGTGGCCTTCTGGAACCCCATCTTCGGAGTGAAGGGGACAGTGGGACCAGGAGAGGAAATTGGAGGTGTTCTGAATGAAACTACAGTAACACAAAAGAGACGGGAGTAGCCCGTTGTCAGCTGTGGGCCCTCTGGCCAAGCTTGCCCCGCGTTCCCGGATGTGTACGTTGGAGCTTTGACCCAATGTCTGGGCGCCCATTAGCCCACACCAGATGTCACGGCATCCCACAGGCCCATGAACTTCCAGGACTTGTGTATAACCAATCAGAGGTCGTAGATAACTCTTACAGACTGCACCCATCACGAGACTGCCCCTGTTGCCCCCCCCACCTGCAGCCAGTGAAAGTTCCTTCAGATCAATTTACCTCTTCCCCAAAACGCTGTATAAGAGCGCCTGCCAACTCGGACTGTAGGGTGGCTTTTCTGCACCTGCCCTGCTGCCGCTGGTTCAGACTGCATCCCCAGTACCTGGCCTCTTCTGGCCAGCATGTGGCTCAATAAACCCTTTCTTTTTAACAACGAAACAAAACAAACTTTTCAGCCACGAGTGTTTCTGTTCCGCAGTAGTGTTTCTGTTTCTGCTGTCTGATTCACATGCGTCGGGACCACATAGAACGGTGCCTGGCAGGGCCTCTGGTGGGACACTGCTCACTGCCCAGTCAGGCTGACTGTCTTTGAAACAGGAGGGGTGCCTACCAAAGACAGCCCAACAAATGCGAGTGAGGCTGTGCTTTTAAACGGATTTAAGATCTAAATGCATGTCTGCAGTTGAATCTTTCCTGCTTTAATGTTCCCACGTAACAAGACGGAGTGTAACACCGTGTCCCAGGAGGGGCTGATGCGGAATCGCCGCAGTGCCCGGACCTGGCGTGCCAGGGCCAGTGGCACGCTGCTGACACTCCTCCAGGACGAGGCGCCAGTAAGCACGTGGAAAGGCGAGCCCTGTCATTCGTCACCAAGGAGATGCAGATCAAAAAGGGAGGTGCCAGCTCACACCTGCCGACTCGGGGGCCAGGATGTGGAGCGGGTGCAATGCTGGCGGTGCTGGTGGAGGGTGGAACGGTCGGTCACCGTGGAAACAGTTACCTTTTGTCACGGCTACTCCTAGGCACATACCCAGGAGAATGGGTCGTGCGTGTCCACATGGAAGCGTGCATACGCACATGCACACGCACGACGTGTACAGTGGTGTTCATAGCAGCCCAAACATGAAATTGCAGGGTCCGGCAGCTGCCGACCACAGAAGCAGTGTGGTCCGTCCAGACAGTGGACCACCATTCTGTCAGGAGGGGTGAGGCGGCAGCACAGGTGAGTGAGACCAGCCGCCACACGATGTGCGCTCCCCGTTCACGACAGGCCTGCAGCAGGCGAGTCCGGGGAGCTGGGTAGGGGCCAGTGGGAGGTGGAGCTGCTGGGTGCAGGGTTTCTTTCTGAAATTGTGAAAATGTTCTGAAATTGGTGATGGTCCATGTGTGTCAGTGAACGTGCTGAAAACCATTGACCGCTGCTCTGGTTGGGTGAACTGTATGGCACATGGATTATATCTGATACCATAAAGCTTTATTAGCTGTTAGCAAAAAAATTAAAAATGCACTCCACATTTGTGAATTCAATGCACATTAGAAATGTGTTGCATTTGTGAGTTGTGATAACTTCCCTCACGTCTGCCTTAACAGCTCTTCTGGCTGCAGCGTGCTGAGTTGAGAACGAGTGAGTCTCTTCCTTGCACGTTGATGTCGTGCTGTAAATGGGTAGACTGTCTCCTCGCCCTGAACCAAGTGATTCTCAAGCCAGTTTCTCACGCCCTGCCAGGTGCCTGCCAGGCGACAGTTTTGCAGAGACGGAGTCTGAAGCCCACTTGGCCAAAGGTGGGGCGGGTCGCAGAGGGCGCCAAGGACCCTCCCACTGCCCAGCCAGCCGGGCCCTGCCACGCGTCGCAGGGGGTGAAGGCCACGTGGGCTCATGGGGCGTGTGCACAGCCCTGGGGGCGGCCGGGCAAGTCCAGGACCGGGCTGGGTGGCAGGAACAGGCACGCGAGGGATGCGCTGGCGCGTTCGTGTGGCGTCATTGGGCGACAACTGTGGTCAAACGCAAAGAAGTGGCCGAGGACCCTCCCACGGCAGTGCGCAGAGCTGCCCGTCGCTGGGAAGCTCTCGGGAGGACCCCGGGTTTATGTGATCCACCCGTTTGCGCACTGTTTTAACACTTTCAAAACAAGGGGCGAACACGCTGGGGTCCCACGGGGAGGCGGGAAGGCGGCTGGCACCCTGTGGGGCCCCAGCACTCGCCACCCCACACTGCCCTGAACGCCGCGCTTGCCCGGCCCCGCGCTGGCCTCCTCCGCAGCAGCTGAGAGCTCGGATGCTCAGGGGAAAGACAGGGCTCACATCAGAATGGGGACCTTGGGAGCGCCCACTTTATGTGGGTGCCATGTTGAACGGTGTTTCCTACATTCTTACGGCTTTCAAGATGCATCTGATCCTCACACTCTGCTGGCGTGTTTCTATCTGCCATCAAAAGCCATCAACACCCACAGTGCCCCATGAGGCCGTGCGGCCTTGCACGCTCATTTGGGTGGCAGCACTGGCTTTGCCGCTCACTGCTGCTAGCCCAGGTCCTCCCTCGGGTCCCGGTCAAGCGCTCACACATCTTCACGCGCAGAAAGCATCATGTAAAAGACCGCAAAGCATTTAGAACTCTTGAAACTCATTATATTGAAAAAGTGTTTGAGTACCTTTGGGCCCCAGGGACAGTGCACGCAGCGGTGACAGAACCTGCCTTGTGGAGACGACCAGTCGGTCACGTAAACCACAACTGTGACAGTCAACAAGGAGAGGTCTGACGGGACAGCTGTTCCGAGGAGGGCTGAGATCAGGTGTGGAACAGGTGACTTGGGGTAGGGGCAGCGGTCGGAAGTGGGGTTGCTGTGGCTCTGCCTCGGAAGCGGCCGAACGCTTTCTAGTTTTAGTTCTGAAAAGATCTGGCCCTAGCCTGGGGAGCGAGGAGGAGATTTGGGGAGAGCTAAAGCCCTGGTGATGGATGAGGCTGTGAAGAGGCTGCGCCCAGACTTCTGCCCGACAGGTCCAACCCTCTGTTGCTCAGCTTTTCCTAAGTGTCATCACTTCATGTTATGTTAGTTTTAAATTACAGGCATGTAAATGTAGTATTTGGTGTTGAATAACTCCATTTTACTTGTGTTTGTGAATAAACCACTTTCTCATGAAGTTTTTGTATTATGTAGTTTAGAATAGAATTAGTTTAAACACATCTCTGTTCCTATGAAAACATTCTGATTCCTTTGGAGTATTGTAAATGGTGAAAAAATAGCAATCATTTGTTAAAATGTCAGAAAGATATTGAAACAGGTATGATTTTTTAAAGGGCTAAACGACCTTTAAAGGTGGATGTCTGTGGCTTCTGTGCATGGCCAAGGTGTTACATGCCACCCTCTAAATGGGAGTCAGCCAGGAGCTTCCTGTAGAAAGAAGTTGGTGTATTTTTGACAATATCACTGTTTTTATTTTAGTTAATAACTAATAGAAACTTCCTTTTCTACTGTTAAAAAATCCTGGATTTTAAATTGTTCTATGTATTGATGAGACTCAAATTGGTTTACTTTCATTCAAATATATATTCAGTTTCTGCTAAAATGATGATCATAGCTAAGGTGCTTTGAGATTTTTCATATAATCAAATGAACTATCCTGATTAAAAATCACCAAGAATGTTGAATTTAAATGATGCAATTTAAAAACTGGATTAAGAAAGGCACACATCACTGTTGGGAGAATAAAATGACACTCCTTTTTAGATGCATTTGGCTAAATGTTCTTGGCCTTTAGCCAGTCACCGACACTAATGGAATCTGCCAGGAATTCATGGATAAGAGTGCTCATTACAGATTATAACAGCGAGAAAGTGGGATAGGACTCCATGCCCAAGGAATAGTGAAAGGGATGGTTAAATCATTAGATATGGAATAGACCATCAGTTAACCATAAAAAAGTGGTATGAAATGTTCATGTAGGAAAATGTGTATGATATGAAGAGAACAGAATGTTAGATTATAAATAATATGCAGAGAAAAAATGTTGACAGTGGTTAGTTCCAAATTGTACAATTAGGGTTGATTTTGACCTTTGAATGAAGAATGATTTATTTTATATGCAGGAATACTGGTTTTTTTTTACAATGAGAGCCTCTCACTGACCCCTCTTTTAGGTGGTAATCAGGTCTGTTTCACTCCGCCTTGGAGAGTGGGGAACTGGCCGATTTTTTGGAAAGCATTTCCCCATAACCTGCCAAGCTGTCCTTGGGCGGGGAGGGCGAAGGCGACCTGTCGGCAGCACGGCGCCCGGGGCACCTGCCTGCGGGGTTGGTGCGGGACACGCTTCGGAACATTCCGACCGACAGATGCGACGCGTCCTACGGACCCCGAGACCAGACACGTTGACTTGGAATGCAGTCATTTAAAAAGCAGCTTCCACCAGAGACCAGTTGCGGGCTTTTTGAAAAGCGCTGCGGAGCTTCTGGCTCTGAACAAAGAGCCTCGCGCGGCTCGGCTGTCCCTCCCAGTGGACCGCGCTGGGCGCTGCGGGCGCTGCGGGCGCTGCGGGCGCTGCGGGCGCTGCAGGCGCTTCGGCGCCGTCCGAGTTCCTCCTCTCGCGGCGCCTTCGTTCTGCCACCCAGTCTGTCTTCAAGTCTGTAAGGAAAAAAAATTGAAGTTAAGTCATAATTGCCTTCTGTACCAGTTAACACAAATAAACTGGAGTCCAACTTTCAGTCAAAGCACTTTCATTTCCCGTAATTAGTACATCTTTTGTATAGAAAAAATTCAGTACAGAGAAAAACAAATGTTAGGTGACCTTCATTTTAGTAGGGGTCAGCGTGGACCCACAGCCCAGCCACGTGGACCGCGCTGGGTCAGCATCCCATCACGGGCGACGTGGCGACTCGCCGGCGCCTGGCGCGCGCTCCGCCCCCGCGCTCGGCCCACGAGAGCAGCCGCTTTGCAGACTCAGCTTAGTGCCGAGGCTGACCCCGGGCCAGATCTCTCAGAACACGGGGCTGTATCTTTTAACACTCGCGGTCACGCCCCACACCACTCCCCACTCCCTACTCCCCACAACAGGGACATAGTTTAGGAGGTCTGCGGGGTCCCCAGAGATCCGCACCCCAACCCCGAGTCAGTGCCACCAATGGGCACAGGCCGAATGGATCTGAATGCACTCAGGCCCTTCTTTGAAAAGGCACTAACAGCTTCACACACTCAGGTTGTGACCTCTCACGCTGCTTTAAGTAATGGCTATGCATCAAAAACGTGAAGTTTGGATACCTATTTAACCACTTAATTTGATGCTTCTATTTAGTGTGTTTTGACCAAACTTAAAACAGCCAGCTGGAGTCTGGTGATGAAGGGCAGGGACTGCGTCACCATCCCGTGCCTGGCGGTGAGCCAGCACTGGGGATGGCGTGGAAGCTGGCTCAGTGGCCCCTGACCTCGGGCCCTGGCTTATCCCCTGTCAGCAGCAGTGGGCAGAGGCCTTGGTGTCCAGCTGGCTGGAGAGCGGACAGGAGCGGTCAGGTGCAGCCTGACCCTGGAAAGCTGTATTTTTCGCCGAGTGTCCATCTGCCCCAGTACGTAGCAGGACATCGGGTGGAGTTACCTTTTCCACCAGAACACCAGGGGTAGGTGTTTCTGAGTCGCTGACAGTGAACCCCCTCTGACTTAGCAGGTGCGTACGCACAGATGATTCGCCAGCTGACTTAGAGTAACACTTGTGAAAGAATCGGGGACACGAGGAAAGCAAAAGCACCTAATCTACCAAAATGTGCTCTCTGGTCAGACCGTGATGCCAGCACGTGTGACAACCTCGGTACGAGGACACGCCCTCCGCTTGTGACGCAGGGACCTAAATCCAGCTGAGACCCAAAGCCCAGCGTTTGTTCGTGTCTTTAAGGTGAAAGGCACAGTTCCCCTGGAAAGGCGTCTGCATTGTGGGGGGCCAGGGTGGGGTCCTGCAGACCACCTGAGAACGTACATGTGTCGCCTTTAAAGGGTTCCCCGAATATACTGTCCCAGCGGAAGCTGCTAGTTACAACCCCCAGTCTCCACACCCTCGTGATTTGTGTTTTGAGTGAAGACTAATTTGAGGGGTGGGGGTAAAAAGTACTTTAATGAAATCCAGTTTTCAAATCATAGAGTTTTTCATTTAAAATGTGCATTTTTAAAGGGATTATGACAAAGTGTTGCGGGTGGCCTACTTGGAAGAGAGCATTTGTGAACAGTGTTTGTCATCCCTGAGTTTTCGTGTGGCACAGAGGCAGTAATTCCATCGTGGACAAACACGGGGATGCATTTTTCAAGGTGAAAGTCATCATAAGATCTGCAGAAAGTAAACTCGTTTGGTTTCCTAGTGGGAGCCTCACCGTTTGTTCTGTGACAGCGTTTTCGATCCCAGCCTGCAGCATCAGGTCGCTGACATTCTTCTGTAGGTCCTCGATCCGACTCCCCATTTCTTCCAGTTCAGTGTTAAGGAGAGCTGCATGCAAAGACCCCCTCCCCCACCTTGCAAAAGCCTCAAAGACCCTGCTTCAAATGACACCTCCTGACCAGGTGGCCTGGCACCAAGGCCCTGGCAGTGCCACTTGTGTGACACGAGGGAGTCGGAGGCAGAGTGGACTCACCTATCGTCAGGTACCTGCTGAGGTTTTGAGGTGTGTCTTTATCCTTGGAACTGTGGGCTCGGTTCTGCAAACTCAGCTCCTCCAGCATGGATGCAGACTTGGGAATGTGAGGTAGTCTGGTATGTTTTTGTCATAACCCAACTCCAACAAGTGTGTAAAGGGAATGGGAATGAACCGAGTTTAGCGTTATCACGCCGAATCTCTTTCCCTGTGGGAGCCGTCTCCAGAGCCAGACACTGCACGCCGTGGTTCCACGTGCAAACACTGTGCATACAGCTTTTGAGGAACGAGTTTGTGTGAATTCTGCGCACACTGTCAAGTCTTAGGGCAGCTGTTCCACTTGGCTGGATTTGCTCAGACTGGAAGCAAACATTCTACCTCAATTCTGTTTGAATTTGTGTCTTAACAAAGCAGTGAGCTGCTCAAGTGAGAAAGCACAAACAAACGTAGGGCCAGCTGCCCACGTCGGGGCCTGCCCTGTCACGCCTGTGGGTTTGAGTGCACATAGGGTCTGAACGCCGTCCAGCAGGCCGCCCAGGTTCCCTGAGGGCTTGGTGGGACAGCCCCGTGGTCTGCGCTGTGTCCTTACCACAGATTGCCTGTCCTGCTGGTCAGGCAGGAAGAACTTACCTGTGTGTGCTAATAACACCCCGGATGCCACGTAAAGATGTGACTGTGAACACCAGGAAGTCCTAGGTCCACAATTACCCACCAAAACGGCGTTCCGTGATGACGGATCAGCTCAGAAGCATCACAGCGTTTGCTATAAGAAAAGGATATTTCTGAGGTTCAGTGCTGCCGTGAGAGCTTGAAAATGTTCTTGGAGTTCCTGGAAGAGATTTTCTGCCTGAAAAAACGAACCATAAGACAAGAGTATAAGTTTACACTTGGCGTGGGCACCCTGAGCACGGTGGGCAGAAGTGCCCACGTACAGCAAGTTGGGTTTTGTCAGGGTGCCAAGGCCTTTCCATTCAGAAGGGCCTCAGTCTTTGCGGCCAGCGGGCTGGGTCAGTGAGAGAGCGTCGTGCGCCAGCCGCCGGGCAGCAGGCCGGCCGCTGCCCCCGCACACACGGGCGCCCCAGCGGCGTCATTCGCCTGATCGGCAGCTCCGGAGCTATCACGCGTCGTGAAGACAGCACAGAAAGTCTCATAAACCGCAGGCTCCGTCTGTACATCATGGCACCTCTTTCGCAAGACACAGGGTCCCGCCTTTGGCCCCAGCTTGCCAGGGCTTGGGGTCTCTGCGGGGCGGGTTTCTGAGCCTCTGGGAGGTGCGGTCGGCCACCTGCGACCCGCCCCCAGTTCCTGCCAGGCCGGGGCTCCAGCACCCGAGAGGGGCCGGGGTCCCCACTCACCGCGCCGCGCAGCGCCTCCCCGCTCGGGGCTTCGTGCCCCTGCGCGTCCATGTGGCCCCCGGGAGCGTCCGCGGCCGGCTGGCCCTGGGTCGGGGCTGCTGTGCCCGCGTCTGGTCCCTGCGGCCCCGGCGGCGGCGGCGCGGGCGGGGCCGGGACGGGAGCGCGCACCTGGGAGCCTGCGCGCGCCGGCACTGCTGGGCGTGCGGCGCTGGGGACGCCAGCAGCTGCCGAGGCCTGGAGGGATGGCTCCTTCCCTGAGGTCACGGGCCTCGGGCCTCGTCCCGGGGCGGAGGGGACGAGCCCCGAGGCCCAGGTCCCAGCGGATCCGCAGCTCTGGTTCGTTTCCCTGCATCAAAGATGAGCGAGGTGGCTGTGGACGTCATTATTATAGAATACACGCGACATAAAACCGGCCTTCTTTACCACTGTTGAGTGCAGTGCTGTGCCGCTGTCACCACCGGCCACCACAGGACTCTCGTCTCACAGACATTGTCCCCATTAAACTCGCGCCCCTCCCCCAGCCCTGCACCCCCCTCCTGGCTCCACGCCCCACCGTCAGCTTTCTAATGGGAGGATCAGGCCTGTAATCACCCGCTCCACATGACAGGAAGCTGCCACCTCTCCGAATCCCAGCCAGGCCTGAGGCTCTGCTCTGTGACTGGCACTTGCATCTGGATTTTGATTTTATTGGCGTCGGCCTCGCCTCCCCCTCCCACTGGTGCCCTCCAGGGTCTGGACTGGGGCTGTGGGTCACTTCGTGGGTGGGCTCCCAGGTATGGCTTTAGCCCCTGCTGGACTCCAGCTCACCCAGGGCCCCAGGGGCCTAGCTCAGCAACAGCACTTGGGCTGCCCAGTGTGCTGGGGAAACACCGCCACACATGCAAAGACACCCAGCATCATTCGTCATCAGGAGAACGCAAGTCAAAACCACGCCGAGGTCCCCGGCACACGTGATGGCTGCAGTCAAAGCGCAGTGTGGCGAGGAGCCGGAAAGCCGGCGCCTCCCGCATCGCGGAGGCGGCAGCCTGCAGCGCCGTGAAAAGCTAGACGTAAAGGTGCCGCGTAACCCCGACTCCACCTTTCCATGTCCACGCAAGGGGAGCGGCACCACGTGTCCAACAAGAACGTGTACACGAACGCTAACGCAGCGTTAGTCACACAGCGGCAGTGGGAGGCGGGACCGTGTCCACCACGGACGGGACGACTAGGTGGCCAGAGCGTGGTGTCCCCTGCGGTGTGGACTCTCCAGCCGAGAGGAGGCATGAAGCCCTGACGGGAGCCCCCGCAACATCACACTCAGGGAGAGAACCCAGTCACAAAGGCCAATGTTTTACAATTCGATTTACGTCAAATGTGCACAAATGGCGATTCCACAGAGACAGCAGGCTGGGGCTGCCGGGTGCTGTGGGAGAGACTGGTAAAATACTTGCATTTCTTTTAGGACAGAAATACTCTCAAATCAGATAGTGGTGATGGTTGTACAATGCCGTGAATACACAAAAAACTGTCAAACTGTTCATTTTAATGGGGTGGATTTTATGGTCTGTGAATTGTATCTTAATAAAGCTGTTTAATTTTTAAAAGATGGCCATTTTGCCATTTTCCATGTCTTTTTAGCATCTGCCTCTTTTCCTCCAAGAGGGGCTGAGGTGGGAGGGAGTGCTGTGTGGACACTGGAGTGGCCTGTACTGAGGGACATCTGTCTGTGCTACTTTGGGCAGAGGCCAGGGGGCCCGGGAAAGCAGCCTCACAGCAGGTGGTCTCTGCTGGGCCAGAGGCGGCCTGCACCCTGGGAAAGCCCACGTGGAGAGAGGGGTGGCCAATTAAAGCCGGAGGGAGGTGTCTCAGCAGAAAGTGAGGGTTTCGGGGACCAGAGCTCACTCAAGTGAACCTAGGGAAAAGCGGCAGAAAGTATTTAAGGGGTCACTTTGATGCAGGACAGGGTGAGCCCCCCCTCCACCACCCTGAGGGGCGGTGATGGGCTTTGACCACGTGCAGGAACGAATCTGTGTGCCAGAGCCAGAGGCGAAGAACAGTCTGTTAGAGAAGGGAAAACGCTCGCCCCACTCATGTGAGAGGGACCCCGAGTGCTGGAGGAGGTCACTTTAAATGTTTTCCTTTCCGGAATCTTCCTGCAGGTCCGCCTGGCCTAGGCCCCTGGTCTGGCCACGCGCCCATCGGCGAGGGCGTGTGTGTGGGGCACAGCAGGCTCTGAGCACCACTTGGCTTCATGTTTAATTCTCAGCTCTTCTATGTTTCAGTCTCGAAGCCCCGCCAGGCTCGTTAGGGTTCCACATGCCAAAGGAAGTTGGGCCCTTACCTAACACATATGCCAAAGTCCACTCAGAATGGATCACAGACCTGAACGAAAGACTCACACCAGAAACTCTTAGAAGAAAGCAGGGGAAAACTTCATGACAGTGGGTTTAGCAATGGTTTCTTGGATATGACACCAAAGGTACAGGCAACAAAACAAAATATAGATAAGTTGTACTTCATGAAAATTAAAAACTTCTGTGCATCAAAGGACACTATCAATAGACCAAAAAGGCAACCTACAGAATGGGAGAAAATATCTGTAAATCACATATCTGACAAGAGACTGATATCCAGAACATTTAGAGAACTCTTAAAACTCAAGAACAAAAAACAGTTATGACCTCGCCACCCTAAACAAACCTGATCCCGTCTGATCTTGGAAGCTAAGCAGGGTCGCCCCTGGTTCGGACTTGGATGGGGGACTGCCTAGGAAGACCAGGTGCTATAGGCATAAAAAATAAAAAAAAGGGACTGTAAACTAACAAGATCCTTGCAATTGTGAGGTTAACTAAGGGTTGCCTCACTTAAAAAAAAAAAAAGAGAGAGAGAGAGAGAGAACCAAAAAAAGCCTGATTAAAAATTGGCAAAGGACTTGAATAGCCTCCAAAGAATACGTACAAATGGCCAGTAAGCACATAGAAAGCAGCTCAGCATCAGCGGCCATGAGGGAAATGCAGACCAAAACCTCCAGGAGATAGCACTTCACATTCACTGGAAGAGCTGTTGGTAAATAAACAGAAACCACAGGGCTGGTGAGGGCAGGGAGGGACTGGGACTCTCGTGCCCTGGTGGGCACATAAAACGGTGCCGCCGCCGTGGAATCATCGTAGAATTGCCACATGGCTCAGCAAGCCCACTTCCGGGTATGTCCCCAAAAGAAGTGAAAACAGGGACTTGACTAGATATTTGTTCACAGCAGCCAAACGGAGGGCACGCCCGCGTGTCCATCGACGGACGATGGATAAGTAAAATGCGACATGTACACAGAGGAGCATTACTCAGCCTTAGAAAGGAAAGTCAGTTCAGACACTCGCTGTGCTGCGGGCCGACCCTGACGCCATCACGCTCAGTGGAATGGGCCGGACTCAGTGCTGTGCGCGCGCACGTGTTGAAGCACCCAGAGCGTCCTAGCTCGTGAGGAGAGAGAGTGGAACAGCAGGAGCCCGCGCTGCGGGAGGGTGTGGGGTTTGCGTTTTATGGATGCAGAGGTTCAGTGTGGGAAGGTGAAAATGTTTTGGAGATGACGGGGGTGGTGACAGCTGCACTGAACCGGACACTGAAATGGTCAAGATGGTAAATTTGATGTTACGTATTTTTTACCACAATATATATGTTTTACGGTGCATCTCCCCAGCTTCGAACCCAAGGCTGAGAATCCCAGGACCCATGATTCTCTTTCCTTTCTCTTTGTCCTTTTTACTACGTGTTTTATCTTACTCAACCCTAATCTCTCTGGCCCAATGGGAACCTACCCAGAAACTCTCTGATGACTCTGAGAATCCAATCTTCACTGCAGAAACAGGACCTGTCATTCTACACCTAGCACCTGGATGGTTTTTTATCTGCACAGCCCTGTTGGGGATCGAATTGTTGGTCCTGCATCCACGAGGCAAAAATTCATTACCACGGAAGTGAGACTCACTCCACGGAAACTCATTTTGTTAAGAATATTACATTTCAGGAACCAGGTTCAGGAGGAAAATCCTCTAATGTGACTGACCTAGGAAATCCACACTACAAGTGTGAGAGTGTGAGCAAAGCTTCAGGAACAAGGTGGTGTCTCACAGTGCAAGGGGAGATCGGGGAAGACAGAGCCTCAGCAAGAAGTACACGTTTTTGGAATCAAAGACACAGATGATAAGAGCAGAAGCTAAATGTGAAAAATACTCTACATTGGAAAACTAAATTTTTGATTTTGATAGATGAGAACATTATGGTACGACCCAACTTCAGAGGAAGTTCCATTCCATGAAGCCCCAATGCCGATTCCGTGTCTAGTCTCATTTCTAAGGCCTTTACTCTAATAAGATGCTGATTTTAGGGTGCACTGTCATTGCCAAGAAACAGAGAAATGCTGCCAATTAGGCTGTTCTGTTCGATTTTTATTTTATATTCATTTAAAGAGCTCTCTTATACTTATTGATGCTGGGTGATAGATAAACAGTTTTGCAAACTCTACTTTTGCATCTGTTTACAAATTCTCATTTAAGCATTCTGGAAGAAAGGAAGGGTTCTTTAGGGGTATAGATTTGGGCATACAGATTTGAGTATAGAATTATTTTTGTTGTTTATTCTAAAATAGTGCAATATTTTCTTGATTTCAGCTTCAATTTTTAATGCAACATTATCAACTATTTTTTAATCCACTAATTATTTACTATGCAACTCTGGCTCCATAGATGGATAGTAAGTGGCCTTTCCTGGAAGCTGATTTTCCTGAGTCATGGACTTCCTGTCATGGGTGTGAATTTTAAAGCTGTAGTTCTCAAACCTGGCCACACACTGGAGTTCCCCGGAGGCTTCCTGGGCTGCATAGGCTCCAGCTTCCCCCGGAGGTGCTGCCTGGGAACCTTGCCCGCACCCCATTAGACGGAGATGCAGGTGGCTATGGGCTGGCCACCAATTTGCCCACATATGCCAGAAAAACTGGGCCAGCAGCAGTGACCCCACATGTTCCCAGGCCAGTCAGGAGGGAAGCCTGTGTCCTTCCTCCAACATTCAGACTAGAGAGAATGGAACATTCTAGACGGTTTAAATCAGGGAGAGGAAGTGCTAAGTAGGGATGCCTTCTTCTCTCCAGACCGCCTAGCCTCCTGAGCGGCCTGTCTTTGCTTCTCTGTACTTCCCCCTGCTGTGCTCTGGGTGACTTCCCGCTGAAACTCCGAATAGTGACAACCCAGGAACAGCTAAGTATGCTCAGAGGTTGAGAGGGGTGAGAGCATTTTGGGGGCCCCCATCATACCAATACCAGGCTCCTTGGGGAGTTGCTCTTGGTGAGACTGAAACTTCCTTTGATCTCCCAGGATACCTACCAGGTGAGAAGCAGCAGCCAGACCTGGGGCGGGAGGGGGGGGAGGGGAAGGGAGGCGACTGTGAGCTGAATCTGGGCCAGGTGTGTGCCCAAGGCTGCCTTGACTCATCCACCAGGCCTTCCCTTCTGGAGTGCTTCCCACCTGAGCGGTGGAGAGGGAGCCCCCAAGGGAGCTGCTCTGCCGACGGAACCCTGGGGTTTCGGCCCCCCCACCCCTCCCGCACAGGGGCTCTGCAGGCAGGGCTGCTGGCTTCTCACGGGGTCTTCCAGCCCCCACCCCACCGGCACTGAGCGCCGTGCCCCCCAGTCCCCAGCGTCTACGTCCTGGGCACCGACCCCTCGGGCCTCTGGGAGCTCACCTGGGTCAGGTGACAGCTCAGAAATCCTATTTTCTGTCTCAGCAGAGGGCACGCCATTCATTCCGCTCGCAGGGCTGAGACGAAGCAGTGATGTCTAACATGCCTGTGCCCGAGGCCCGCAGTGCTTCCTGCGGAAGGGCCACTCGGAGGACCTCCGGAGGCTGCGGGCCGTGGGGTGGGCACCGTTTCCCGGTTAGCCTCCCCTAACACTGCGAACTTCTGAATCCTTCTCCTTGGGTCTCCCCCTGGGTCAGGATGGGACCGCGACTCCGTCAGAGAATGACCGCGTGGAAGGACCCCTGGGGGCGCGCGGGTGGCGACCCACTCCCCGTCCCGATGAGGGGCAACGTCCCTCCACCTGTACCCTCCCCATGAGGGAGGCGTCCTCCGACCCGGACCTCCCTGTCTCCGCGAGGTGGGTCCCCAGGCCGCGCGCTGACCGCGGTGCTGCGACAGGACCGCGTCCTCTGCTCCCGGTGGCCGAGTGCCGTGTCTGCACGGCCCCTGCCTGGGGACGGGTGGCCGGTCCTCACGGGCCCCCGGCCCTGCCTGACGGGAGGCAGGGACCCCCCTGCCTGGGGCTGGGGGCGGCCCAAACGCCCCGCGGCCGAACGGCGCGCTCTAGGACCCCGCGGCGCGCGTCCGGCCCGGCGTGGGCGGGGCCGAGCTTTGTGACGTCACGTCGAGGCGGGGCCCCAGGCTCAGACAGACAGACCGACGGACGCGGGGCGACGGGCGGACGGGCGGAGCCGGTGCGGCGGTGAGGGCCTGGCTGGGCTCCGCGGTGCGCGCGGGCGCGGGGTGCGGGGCGGGCGCCAACGGCCTGGCCCCGGGGACCGAGCCCGGGACTGAGCCCCGGGACCGAGCCTTGTCCCCCGGCCGTGCGTCCCGCGCCTCTGTCCCCGCTGACCCTATGCGCGCGCCGAGGGCGCCCCAGCCGCCAGTCTTTCCTGGAGCCCCCTCGTGTGCCCGGGGCGCGGCCTCGGCCTCCGGGGGTCCCCGCAGAGCGCGGCGCTCGCCCGGCTTGAGGCCCCTGCCCGGCTCTTACCTCTTCTCTCTTGCCAGGTCCCGGCGGCGGAAGAGCGCGCAGGGCAGCGGCGGCCATGTGGGGTGACAGTCCACGCGCGTTCCGGGAACTGGTGGGAGCGGACGGGGCTTGGCCAGGGGGACCTCAGCCCGCTGGCAGGCCGGCGCAGGTGTTCGCCATGGACGCGCAAGGCTTCGACTGGCTTTTGGTCCCGCTGCACCAGCTGGTGTCCTGGGGCGCAGCCGGGGCCATGGTCTTCGGAGGGGTGGTGCCGTACATCCCGCAGTACAGGGACATCCGGAGGACTCAGAATGCCGAAGGCTTCTCCACCTACGTGTGTCTGGTGCTCCTGGTGGCCAATATTTTACGGATACTGTTCTGGTAAGTTGGGGGCACTCTTACTGGGAGGCTGCTCCCAGAGAGATGCCTTTCTCCTTTTGGGGTTCCTGGGGGAGGCCGGAGGTCTGTGCTTCCTGAGGAGCTGGTGACACCAATGAGATTATTTCCCAGGGAGGGAGGGGGGAGTGAAGAACCTCACACAGGGTCCCAGATCTTTGCAGCCCAGGTGGCTCACACACTCGGCTGCTCTTTCCCAGGCCTTTGTCCTAGGACCGAGTCCCTTACCTCAGGGAGTTTGCCCCACAAGTGGGGGTGGGGAGGGACTAGCCCAGGACAGGAGTGTCAGGAACAGAAAGGGATGAGCAGTTGGAAGAACATTCCAGGGGCAGGTGAAGCCCCTCAGGAGGGGACATCTGAGCCTGACCGGAAGCAGTGCTACAGCCTGCCGTCCCCTTCAGCCTTTTCTGGCCTGTGTGAGGTTTTGTTTATTTTTAAGTAGGAAGTCAAGTTTCGGACAATACAGACTAGGCTATTCTTTCTCGCTCCTCCCAGCCCAACTTCCTCTTATCATTTTCAGTCTGGTGAGGCCAGATGTAGTTGGGATGGTGAATGTCAAAGGAAAGGAGAAGAGGTCTCAGCCTCATTCTAAGGCCCCAGACTTCTGGAACTTTCCTTCCTCTAGGTCCTGGGACAGGGGCTCCGGCTCCTTCCTCTGACTTTTGGTCATTGTCTGAGTAATCATGCATTTTTGCTAATTGATAGTAAGCTGTCCTTATTTAATTTTCATTAAATAAAATCGCCCATTCTAAATGTGCAGTTTAATGAGTTTGGATGACCATCCCCATCCCTGTCATCGCCATCTCAATCCAGATGGCAGTCGCTGAGCTGGAAGCGCTCTCTGCCCCACCTCCACCCCATTCACTTTCACTGTGGGGTAGTTTTGTCCCCGTCTGGGGTCTTTTGAAGGTGAGCTAGCAGGTGTCACAACACAAATGTGTCTCCAGGCGAGCCCACGTCCTGAGAGATCAACCTGTTTAGCACCAGTTGAAAATCTGCACTTTAAAGATCCCTCCTTTTCCTTTGGTGGAGGGTGAGGTCCACTTCTGAGGCCGAGGGCTCTGCTTCCCTTTTCTGCGATGGCCTTGAGTCTGAGACTGAACAGAAGCAGGTGGACACGTCCGTCTGACACTGCCGTTGACCCTGAGCGCTCTGGTGCATGCTGGGAGCCCGGCTGCAGGCCCAGACCCGTGTGCAATGCCAGGTGTGAGCAGCATGCCCTCCCGGCGTGGAGTGAGTTTTCTCCCACAGTAGAGGGAGCTGCCAGATTGGATTACCCAACGGGGAAAACATTTCCATTTAGAGGCCTTTTCCCTCCATATGCTTATTCAGAATTGCAGAAAGAAAGTTGAGTAATCCCAGTACCTGGTTTGGAGAGTCAGAAGTTAACCCAGTCCTTGGGTGCTGTCCTGTCGGTGCCTCTGTGTTTACTTGGCACTCTGCTCGGACTGGGCAATCTCTCTCCACCGCAGGGCCCATGTCTTTGAGGAGTCCTGTGCTCTGTCCCGATGCCACAGCGGGAGGCCTTTAGGGGGACTCGAAGCTTTGTCCACTGGCAGGTCTATTTCTGCCCCTCCCCTTGGCCCTTTCCCAGAGAGTCAGTGTCCTGAGCTGTCCTGGGTCTCTTCTGGGGCTCTGTAGCCACCATGTGAGCACGCGGGGCTGCCTCCAGCCAGCTTTCCAGGAGCCCACAGATGTGCGGGTGAAGGGGGGCTGGCAGGGGCCGCTGGTCTCTCTTCCAGGCTTTCTACGGCCTGGGGCACACTTTCTTCTGTATTTCGTTCCCGGGAAAGGCAGGCCTCCCTGTTCACTTATGCCGATGTGCACCTCTGCCCACCTGGTCCCAAGATGCCCCTGCTTCAAGGGAGAAGCCGATGCTCCTTTTATTCCTTTCTTACTCCTGAGGCCCCCTCCAAGTTGTCCATTTGATTTCATAGGCTTTTAAGGGTTTCTGAGCACCAGACACTGGCAGATGCTGTGGAGTTCCCCTTCAGTGGAAGCACGGCAGGGAATGTACCTACACGCATACGAGGGGGCGGAGCTGGCTTTACGCCAGAGGTGGAGTAAGAAGCACCAAGTGTGCGTTTCCCAGTTTCCCAGAGCGGGGACCGTGGTCCTCAGCCAGGTCTGCCTGGTCCACCAGTCCCCTGGGATGTTTGTGGTGCCAGGTGCGTGAGCGGCTGTTCTGTCCTGCAGCAGGGGCCGACTTGCTGTGCACACCCAGGATTCTGAAACTTGGGGAGCTCTTGTACCTTCATTTCTTTCAGTGCAGCAGATCATACACCAGAAAATGCTGAGGAACAAGGTTTGGTCTTTGCGATGTCAGAAGCCAGGAGAAGGGCTAAGTGATCCCTCATGACTGATATTTTCAGGCTTGTGATTTCCTAGACAGGGGAGGGAGGGGGCCAGGGTGTGCAGACGGCGCGGCAGGGCCACCCGACCCAGAGCCTCCCGCACTCACAGAGCCCGCCATCAGGCCCCATGCCTGCTGGGTGAGAGCGCTATCTCAGAGATGATGCCACCGCACTGGAGTGCAGGTCTGGTGACACTGTCAGAGACGGAGTGACTCTGACTGAGAGGTGACGCGCTATCAGAGAGGTGGTGCCGCTGGCTAAGACGTCACACTGTATCAGAGAGGAGGTGACATTGTATCAGAGAGAGGTGACATTCTGCTACAAAGGGCCATAGCTGTTAGTGGCACAGAGAAGGAGACACACAACTTTTCTTGCACTTGAGTGTTTTTCTGTGACTTTGAAGAGGCAGAGAAGGTGGTCCCTGTGGCAGGCAGCTTTCCGCTCGGACTTGCTGAGACGCTGCACACCCCCTGCAGTGTGTTTCTCCCTGGGGCTGAGACATGCTGCCACCAAGGGAGAAGACTCTTCATTCAGCCAGCTTCTCTGAGCAGCAGGCCCCGCACCTGGCTGAGGCCTGTCCTGGTGTCGGTAACGGGGGGCCGTGCCAACCTCATCCTCAGGCAGGGGATGAGGAAGCACTCTGTGACACCCCGCCAGCCGCAGACTGTTAGCCCTGAAGGAAGAAAAAGTTTAACCAATTTGATAAGTAAAAATGGTATCTTCCTATTTTAGTTTCTTAAAATGACTCATGATGTTGAACTTTGTTTCTTATTTTATCCCCTGTATATCATTTATGAAAAGTTATGTTTTTTGAAAATTCATGTCCTGCTTAGCCTGCCTTTATCCTAAAATCAGTTAAATGTTTATCTCTGCTCCCTGATGCTTCAGTTTAATGACCTCATTTTTACTGTAAACATTGAATTCATCTAGATTTTATTTTTGATGAGTGGTACAAAGAAGCACAAACCTTGATATTTTTACCCCATTTTTTCTAGTCATTGTTTGTTGAATATTAAAGAAAAAACTATTTTTCGCATAATGGCCCAAATAGCACGTCTTTAGCCTCGTACCTGGGAGTGAGCCTGGGGGTGGGGTGTCTAGTGTGAGGCTGGCCGCTAGGGAGGCACCTCCAGCCCCCCAGCCTGGCAAAACCTTCGCTGTCCCCTGGTTTGACCACTCGTGTGAGTTGATCTCGATGATCAACCAGGTAGCATGAGGTCCAGTTCTTAGGAAATACTAGGACGGTCCTCACAGCCTTAGGGGTCGTAGCTGTGCTTTGGAGAAGGGACGAAGCTTGGGGCGGTGGGCCCTGGAGGCGGCGGTGAGTGGGCCCTGGCAGTGCGGCCCTCCGCATCTGGGGCTCTGGCCGGAGGCCTGGGCACCAGCGCCCTGCCCGGCTCCCCGGGAAGCCCACCTGATCCTCAGGGGCTCCCCGCCCCACGCGGGGTCGAGGCCTGGGCGCCGGGGGCAGCGCCCCTGACTGCGGCGTCCCCGCCCCCAGGTTTGGCCGGCGCTTCGAGGCCCCGCTGCTGTGGCAGAGCATCGTCATGACGGGCACCATGCTGCTGATGCTGAAGCTGTGCACCGAGGTCCGCGTGGCCAGCGAGCTGAGCGCCCGGCGCCGTTTCTTTGCAGGTTGGTGATCGCGACGCGCGCTGCACCCGTGAACCCCACTGTGTCCGCTGGCGAAGCGAGGTGCTCGGGCCAGGCTCATCCGAGCTGCCTTCCCCCGAGGGTGCCGGCGTCGGTGGCCGCCCCGGGGCGGGCCGGTGGCGGTGACTGGCATCTTCCAACCGGAACCGACCGGAGCTGGAACTGGGGCGAGTCCTTAACTGGACTCGGAGTGCGCTCCTCCCCCGGGGTCTCGCCCCGCGGTCCGAGTCCGGACAGGCCGAGGCCTTTGGTCCCTGTCTGGCTTGACCAGGTCAGAGAAGCACGTTGGGGGGCTGGAGGGGTGGGGGTGGCGGTTACCTCGGATCTCGCAAGCGGCTGGTGCGTGCCGCGTCCCTGCGCAAAGTGCACTCTGCCCTCTCACGTGCCCGGGGGTGCTTTGGGGTCCCACTGGGTCCCCACCTGGGTGGGCGCACGGAGGACATGCCCAGCCCACACTGCTCCTTGACCTCTGGTGGCAGAGGAAATAGAAAGTGGTTCTTCCTGTTGTCGCTTTCTCCTTCGGAAAAGCCGCTTCCTGGCCGCGGACTCCGCACCTGGCCTCCGGCTCTCGGCTCAGCGCCGACCCTAACCCTCTAACCGTCCTTACTGCGATTTCGCCTGCGAGTGTGCGGGGTCTCAGGACTGCTGGGAGAAGCGGTTCCTGTGCAGACCGCTGGGGCGGGGTCTGCGACCTGAGGTCTGGCCCGTGTTTGTTTTGCCTCCGTTCCCTCCCTCCCCTGCTGGCGGCTCCTGCCCCCTGCGGCCTGTTTTCTGAGTGACAAGGATGTGTGCTGACTTCGGTCTTTGTGGAAAGTGGGTCAGCCTCCGGCTCCGAGGTGCAGCCTGGACCCATTTGTGTCACTTATGCGGTGAAGGTGACCACCCTGTTCCTGGCGTGGTTGGTTTTTTCTCCCTGCCGATGCTGTTCTCTCCTCTGCGTGTCTGGCCCAGGTCCCCTGTCCTGGTCAGGGAGTCACACCAAGCCTGTGCTGACCACTGCTGGTCTCGACCAGGTAGGACACTGGGCTCTCCGTGCCTCTTGGGCAAGTGCTTTCTGTGCTCGAGGCTTCTGCCCCTTGTCCCCATGGTCTGGGCCCCTTTGAACTTCAGCTTTACTTTGGCACGGGAGCTCCTGGCCGACGTGGAGGGGCAGTGGGGCTTCCCAGCAATGCCCCTCCTCACCCAAGAGCGGCAGGGGCACCCTTGGGCGGGGCTGCTTTGGGTTCTGCAGGTGTGTGAGCCTCCAGGCACACAGCAACTGCGCTGGACATTTGCGTGACCTGCTCGACGTAGTTTGCGTCCCTTTCCCTGGTGTCCTGCCTGCAGGTGTCAGGCTGACGCAGGTGAGGCGAGGGCAGCATGCCTCAACAGCTCTCTCAGGGGCGTCCTTGCTGGGGTGAGTGGGGTGGCAGCAGCCTGCTCCCTGGCTCTCGAGTTCTAGTGTTTTCTGCGAATGTTCTTACAGGAGCATTTCTATCCTGTTAATGAGGCTTGAGTTAAAATAGTGAGTCTCAGTCCCCAGAGAAAGAGCTGAAGTCTGAAATTTGACAAGTGACCTTTAGTGTGGTGAGTAGGTGAACGGTCCCCACATGTCCATGCCTGAGCCCCTGTGATGTGTCACACCATGTGGCAGCAGGACTTTGCAGTTGTGATTGAGGTTGGGGCCTTGAGTGGGGTTGTCCTGGGTTGTCGAGTGGCCCCGGGTCGGCACAGGGCCCCGAGCTAGTCAGACACTGACCTACAGGATTCAGCTGCTGGCTTTGGAGGTGGAGGAGGGGTGCGTCCTTCACCTTGCAGCCAGCAAGGACTTGGGACCCTTAGCTCTCCAGCCACGAGGAACCAAATGCTGCCACACGCTGCACAGTAAGAGCTGGGTTCTCAGGACCTGCCCACCCCGCCCTCGCTCCGCGGTCACCCGTCGGGCTAGAGTGGCCATAGGCTGGACCTCAGTGGGCTCTCTGCTGGAACACCCACACGGGTCCCCCTCGTGTGGCCTGGCACCCTCACAACATGGCCCAGGTTTCCAGGGGCGTGTCAGAGGGAGGACCTGGCGACACAGTCTCTCAGAGCTCTGCTCCTGGGCGGGTCTATCTCACTTCTGTGGTGGCTGCAGGCCACCACAGTCAGGACACAGGCGCCACCTCCTGGTGGGGAGCGGTGGGGTTCTGGGAAAATGTGGGCGGGGCCTGGAGCGTGCGGCATTCCGTCTGACGCGTGGATGGTGTCCCTGCCGTCACATCCCGAGCATCCCTGTTGTCTGTCTTGCTCAGAGGCATTTGTCTAAAACGCGGGTCTGGCCATGCTGCTTTCCAGCCAGGACACCTGAGTGGCAGAGGGGTCCACAAGGGCTGTGCCTCTGCCCGCCCAGCATGCCGCCCGCCCTGCCACTGACCCTGTGCTGCCCGGCCGCTCCTGCAGCACGTCAGCACCCTGCTGTGACGGGGGCACAGACAGCCTAGCTGAGCGTGCCCCCACACACCCCTCCCTGGGCGCCCCCCCTTCTGGACCTTGATCTTTAGAGGACGTGCCAATGAATGGTGATATTGGTCTAAATCCAAAAAACAAGCAAAAGGCTGAGAAAATCCACTGGACTCCGATCCTGACCCAGATGACCCAGGGGTGGAGCTGGGAGGGGCCGGCCGAGGGGGGAGGTGCAGTCTGCGAGCCGCTGTTTGCTTTCAGCTGCTCCTCTGCAAATGTCCATGTTAGGTAGAGTCTGCATTGCCTGGGTTAGATGACACTCAACATTTGGTCCCACCTCTGCTTTCCGACCCCACACCTGGCTTGCCTTAGAGGGCCTCAGGCAGCCGTCCTGGGGCAGTGACAGTGGTGGGGGGGGAGGGTGGCTGCTGGCCGAGGGCCAAGTGCCTCAGAACAGAGTCATCACCCCGGGTTAGGTGCTCCTGGGCTGCATCACCTTGCTGTGAGGTGGCAGCGTCTCCAGGCTTCCCGCGTCCTGTGTGCGGCAGCGAGGCTTGCGCGGGGACCTGTTCTGGGGGCTGCCCGGGCAGGGGCAGCGTGGGCGGCCCCTCCTCCCAGCAGCTCCGCCAGCCTGCAGCGGGCTTTGTGCCATCTCCGACCTCAGGAGTTAAATGAAAATGTGGTGACTTCTCATTTTTGGCCCAGAATTTCCTCCCCTTTTTCTAAGCACTTATATTGGAAGAGGGTAGGTTTGGAGAAAAACAGATTTCAAAAGTAGATTTCCTGGTGCACATGAACCAAAGTCGTGTGCTCTTTCTGTCCTGACAGTTTTGTGGTTTTGTTTTTGTTTTTGTTTTTTGTTTTCGAAAAAGAAATGCAGGAAGGGCTGCGAGGCGCGCACCCCGTCAGCGTTTAAACCACTGTTCTGTCTCTTCTCTGTCTCTCCCTCTTTCTAAATGTAGCCGCAGATAATAAGGATGAAGAAATCAAAGTCCCCCCCAGGCGGCCGTATCTGGGTACGTACTGTGCTGCACGAGGCCGCCCACCGGACGCTGGTTTCATTTCATTGCAGCTTTGTCCCTCTGTGTCGTCACTGTCATCTGCGCTTGCATCTTGACCATGCATGTGACTCATTTTACCAGTGTGGCCACGACTCCAGCAATCTAACCCGCCGTAGGCTGCTCTTCTCAAGCATGAAGCAGTGTCTAGAGGCTGCCGGGGCTTCCTGCGCGCCTGCGAGGGAGGGAGCGGGGAAGGAGAAATGATCAGAGAACAGGTTCTGGAATTCTTTTGTTAAATTTATTCTAGAGTATTTATTCTTTTTGGTGCTTTGGTAAGTGAAATTGTTTTCTTGATTTCGTTTTGGATTGTTCATTGCTACTTTGTAAAAATAAAATTGATTTTTGCATGTTGATCTTGTATCCTGCAACTTTGCCGAACTCATTTATTAGTTCTAATACCTTTTTAGTGGATGCTTGAGGATTTTCTATGCATCAGGTGATGTCATCTGCAAACAGATAGTTTTACTCCTTTTTTTCCAGTCTGGAAGCTTTTCTTTTTCTTGTCAACCCTGCTGCCTGGAAGTGACGAGAGGATATGCACCTTGTATCTGCCCCTGATGAGAAGACCTTTGGTCTTTCACCACTGAGTGTAGTGGGTTTTAAAGATGCCCCACTACTCTGAGTCTGTGGCGTGTTGTTATCACAAAAGGATGTTTAAAGTTTGTCAAATGCTTTTCTGTGTCTGTTGAGATGACCTTGTGGGTTTTTTTTATTATGATACTGAGTACAGTGATTGATTTTCATATGTTTTACCAACTTTGCATTCTTGGAGTAAATCCCATCGGTCATGACGTATAATTCTTTTCATAAATTCTTAGTTTCTGTTTACAAATATTATGTTAAGGATTTTTGTGTCCATATTCATGAGAGATACAGATCTTTTTT
Source organism: Eonycteris spelaea (assembly GCA_003508835.1). Taxonomy (NCBI): domain Eukaryota; kingdom Metazoa; phylum Chordata; class Mammalia; order Chiroptera; family Pteropodidae; genus Eonycteris; species Eonycteris spelaea. The sequence continues at coordinate 10,834,332 of PUFA01000056.1, read as the reverse complement.
TTTTCTTGTGATAATGTTGGTTTTAGTGTCAGGATGGACTGGCTATATAAAATAAATTGGGAATTAGAAGTGTTCCCTTCTCTGCTATTTTTTTTGAAGAGTTTGTGAATGATTGACATCAATTCTTTATTTAAAATGTTGAAATTAAATATCTTTGACATATAACATTGTGTAAATTTAATTTGATACATTTATATGTTGTAATATGATTGCCATTGTAGTGGTGATTAGCACTTCTGTAATGTCACATAATTATTTTTTAGTGGCTGGAACAATTGGTTTTAGTCTCTCAGCAAGTTTGAGGACTGTGATCCAGTCTTGTTCATGTTTACTGTTCTGTCCATTGCTCATTGCAGCCCGCAGTTCTCCTAACGTCTGGTAGAACTGCCCAGTGACACCATCTGGGCCTGCGCTTTATTTGGGGCAGTTTTAAAATTACGAATCAGGCTCTTGTTATAAGTCAGTTCAGTTTTTCAGTTTCTTCCTGAGCGAGTTTCGAGTTATTCGTGCGTTTGATCAAGTCATGGCATTCGTTGGATTACACGCGTTCTCCGTGCCCCCTCATCATCCTCTTTGTTCCTGTGATGTGCTGGGGAGGGCCCACCTAGTTCTTGACTTAGAAATTTGCATCCCCCCTTTTTCTTTGGTCATTCTAGCTAAAGGTTTGTCAATTATATTGATTTTTTTTTCCCCCAAAGCCACTTCTGGTGTCGATTTTCCCCATTGGCTTTCTCCTCCGACTCCATGCTTGCTGACCCCAGATGCTCTCGTACCTGCTTCCTCCAGACAGACGTGTGGCCCTCTGCACGCCGCACGCAGCATCCACGCCAGCGTCGCCGGCACGTCCTGCCGTGACCACAGCAGTGTCACCACTGTCCCTCGTGTGGGAAGCCTCCTGTCAGTATCACCTTGCATCTCCTTGTCCCCAGGAGCTGTTCCCTGACCCGCGCTCCCCAAATCCAGACCAGCTGTGATGGGGGGGGTCCCTGGGCCACCCTTCTGCTCCCAGCGTCCCCGGAGGCGTTCCTTCCCACTCAAGATTGGTCCCCGTCCCTGAGGGCCCCGTGAAAGGCAAGCAGCTGGGTATTCTCCGACGATCAGCGCACTCCCCTGCTTGTTCAGTGTGGACTCGGCTTCCGCCTTGTTTGGTGAGGAGCCCATTTGTTCTGACCCCACCTCTGCTCAGCCTGCAGGCAGGTCCCCACGTCCTGCCAGCCACCTCCGGATGGGCCGGGCACCGGGTGGGTGCAGCCGCTGCCTGGCCCAGGACACAGCCCTTTCCCCAGGAGGAGGTGCGATTGCAGATTGTGACGGAGGATGGTGACCAGGACAGAGCCGGGAGCTGCCAGGTGGGAGGGCCAGGCTGGGTCTCCAGTCACTGGGGACACAGGTACTTCTGGGCGTGGTGGGACTGAGAGTTGCTGAGTGTCTCCTCCCAGCGGGTGTAACCGTCACTGATGGAGGTGCGGCCCGTGGGGGTCAGCTGTGGCTGGGAAAGAGGCCGGCGTGGCCCCCAGCCCCGTGGGCTTAGTTTTAAACACAGGTGACAATGACCACTCAGCGCGTGCAGGCACTTTGCGTTTACGTAAATTGCTAGTTCTCATGCCACCCGTGCAGAGGCTGTGATTTCCCTGCTTTACAGGTGAGGAGACTGAGGCACAGAGAGGTGGGGCCGCCAGGCAGGTGGCTGTGCAGTGGCGAGTGGCAGGCCAGGGCCCCAGGGCCTTCGTTAATGCCTGGCCCATGCCCCCTCATCACCCTCAAGAGCCTCGCAACCCCACTGGGGCGGCCTCTCACTGTGGGTGCAGGTGGTGGCTCTTGCTCTGCCTGATGTCAGCAGCGCCCCTGTCCCCACTCGTCCTTGGTGTCCTTGGCCGGAGCGCAGCTGACCGTGGCGTGCTGAGCTCCTGCACTTGCTGTCCCTCGTGCCACACACAACGTGGCGTGGAGCCCGTGACTGCACACGGGAGGGCCACGCGTGCCCCGCCTGCGAGCCCGCGCAGTCTGCGTCTGTTGGCTGTTCTCTGCACCTGTGTCCAGCTCAGGCCCTCAGGGCCACACGGTGGTGACATTAAAGGCCTCCGGACCCCAGACAGCCCTGGGCCAGGCTGCGTCAAAGGTGACGCCAGCCAGCAAGCGGTGTGTAATTTAAAGTTTCCTGGGAGTGCCTCAGGAAAGGGAAAAGAGAGTGATGAAATGAGTGTTAACACGGGTTTTATCAAAACCCCCTCATTTCGCCACGTACCCACTGTCACATTCCAATGAGAGTTTCTCATCCTTTCCCTGTGTCGAGCCTTTGAAATCGAGCCCTCAAGGCCCGCGTGCCCCGTAGCCCTGCGGCCATGAGCCAGGGGCCCAGACAGAGGTGACTGTCCCCAGCCCAGGTCCCCTTTGGCTGCTGACCTCACAGACATTGCCTCATTGCTTTGGAAGGTGACGACGCGGCAGGTCCCGGCCCCTGGCCCTGGGGGAGCATGTCCTTGCCGGCCGGGCCTTGTCCTGGCTTAGCTCCTCTCAGCCGGGACGCACCATCTCTGCGGGCATGGCTCCTCACAAAGACCCTGCAGTGCCCTCTTGCCGCTGTCACCGAGCCACCAGCGAAGACGGTCACACGTTTCCAGCCACCCGTCCCCACCTCGGTTGAAAAGCAGGAAAGAAACACGGCATTCTTGGCTTCGTCTGCCCAGAAGGGTGGCATCCTGGGGCCTCCCTCCCTCTGCCCGTGGCCTGGCTGGCCTGGGTCCCCCTTCTTCCCTGTACCTTGAGCGTCCGTTTGGGTTGGGCTTGAATTATTTCCTGCTGCTCACACCTTGTCTTTCTTGGGGTCTGCGCTGTGAGTGCGTGGAGGTTCAGGGTGGGTGTGGGAGCCACTGCGGGGGGCGGGGGGCAGCTGGCCTCTGGGCCCGGGCAGTCAGGGTGGACTGCGGCTCCTGCAGATTCTCTGCGCCCTCAGACTCGCAGGTGAGGTGCGGGGTCAGGGCGGCAGGCTGGGCTCGCCGTCTGTCCTGTGGCCTCGCCGTCTGTCCTGTGGCCTCGTCTCAGAGGCATGTCGCTGCCACCACATGAGGCCTGAGGTCGTCGTGACAGCTGTGGGAGGCCCGCTTGGAAATGGGCCCTCTCCTCCCGTGGGAGTGACCTGCTTGCGAGGGGCTGCTGGGTGCGCAGTCACCAGGCTGTCCTGTCCTGATTACTGGTCCCGTCCTGACCGGCTCACCCTGGCCATGAGCCGCTGGCCCCTCGCTGGGCCCCTCCCTTCCCTGGAGCAGTGGCCTTTCCAGGACAGCCCCTCAGCCTTCACAGCTCTGTGGGCGGGGAGGGCTGGGAGGGAGCCAGAGCGGCTCAAGCCTGGGGCACTGGAGGGGATGGCATCGCTTCAGTCTTGGGAGCAGGACTCTGCCTGTGTTGGCAGAGACGGCCACACGGGGTGCTGGCGGGCGTCCTGCTCTGGTGGTTGCTGCACGGACGTGAGCCCAGTGCAGGTGTACACGAGTCCAGGGGTACGTGTGTGCGGTCAGTGGTCAGCGGGGTCTCGCCTGGAGCCTGATTAAGGAGGAGCCACCGGCAGCGACCCCGAGGCCAGGATCTCCTGCAACACGGTTTTCTGTTGCTCTGCCCATCCGGGCGGCTGGGGCCCTGTGGCCGTTGCCCCCTGCGCGGGATGGCCAGCTGAGAGGTCTGGCCCTCGGGTTCCCAGAACCAGCACGCCTCCCCCCGGGCCGGCCTGGTCCCCCGGTCTGCGGGTCAGACTGCTGCTGGGTGGCCGAGTGTCTATCTGCGTCCCTCTTGGGGGTTGGGGCAGAGGCTTGGGTGTGGATCGCAGTCGACCTCTGACCTCCGTCTGAATCATGTGACCACATAACCTCCACGGGGCACTGGGCGCCGCTGGCCCCAGTGTGGCCGCTGCAGGTCGAGCTGCTCTGAACTCTGTGCAGGCCCCACCTGGACGTGGCCCCGCGCCTTTTGGGGGGTTCACCTGAGGGCGGAAGAGCGCCCCGGCCGCGCCGCGGACGGAGTTGGGGTGTGGCGCCACCCGCCGCCGCCTTCATCTGCGTTTCGCCCACGACGCTGAGCATCGTTCGTGCGCTTCTGTGTCGTCCTACGTCTTCATCCGTGAAGTGTCCGAATCTGCCAATTTAAAAATTGCTCTTACTGAGTTTTGAGAGTTTTTTATACTTTGGATACAGGTCCTTTATCAGATAGATGACTTGCAATATTTTGTCCCTGTCTGTGGTTCATCTTTTTTTCCTCTTAGTCTTATCTTTTAATAAACAGAAGGTTTTAATTTTCATGAAGTCCAGCTTATCAGTTCTTTTATGGGTTGTCTTCCGATGTCACATGTAAGGGATCTTTGTCACAAAGGGTTTTCCTGTTCTAGTAGTTTTATTTGTTACATTTAGATCTGTCATCCATTTGAGTTACTTTTGTTTATGATGAGAGGTCGTTTCTGCACAAGGATATCCAAAGACCACCTTTCCTGCACTAAGCTGCCTGCGCCTCCCGTGGGCAGCAGGCAGTGGGGCCGGGTCCGGGCAGCAGACGCCCCCGGGTGCCCGCCTCCTCCCCCAGCGAGCCCGCGGCGGGGCTGTGTCCTGTGGGGAGCGGGGCGCATTCTGAATGGCCACGGGCTCTACGCCTCCCAGAAAACGCCTCATGGGCCGTCGGGATTTTCGTGTCCCTCCTGTGCCTGAAGCCCAAAGCGAGCACAGCGTCTGGGGGCGGGGCCTCCGTCAGGGTTGACGCCTGCGCCTGCGTGGCAGCCGATGGCATTCGACTTCACGTTGACTTGCAGGGTTATTTTTAACCCACGATGTGTGGTTTCTGGCAGTTTGGTGGATGAGCTGCTTGGCTGAAACAGCTGTGCAGTGTGTTGGGATGCGGACCAGCAGACCAGGGCCTGAAGGAAAGGGGGGGGGGCGGCCAGCCCGTGACCCCGGCACACCCCCTCTTGGGGGACCTTCTGTCCGAGCAGTAGCTGAGGGCCTGCAGTCCTTGTACCCTCAGGACCTATGCCTCTTGCTGGCCTTGCTCCCAGGGGAGCACACACGACTCTTCCAGCGCGGAAAGCCGGGAGCGAGCCTTTCTGAGTAACCAGCCGGTGGCCTTGGCTTCATTGGTGCCAGCAGAGAGGACCTGAGTGGTCCTGCCCAGCAGCTGCCCCCAGCGCTCAGCCCTGCACTGCCCTGGCCCTGTGCCCACGCGTGCCCCATCCTGTCCAGTCGGCCACCTCAGGCGCCCATCCTGCTCCTTTCTGTCTCTGGTGTCCACTGCCGCGTACTTGAATGCAGTCCCGCACCACGTTTTGGTTTTCATCGTGTCTGGCTTAGTTCACTCAGCATGATGACTTCCAGGTTCATCCATGTCGTAGCACATTTCAGAATCTCCTTCCTGTTTAAGGCTGAATGACACTCCATTCTATGGGTGCACCACATGTTGCTTATCCGTTCACCATCAGTGGACGCTTGGGTTGCTCCCACGACTCAGCCCTTGTGCATAATGCTGCTGTGAACACGGTTGGGCAAATCTGTTTGACACTCTGCTTTCAATCCTTTGAGGTGAATACCCAGAAGTGGGGTTGCTGGATCAGGTAGTAGTTCTATTTTTAATTTTTTCAGGGATCTGCACACTGTTTTCCACAGTGACTGCAGCATGCTGGGAGACCCAGTGCTGGGGACCCAGTTTCTCCACACCCTCATGGACACTTGCCATCGTCTGATTGTTTTTTTAAGAGTAGCCATCGTAATGGGTGTGAAGTTGAATCTGGTTGTGGTTTGGATTTGCATTTCACTAATGACATTGAGCATATTTTCACATATTTATCAGCCATGTGTGTATCTTAATTCCTTTGCCCCCTTTAAAAATTGGATTTTATTTTTCAGTTATATTCTTTGTATAGTCTAGATACAAGTCTCTTCTTAGATATGTAATTTGCAAATATTTTCTCCCATTCTGTGGGGTGCCTTTTCATTTTGTTGACTGTGTACTTGGAAACACAGATGTTTTTAAAATTTTCAACTCTAATTTTTCAACTTTATTGAGATATTGATATATAAAAGTTTAAGGAGTGTAGTATTATGACTTGATACACGTATATGTTACAAAATGATCATTATGATAAGGTTAGTTAACACCCCATCCCTTTATACAATTATTATTTTTTGTGGGTTTAATATTTACGATCTGTTCTCTGGAGAACTTTCAAGTGTGTCTTACAGTGTTTTTAGTGATAGTTGCCATGCTGTGCCTCACACCGCACCGTATTCATCTCAACGGGAAGTTTGCACCTTGCACCAGCTTCTCCATATTTCCCACCCGTTACAGGCAACCACCATTCTCTTCACTATGTCTATGGGTTCAGCTTTTTCAGATTCCACACGTTAAGTGAAAACATATAGTGTCTGTCTTTCTTTGGACTGATTTCACTCAAGGTTCATACACGTGGCAAAAGGTGAAGCCTCCTCGGCTCACAGCGGAGCGTCCTCCTCGCGCATGCGCGTCCGGCTCTCGCGCCCGCACCTGCTCGTCTAGTTCATGCCCCTGTCCTCTCGCCCTAGACTTTGACCCTCACCACTTCTGGCACTGGAGCAGCTTCGCGGACTACGTGCAGTGTGTCCTGGCCTTCACGGGCGCGGCGGGCTACATCACGTACCTGTCCATCGACTCGGCCGTGTTCGTGGAGACCCTGGGCTTCCTGGCGGTGCTGATCGAGGCAATGATGGGCGTGCCGCAGCTGTGCCGCAACCACCGCCACCAGTCCACGGAGGGCATGAGGTAGGCAGGCAGCGAGTGCCCGCGCCGCCAGCGCCAGGGCGCCCGCACGGCCAGGAGAAGTCACGTGTGCGTAAGTCTGCACCGAGGGCGCCGAGTGCAGGAGACCGGGAGGCGCGGCGAGCAGGCTCCGCCCACAGGGCGCGGTGTGCAGTGTGCAGTGTGCTCGTGCAGCGTGTGCAGTGCGCAGAGTGTTCAGTGTGCAGAGTGTGCAGTGTTTACGTATATCAAGGACCATTATTTGTACTTGGTGGGAGGAAGATCGCACCTTCTAGGGCGTTGCAGTCTGCGCCGCCCGTGGTGTTAACTAACCCTTTATTTTTGTGCTTGATACTCTTATTTTTGGTGCAGAAAACTCATCTGCAGCTGTGTCTTAAGCTGGCCTTTTAATCTTCCTCTTATTAATTTTTGACCACTATCTCCACAATCTCTGGAACTGTCCCTGCTCAGGTACACTGATTTTTAATTTGGTGTCTCATTTGAATAAAGGCCTTGAAGGCAGGAACTATTCCCCATTCATTTCTCTCCCTATCATCTGATGAAGTGTTTAGAAAATTACAGAAGTTCAGTAAATATTGAATGAATAAATGAAGTAATGAAATAGTTGACTCTCTAAGCCACCTTTGGAAAATAGGAGAACATCTGAGGAAACATTTATAAATGTGGAAAATCGACCAATGTGGACACCTGGTCTATGGTCCTGATTCTTGGAGAATTTGTGCATGACAGCAAAAGACACAGAAGGGCCCCCCCCCGTGGGGTAAGAGCTACAGTGACTCTTGCAGCAGAGGACACAGCAGAGGACTCAGCAGAGGACCGAGAGAGTCCAGCCCAGACCGTGCCACAGGATGGTGTGGGCGTGGCTTCCGGCCCTGCCTCCTGTTCAGCTCTTGGTCTGCATCACATCTGCAACAGATTTTCGCAGAAGGCCCGGGCATTTGGGAGGTTTGGCTCTGAGGAATGCCAAGGTACCCATGTGGTTTAGTGGACTGTGCGTGCCCAGCTGAGACCACGACTTCAGGGCACAAAGGCTGTGTGGTCCTCGGTCCTCTGCCTGGTGGCGCCTTCCTCGCGGAGGTGCGGAGAGTCCACAGCTCTGTGTGGAGGCTTGTCTGGTGGTAGGAGCCGAGCCGCGCAAGGACCGGGGACCCGGCCCCACACTGCGCCGGTCCACCTTCTGTCCCCGTGGTCTGTCTGTCCTGGACACTCCATGCGACGGAACCCTGTAGCCCCTGGTCTTTTGTGTCAGCTTCCGGTTTGCACTGTGTACCCTGCACACGTGCACATCAGCACACCTGCGCATCTGCACACCTGCGCATCTGCACACCTGCTCATCTGCACACCTGCGCACCCGCACATCTGCATACCTGCTCATCTGCACACCTGCACACGTGCACACCTGCACACCCTCACACGTGCGCACCCGCACACCTGCATCGATGCCCCGCCCTTTTCAAGCCTGACCCACACTCTCGTGTCGGAGGCACCGAGCGGCTGCTCCGTTCTTCAGTAATGGCTCTTGAGGTGTTTCCGGCTGTGTCACGAGTGATGCGGTGACGGTATCTGTGTGGCTGTGTGTTCCTTCCCCCCTGGAAGACACCTGGGAGTGGAATCGCTGGGTCACGGGGTCGCTCCCTGTTTGTCCAGTGAGGGACCGCCACACCCGCCCCACAGCGGCAGGGCGCGGGGCTACAGCTTCTCCTCACCCCGCTCCCTCCTCCGGCCCGTGCAGGGCGGGGCTGTGGGGCCTGATGAGGTTCTGCATTCCCGATTCCACTTCCTGTGTGCTGGCTGGCTTCGGGCATCTTCTCTGGGGGAAGGTCCATTCAGACCCTTTGCCTGTTTAAAATTTGGTCGTCTCTTTAGTATGAGTTGTACAGTTCTTTAGCTGTTTTGGATTCCAGACCTTATTGGACGTATGGTCCTCTCCCATCCTGAGGGTCGGCTTTGCACATTTTTGATGTTTTCCATTGCAGCACAAAGGTTTTCGTTTTGATGAAGTACAGTGTGTCTTTTTTTTTTTTTTTTTTTTTATCACCTGTGCTTTTGGTGCCAGACGCAAAAACCTACTGTCTAATTCAGGGTTACAAAGACCGACTCCCCTGGGGTGTGTTTTGGGTGGATTTTGAATCACAGGAGGGCTTTCATTGGGAGGAAAGGAGGGGGTGGCCTGGGCTGGCCAGGCAGTGGGGGGGGGGGGGCGGGGGCCGGGAGCCTGCAGGGCGGCGACATACCTGAGCCTCCTGGGACGGACACAGGCTCAGGCTCTGGCTGTCATCTCCTGGGCACTGGCCGGGGAGGCTTGCGAGGCTGCTGCACAGGCCACGGATGAAGCAAGAGGTATTTTAGGGATCGTGATCTGGCGGTCCAGTTGCAGAGGCGAATTTCTGGAGCCAAGAATGAGGTAATGGGAGCTGGGTTTAAATTGGGGGTGGGGGTGGGCCAGGTGCAGGAGGAGGCAGCTAGAGTTGAAGACAGCGTGAGGGGGCCTAGAAAAGGGTGTCCAGCTCCCAGGCCACTAGCCTGGGGCCTGGGGCTTGTGAGTGTCCCCTCCCCACCCAAACGAGCCCCTCTGCAAGGCCCTCCGTGCTCCAGGGCTGGGCTCTCGGGCTTCTTGCATGCTGGGACCCTGGGCAACTTGAATTTCCTCCCTGGAGGAGGGGCTTTCTCAGCTGGGATGCCTTCCACCAGGACTCACAGTGGCCGAGTTCTAGACTTGGTGTCCATGAGGACATCTCTGGCATATTGAACAGTGGTAGCAGAACCTCTGAAGCTTGCTCGCTCATCCTCCCTCCCTCCACCATCCATCCGCCACCCGTCCCTCCATCCACCCATTCACAGTGTCAGTGAGGGTGAGCGTCATGTTCACAGCCCATGTCGAGGAAGAACAGGAATTCATAGCCTGTTGAAAGTCCCGGGAGGTGTGTGGAGCAAATGCCTGTACTCCAGCAGACCCGTTCCGGCACTGCGGGGTCTCGGGTGACCAGAGGGTGTTGACGACGGAGCCTGTCATGTGTCGGGGGCATCCCTGCCCCTCATCCCAGGGCGTTCCCGCTGCTGAGCAGAGAGCCTCATGGCCCTGGGTCTAACAACATCAGACGCGTCTGACTTGCCGCTGTGCGCCCCCCCCCCCCGCCCCAGAGCCCTCACGCAGGCGGCTGGGAGTGGGGCCTGGTCAAGGCTGTCAGATTCTTGTCCAATGCGATGGCCAACTGAGGGCCAAGGCCAGGTGAGGCGTCTGGGCTGCTAAAATGTTTCTGTGCGTCAGGCAGAGCCAGCTGCAGTGATGACCTCACTCTGCACCTGCTGGAGTGCAGTGTGCACCTCTGTGTCCAGAGCCCAGAGGGACGCTGACAGGGCACCAGGCAGGCGGCCTCAGGATGGGCGACAGGTGGTCCCGAGACCCCGCTCCAGCTCGTGCTCTGCTGCCCCCGCCCTGTCTCTCCCTGCCCCTCGAGAAGCACTAGCCGTGTGTCCTTGGGCGAGTCACTTAACTGTCTGTGCCTGCCTCTCCCTCCATGGAAAGGCCGCCTCCTCGCTTGGGGACAGGGGATGGGCCCTGGCAGCGTTCAGCATTTGTGTGGCCTTTTCTGACGTGTGCGTGCGTGAGGGTGCTGGTAGCGGGCTGCCTTTTACATGGGACCCTTAGTCCTAGTTGTTGAGAACGCCAAGCTGGAGCCACACCTGTCAGGCCAGACTCAGGTCACAGTGTGTCCCATGACTGGCCATCTGCACACTGTCTGATCAGGGCTGTAGCTGGTGGCTCTCGGGGAACTGAGGGCCAGCACCTGCTCCCCCCACCCTGCTGCCCCCTTCCATGCTGCCCCCCAGGGGGTGCCCAGGGCCTGGGTCTGCCTTGGGCCCCAGCATCTGAGTGGCCCTCCCCCTCCCCCGCCCCCAGTGCTGGGAGCTGCAAGCCCATCGTCAGCTGCAGACTTAAGGAAAGATAAACACAGATGTGTCTTCGTGTTGACAGTTTCCAGAACACACCTGCCATGAAACCGGGCGATCCGTTTATTACTCGTGCGCGCAGAGCTCAGGACACCTGCAGACAACGAGGCGGCTTTGCTGCGCGTCTGGGTGGTCAGGAGGAAGCGCGGTTGTGACAGTTTGCAGTGTGGACTGGGTGTCGAGCCCGCATCCTCCACTCCGCCTGCAGTGTGGATGAAGCGGACGTGAGGGGCAGGGCAGGGCAGCCGCCGTGCTGGCTCCTCCTGAGGCGTCACCATAACCTGGTGTCAGTCCAGAGGACAATCGGTTCTTGCTTTTGTTGCCCTGAAGCTCCGGTTTTTTTTGGGGCACAGAGGAAAGGTGACAGGGACAGGGGCAGGGCAGGGTCACTGACAGGAAGAGGTCGGAGAGGGGTGGTGGGGATGCGGTGGGGGTGACAGTGGGAGGTGTCTCATGGGACGTCTCTGAGGTGTCCAGGTGTGTCAACGCAGGGCTCTGCAGGCAGCTCTGGAAAGTGTGTGGGATGGGACAGGCCGGGGCCCAGGTGTCCCTGACCCCTGGTGCATACACCCTGACCCCTGGAGTGTTCCTGACCCCTGGTGTATACGCCCTGACCCCTGGGTGTTCCTGACCCCTGGTGCATATCCTGACCCCTGGTGTATAGTCCCTGACCCCCTGGTGTATACTCCCTGACCCCTGCTGTGTCCCTGGCCCCTGCTGTGTCCCTGGCCCCTGCTGTGTCCCTGACCCCTGGGTGTCCCTGACCCCTGCTGTGTCCCTGACCCCTGGGGTGTCCCTGACCCCTGCTGTGTCCCTGACCCCTGGGGTGTCCCTGACCCCTGGTGCATACGCCTGACCCCTGGGGTGTCCCTGACCCTGGGGTGTCCCTGACCCCTGGTGCATACGCCCTGACCCCTGCTGTGTCCCTGGCCCCTGCTGTGTCCCTGGCCCCTGCTGTGTCCCTGACCCCTGGGGTGTCCCTGACCCTGGGGTGTCCCTGCCCCTGGTGCATACCCCTGGCCCCTGCGGTGTCCCTGGCCCCTGCGGTGTCCCTGGCCCCTGGCGCGCCCCCGACCTGGGCCGTGTCTCCGCAGCATCAAGATGGTGCTCATGTGGACGAGCGGCGACACCTTCAAGACGGCGTACTTCCTGCTGAACGGCGCGCCCCTGCAGTTCTCCGTGTGCGGCCTGCTGCAGGTGCTGGTGGACCTGGCCATCCTGGCGCAGGCCTACGCGTTCGCCTGCCACCGCCCCAAGCCTGCCCCCCACGCAGCGCACCCCGCCTGTGCCAAGGCCCTCTGAGGCGGCCGGGAGGACGAGGACACGTGACCGCGGCCTCTGGGACCATGGCGGGCTTCACCCCCTTGCTGGGCTCCGTGTTTCCAGGGTGATGGGGACGCTGGTCTCTGTCCGGCCCGCTCTCAGAACGCTGCTGGGACCTGGGACACCGTTGCAGACCCAGGAGGAGGGACGGGGACCACTGCAAGACCGGCCACCCGGAGCTTCTCCGTCTCAGCCCAGCAGGTGGCCTCAGCCCACAGGGGCCCGGGAGCCTAGAGACGGTGGGATGGGGACCAGAGCGCGGGGCAGCGTCGGGAGGGCTTGGGCCAGGCAGGTGGGGCTGTGGTCTCGGAGTGGCCGCAGTGCCTCAGCAGGTGGGCCCAGCACAGGGAGCGGGGCCTGGGCTCCGTGTGCCTGTCCCTGGAAGGTGTGCCGGCACAGGGCAGGTGTCTTCACCTGTCTGGCTGGAGTTGGCCTCGGCCCTTGGCTCAGTCAGGGGCCTCGAGGCCTGGCTGCTGCTGGTCTTGTCCTGGAGGTGCTGCCATGGGGCCACTGTGAGGGGGGACACGCTCAGCTCCCTCTCTGCCAGCACTGGCCAGGGCAAGCTCAGGGGTTTCGGGCCGGGGCCAGAACCTCTCCACGAGCCCTAGAGGGGGCGGCAGGTGCAGAGGGCGCACGTGCAGTGCCCCGTCTCCCGGGAGGCACCATGTCCAGCATAGGACACACACGGCAGGCCCCCTGCGGCATGTCGTGTCCCCGCTGCTGGGGCGGCCCCGCACCCTGCACCCCGAGCTTGCAGGCCTGAGGCGACCCTCCAGGGTGACAGGAGGGGGCGTCCCTGCACACTGTCCTTCACGCCCATCCACTGTGTCTGGCCGTGGTGGGGCCGCCGGCCACCCCGTCATCCCCCCTCCACTGTTACATGACCATTTCAGCCGCGGCCGTCAGCCCCGTGCCAGCTCCCAGGCCTCCGAAGGCCATGTGTTCCAGATGCTTCCATGCAGCTCTCACGGGCAGCTGGCTGCAGGGGGGCTTTGTGTGCGTCATCAGCGCTGCCTGTGGCCAGTGCACAGGCTCCGGAAGAGTCTGCTGTGGCCGTGAGGAGTGTTCGAAACCGTCTCCTCCTCCCGAGTTTTCTTCCAAGCTCCCGAATGTTTGAGTGAGGGTCCCCCTCAGCCCTTTGGGCTGCAAGATGCTTTGAAAACGTTTATTTTAAAACAATGAAGGGAGAAGTCCTTAGCGGTGACTGTCTCTAAGTCAGAGCACCGCCTGCTGCATGGTGGCTGGACGTGCACACAAACTCTGTGCGGTGACTTTAGATCAATAAAGCACTCGAGGGTCCAGTGTGGCCTCATGAGGCTGGGGCATTTCACCTGTCCTCATTTCACCTTGCGCGTTCCCAGGGAGGGCCAGCCCCAGGAACTGGCCTCTGCTGGGACCCTCCTGGTCCCCTGGCTGGGCCAGCGCCCCCTCCTGGGGTACAGCTCTGGCCACTGTCCTGTGAGACTCGGGGGACAGACCAGCCCCGAGGGTAGTGACCGCAGGAACCAGGTCATACACCCCGGCTGGGCTGGCCCAGCTGTGCACACGGGAGGGCAGCAGGTGTCCGGCTGACGCCGTCTGCCTGGCTCACCATGGAAGGCCCGTTTCCCGTCGGCAGGAGCTGACGTGAGCACCTTGAGAAATCATTTGGGCTGTGCCTTCTGCAGTTCGTGGACCTCAGCTCAGCCTGACCCCAGAACCGTGCTTGTCGCTGGTAAGACCAAGGAGCTCCAGTTCCCCGGCTTGCCAGGGCCATGCCCTCCTGACACTGCCTGGCACCCAGTCGGTGGAGCAGGAGCGACTGTGCTCTTACGCGTGGCCAGAAAAAAGGCAGAAGGGAAAGGGGAAACTGAGGCTGCCTTGTGGCCTCGCAGAGCCCTAGCTCAGCTCGGCATCCCGCCCCACCCAGCCCTGCGGTCTGTTCCTGGCCTGTCCCTGGAGGCCCAGCCTCGCCCTGGGGCAGCAGGGACACAGTAGGCTGTGCGTCCAGGGAGGTGGCCCCACACTCATGGGTCCCGACTCCCCGTGATCACAGGGAGCCCCTGACTGGCCCCCCAGCCCCTGTGCTTTGGGGACGACGCTGGCACCGCCTACAGGAAGTCAGCCAAGTGGTGCAGGAGGCAGCTCGTTTTATTGGTCGCAGCAGGAGAAGCCCCGCCTGGCCCCAGCCCGCCCGCCTCCCCTCCTCTCCCTGCTGGCCCCTGCCAGGCGCCCTGGCGCGAGCCACACCAGGTGGTGGTGGGTGAGTGTCCATGCCTGACCCCAGGCAGGACCCCTGGGTGACGCAGGCCCCCCTCCTGCAGGGTTTGGGGCAGTGATGTCCCAGGCATCACAGCTCAGTGCATTGAAAGGAAAAGTGTGAGGCAGCATGACCGGAAGGTTCTAGCAGCTGCGTGCCCGGGGTCCCTGTCCCGTCTCCTCCCGGATCCTGCAGCCGTGGAGAGGGAGGGAAACGTTCCTACAGGAGGCGGCTGCTCAGAGGACAGAGGACAGGAGGTGGCCAGGCAGCCGCAAGGGCAGAGGTCCCTGTGACAGCCACCCAGGAAGGTCAGGGGGTAGTGCCAGGGAAGGCGGTTGGGGGTCAGGGCTGGATCCGCAAAGGAACTGGGGGACTATGAGCATCAGTGTCACGCCTCTGTGGCCGTCACGTGGCAGGGATGTGGGCTGGGTGTATAGGCACTGTCCCCCGGCTTGGGGGACGACTCATCCTGCTTCTCCAGGGGCTGCCTCCATCGCACCCCCCACACTGCTCCCTGGGACCTCACTGGTTGAAGAGCAGGGAAGGGTCAGGCTGAGGCCTGGGGACAGTGTAGCTTTTTGGTATTTGCTACAGGTTTAGAGTTTCTAGAACTTCCCAAATTCACTTTTCCTTAGCCAAAGTCAGACTTCAAAGGGAACGAAAGGGAGAAAAGCTGGCCATGCCCTCTGGGAAGTCCTCTCACCAAAGCACTGTGGTAGCTTTGGCCCCACCTCCGAGTGACACGGAGTCAGCCCAGGCCGAGGAGCATGCACGCAGGCTGGACACGCGCGAACACAGAGCGAAGCCCTCGCAGCGGCAGCCCCCGGGTCAGTCCCTGTCCGTCTCTGTGCGGTGTGAGGCAAAGGCTGTCGCTGTGAAGTTTGTGAGACGCAGCCTCCTGTGCCAGGGGCAGCTGCGGCCACCACTGTGCGCAGGACCCCCGCCTGGGTCATGCCGACCCCGTGCGCGCCCACTCGCCGTCCGCGGAGTCCCCGAGCGCTCCGGCCGCGTCCGGCCCCTGCAGGCTGTCCTCGGTGGCGCTGGCGGAGTGCGTGCTGTCCTCGCGCAGGGCTGGCTCGGGGCTGGCGGCCCGTTGCTGCTGCTCCTTGAGTTCCGAGTAGGAGCGCGAGAAGGTGTGGAAGATGGAGGTGACCGGGAAGGCCATGAGCAGGATGCCGCTGAGGATGCTGCTCAGCGCCACCACCTGCCCAGGCAGGCTGCGCGGCACCATGTCGCCGTAGCCCACGGTGGTCATGGAGATGACGGCCCACCAGTAGCTGGCCGGCACGCTGGAGAAGTCGCGGCGCGCGCCCAGCTCGCGCTCGGCCAGGTGCACGAGCGGCGCAAAGAGCGCCATGGCCACGCAGAGGAAGAGCAGCAGCAGCCCGAACTCGCGCGCGCAGCGGCGCACGGTCAGGCCCAGCGAGCGCAGCCCCAGCGAGTGGCGCGCCAGGCGCATGACGTAGAGCACGCGTAGCGCGCGCAGCAGCCGCAGCACCAGCCCCGCGCGTTCCAGCAGCTTGTTGCCGCCCGCGCCCACGCCCGCGCGCGCCGCGCGCCTGCCGCCAGGCCCACGAGCAGCGACACGTAGAAGGGCAGGATGGCCAGGATGTCGATGATGTTGAGCGGCGTCCGCAGGAAGGCGCACTTGCTCTCCGCCTGCAGCGAGCGCAGCAGGAACTCGAAGGAGAACCAGGCCACGCACACCGTCTCCAGCACGAAGAGGTTGTGGCACTTGCGGGAGCACTCGCCCTGGGGAGGAGAGGGACGCCTGTTGGGGGCAGGGAAGCCTGTGCCCTTGGCTCCCTAGGATGGGGGGATGTCCCAGCTAAGCTGCCTTGGCTCCCACTCCAGCCCATGCAAGTGTGCCACTGCAGGAAGCCCAGGCGGTCCGCGGAAATGCCCAGTTCCAGTGAAAAAAGATTTCAGTGCAGACTGGCTTCTGGCATGAGCTCAGCTGACCTGCTCCCCAGAAAAACTGGTGAAAATCATGAAAACGACACAGCCCTGTAAAGCCTCTGGAGAGGGTCCCAAGGGCCAAAGCAACGGAACATCCATTCGCGAGGGGAAAACTCGTGAAGAAAGACGGGTCTGTTCTCTGAACCGAGTGTGGGGCCCAGTCCTGGTGCAGCGGGGAGATTCGAGTGCAGAGGCTGCGGCCTCCGGGGTGGGCCTCGGGGGTGGGGCTTCAGCGGCTCTTCCCCGCCCACGCACTCCTCTACCCTCTTCCCCTGCTCCCTGCCCCCACAGCTGCCCCAAGTCCCAGTGGGGGGGGGGACACAGATGGAACCGTCTCCTGCCCAGCCCCAACTGGCGTGGAGGCTGCAACTGTGCACACAGGGCCCTGTAGCCCTGCCCAGCTTGGGGGGGCGGGGTTAGACCAGGAGAGGCAAGCTGGGTGACCTGGGCCTGCCCACTCCCCTCCTGCCACGGAAGCACTCAGTGAAGACTGTGTCAGCTGAGAGAGCAGCTTGTCACTGTCCCCACCCAGGTCTGGAGCCCCCGATTTCTCCCCAAGGAACTGACGTCTGCACAGGTCAGGCCTGAAGGCGCCCTCGGGAGCGGTGGGGGCTGTGCTGCTGGACCACGGACCCTGTGCAGACGTGGCCTAGGTGGCAGGGGACGACTGGGGACAGAACAGTGGAAGGGCTGGCCGGGCCAGACAGGATTGGACACTGTCCTCGAAGCCTAGTCGAGTGGATCTCATTGTAGGGAATCAGTGGGTGCTCAGGGCTGTGGGGCTAGGGTGGTGACTGCTGAAGCTCACAGGCCTCTTCTGGGGGGACGGAAATGTCAGTGGGGCTGCAGTGACTGTGGCTCAGCCTGTGAGCTTACCAACTCCCTGAACACTCTGCATGGCTGAGTGGTACGCACGCAGCTCATGCATCAGCACGGCTGCATTTCAAAGGACAATCTTGAGGCCAGCGCTGGAGCACGTGGCCGACTGGGTCTGGAGACAGCATCTCCCAAGGCCCTGCTGGGAGTCCCATCCAGTGCCGGGCATCTGGAGGCATGTAAGAAAGAGGACATGCAGACCCAAGCTGCCCAGCAGTTGGTGGCCCTGGCCTGGCCACGTCTCCCCTTTGACTGTGAAGCCGCAGGCCAAACACCCTCCCCAGGTTGCCCCCGTCAGGGCCGAGGCCCTGCAGCAAATGCCAGAGCAGGGCCCAGCTCCCCACACCTGGGCCTCCATGTTAACCACGGCCTTGCACTGTGCCCAGAAATCCTGGCCACGTGCTTGCTTCCCGGATGGCCCCCCACAGGCCCACAGAGGCCTGGGAGCCCTGGGGCTGTGCTGGAGCCTCCCACCCCCCACTGGAGCACCGTCCCACAACCAGAACCCCGCTACCCCACATGGAAGCTCTTAGGGATAGGGATGGACCTGGGTAGAACCCCACCCCCAGGAAGGGCTGGGGAGGGGACCCGCCATCCTCAGGGGTGGTGGGTGACAGGAGGGGGTGTGGAGTTAGGCATAGCGCCAGAGCTGGGTGGTACTGGCATTGTGGCCAGGCCTCCCTCACCTGATCAGGAGTCTGATAACCTCAACTCTGTGACGGACAGCCTCGGCACCCCTCGGCACAGGCGGCCCTCTTCAGGAGCAGCTGCAAGCCCTGTGGGGCTGTGACCACCGCGTTTGGGAGAGGAGGGAGCAGGCCTGGCCCATAGGGTGGTCCGGGAAGGCCCCCTCGCCACACAGGAGGGGTGACCTGGTGTCCAGCAGCAGCCAGATCATCCTGGTGGATTCATGAAGAAATGGGCCTGTGGGGAGCACCTGAGAACTCCCCATTTCCTTAAGGACTAGCCATGAGGTTAATTGGAGGGACCTATTTCTAGAACTTTTAACCCAGAAAGCAGACCCTGATTTACCATCATTTGACACATCTGGACTATTTGGCCAAAATCAGGTCAAACAAATCTCCATTCAGCTGGCTCACCGGGCCCTGCAGCCCCCACCCCGCCAGCCGCATCACCCTCGGCCGCTTCGCTCCTGTCTCATGGTCACAGGGGCAGGTATCACATGGGCGCTGCGTGCTAGAGGCGCAGCCACTCTGTCCCCAGTGGCAAGAGGGCTGGGTGGGGGTCCCAGGCAGTGACCACCCTCTGCGCATCAGCTCTAGCGTGAGGCACCGTCTGTCTGCTCTTCACTGTCATTCTGTTGCCCCCACTGGGGACCGACCACGGGGGGGGGGGAGGGCGGCGTGACCTGCCGATGGCTGCCTGTTGTTTTTGGGGCCAAGAGGGGAGGCTCCGGTCCCAGGTGTTTGGGGAGGACAGAGACTCAGACAGACGCTCCTGGAGGGCAAGAGCGTGGCCCCCAAACCCTGAGGTGGGTGGGACCTTGCCCCCCGCAAGGCACCACTGCCATTCCTTCAGGGGTGGTGCTGTGTCACCCCCCCCACGGCACCCTCCACCTCATGTCCCCTATGCGCATGCTCACATTTGCAAGGGCGTGGAAGACAAGCGGCCTGCCCTCCCTCAGAGGCCCTGCAGACAGGGCCTGACCCTGCACGGGCCTCACGCTATCTTGGTCTCCGCACAGCAGGCGCCACGGAACCAGCGTCTCTAACCCATGTGGGTGCCTCGCTCGCTGTTGCAAAACCCATTGAGCAGAACGCCTGGGAGTGTCCTGGCTCATGTGAGCTAGGGATGCAGCTGCAGGTGGGGCGGGCAGGCGGGATGGGCACCAGGGGTCTCCTGGAGGGAGCCGTCCATGCCAGGCCGTGGGGATGCAGGGGACAGTCCTGGCTGGCCAGCACCCAGGACAGTGACAGCAGGTCCAAGCCCACTGTTGGAAATGAAGTGTCTGGAAAGCGGTGTTGGAAGGCACGTCCTCCTAGCACGGTGCTCGCTTGGCAATGACCAGGCTTTGCTTTTCCAGTAAAAGTACAAAAACACAGGGCCAAGGCCCTCTGGTCACAGGCCGAGGTGGCCAGCGACGCGATGCTCGGCAGAGGCCTGGCACCTGCACACCCACCCCGCTTCGTCCTCATGTCGGGGGCCAAGAACTCAGTGGCCTCAGCCAAGGAGCATCGCCAATCCCATCCAACTCGCTGTCACTATCGCTGGGTGAAGCCGGGAGGTGGAGGGAGGCCAGCGGAGGGGGGGGCGGGGAGGGGGCTGCTACCTGCAAGCCCTTCTGCCGGCACCTGGTGAAGCTTTCCCCCTCCCCCCGCACCCCCACCCCACACCGCCAGCCTGGTTGAACGCTCCAGCAAAGGCCCTGATGCCCACACACGCCTGCTCATCTAGTGTAATTAAATTCTCAAGTTGTTCGCATCACTTGCTGCCTGTGTAGTATCTGGACACTGATGCCCACGTCTGCCGCCCTTCACGGGCCTCACGCAGCCGCAGCCGGCGAAACAGACAAGCTGCGCCCTCCCTGCCTGGGCCCACGCTCCACCCCTCCCGGGGGCCACGCCCCACCCCCCCGGGCCACGCCCCACCCCCTCCCCCCACGCTCCACCCCCCTCTCTCACCCCCACCCCCCCCCTCCCCCGGGGCCACACTCCACCCCTCCCCGGGGCCACGCCACACCCCTCCCCGGGGCCAGGTCCCACCCCCCTCCCCGGCTCACGCCCCACCCCTCCCCGGGGCTACGCTCCACCTCCACCCGGGAAGGCCTGTGCTCACCTTATCTCAGCCTCTTGTGAGTGCCTGGAGAAAATACTCATTAACTCGTTTTACTAACTACAAATTTATAATAATTTGACTTTGAACTGAATCGAGGTTTATTTCAATTTTCTATTGAAAAGGCTCTTACAGGGCAAATAGACAAGTAGGAGAAGGAAAATGCAATCTACTGAAGAGAATAATTTAGAAACAGCTGCAGTGGAGACGGAAATGACGAATGTCCCCGTTTTGAATCACCTGCTCGCTGCCCTGCGCCCGGCAGTCAGTGTCATGCCGTCTGAGTGAAGCCGAGGAAACTTCCTCACAGAGCACCCCGCCCTCGACCCCCCGTCACGACCCAGCTGGGTGGGTCCTGCATCAGCCCCCTGAGCTCACTCCCGAGGGCCACGTCCCAGACTGAGGACTGACCGCTGTGAGGTCCGACAGGACGGGAGGGAACCGAAGACCAGACGGCCAGCACCACCCGACTGGGGCCCGGGAGGCGAGAGCGCCTGCGCCTGTCACAGAGCGAACGCCGCGTCCCGGCCTGCCTTGGCGGGTGCGTGAAGTGCGGCAGGGGCTGGCCTGCCGCTGGGGGCCTGGCGCCGTCGTGGGAGTGACCGACTCCAGCCACCTAGAGACACGGACGAGCACGTTAGTGACAGGGGGCGATGGCCCTGTGAATAGATGAGGGCGTGCGCCTCAGGAGAGAACAGCGAGTTGGATTCTGAGTCACAGGCGGTGGCACCGCCCCGCCCTCAGTCCTCCTGTTCTGGCCACTTGTCCTGCCCAAGTGACTCGGGCTCGCGGCTCCGCCCCGGCCCATCCTGGCTGAGCCCGCCTCGCCCCTGCCGAGCTCCGAGACACCCCGCCGGCCTGGCCTCCCCGGGGACCTGTGCCACCTGCAGACGCCGCAGCAGGGCTGGGCGGTGCTGTTTGGTTTCAGTTGTGCCGAGCGCCACGCCGGCGGTCAGGCCGTGAGCTCTGCAAACTATCTGTTCGCGAGGTGGGCTCCTCCGCGGCCCTCCACCCCTGGCACAGGACGGCTAGAAGCAGGCTGAGGCTGGAACCCCGGCCCCTCCCGGGTCCCCGGTGGCTCTCCTGGCAAAGCTCTCGCTCCAGCAAGAGGCCGGCGCAGCTGGATGTGCGCCCCATGCAGCGGAACTTGTCACTGGCTCTCATGCCATTGCCACATGTCCTCAGGGAATCCAACAGGTGAAACCCGGTTGCGGAATCTATAACTACGGGGCCCTGATCAAATCACGTGAGCTCCACGGAAGGAAATCGGCTTGTAGAGCCCAGAGCTGGCCTCAGGGAGAGGGGCGCCAGCCTTGGGCCCCACCGCCCGCCGGGCCCTCTGCGAAGGCGGTGTTCTCCCGTCAGGGCTTTGCCCTGTCTGCAGGCGACACCAGCAGCCCACAGCAACTCGGTGCTGGCCCTGGAGCCGTCCACTCCTCACACCGCCTGAAGGCTCCCCTC
Organism: Eonycteris spelaea; assembly: GCA_003508835.1. Lineage (NCBI taxonomy): Eukaryota > Metazoa > Chordata > Mammalia > Chiroptera > Pteropodidae > Eonycteris > Eonycteris spelaea. The sequence goes on along the minus strand of PUFA01000056.1, from coordinate 10,812,965 downwards.
CAGGTCACACCTCAGTGTCCCACAATGGCCACTGCTGGCTGGCCTTGGCCCCTGTTGGCCACTGAGCAGCTTGACCCCAACGACCGTCACCCCGCCACCTAATTTCACTCCAGACGCGTGTCCTCAGAGAGTCTGCACTGCTTCCGGGCTGTTCCGCAGCCCTGAGTGCTCTGGTCACAGCGGCACGCCCGCCCTGTGCCTGGCCAGCTGCACTGGCCACACACGTGTCAGCCTGGGCCGCGGGCAGCGAAGGCCGCAGGCCCACTGGAGACACCCCAGAGGCAGCAAGGAGTGGGGTGCCCCCTCTGACAGGGCCTGGGGGTTAGGGTCAGCCTTGGCTTGTTGACAAGGGCCTGGCTCCCCCCCCTCTCCACTGAGCTTGCATCCCTGCCCGGTGACCTGGTGACCACACTTCTATCTCTGACCCCTCCTCACTCCCCAAGTGCCTGGCCTCAGAAGCCCAGCTCATCCCGAGGGGGACCCCACCCTGGCAGTTTGTTGGGGGGGGTGTCTCTGTGTCGTTACTGCTGTGCCTTCTACCGGGAACTCTGGTAAGCAAGGCCTGCCCCAGGCATGTTATTCTGGTTTAGAATGTACATTTGGGGGCCAGAGGATTCAAGACTTTCTGTGGGTGTTTAAGCTATGGCATTTCCGACTTCTGTCCCTGTGGACAGCATAGGAGGCCTGGGCCTGCAGCCCTTCCTTGCTGGGAAGCCAGGCCACTGTGTGAAGGGACCCTGTGGATGTGCCCTGAGAGGCAGACCTCCCCCAGCAAGCCAGGGTGGGTCCTGGGAGCACACCCTCCAGGTCCTGCTGGGGGGGACCATGGCCCTGGGGTCCCAGGCAGCTGGGGGCACATGGGGGCAGAGGGACGGGGTCGGTAAACAGAATCACCTCCCGGGCTCAGACCTCGAAGAGCTGAGGGCAGGGACTCCACGGACATCTGCACACCGCGACGTTCACGGCGGCCTCCTCACAATGCCAGGAGGAGGTGACCAGCGTCCACCTACAGCGAACGGACGAACAGTGTGGCCCACGCCACAGTGCAACACCGGGACACCCTGACACCCGCTGCAACGTGGACCAGCCCGGGGGCTCAGCTGAGTGAAATCTGCCGGTCACAAAAGACAGAACTGCAGGAACCGCGGTGTGAGGTGTGTGGAGTCGCCGGCGTCACAGAGACGCAGGGCGGTCGGTGGATGCCCGGGCCTGGGACAGGGACACCCAGGCATCCTTGTCTAATGGGGACACAGTGCCAGTTTCCAGGATGAAACAGCTATGCAGATGGATACCACGGCTGCAGGACACTCCGAATGCATATACCACCACCGAGCAGCACACTTAAGAGTGGGTAAGATGGTAAAGTTTATGTGCATTTTACTACCACACCTACTACCCACTCAGCACCTGCACTGGAGGGGGCCAGGTGTTTCCCCCACAGGGTGGTGACGGCACGTGGCTGCGCCCCGCCACGCGCTTGCCCACGTGCACCGCTGCTCTTCATCTGACATGGGACGTGGTGAGCCGGCACCCCGCAATGCAACGCAACGCCCAGGGAAATGCGGACGGGGGCGGGGACGGACGTGGGCGGCGGCGACAGGACGCGCGGATGCCCGAGAGGGTGCTGGGTGGGCCCGCTGGGGCTCTGGGAAGCTGTCACGGTTGAGGCAGCCCTGGCACCTCCTGCCCCCCCGGGCCTCATCTGGGTGATTCTCCGCCCACTTGTCCAGGGTTATTGCTGCTTAGAAAACCTGAATGCATCAAGTGTCTTCAGAAGCACCTGGGCCTGGTTAAGACACTGGAGACGCCTCAGGAACCAGACGCCCACCAAGGAGGGCGCCAGACCCACATCTAACCTGCGGTCACAGCTGCCACTCTCTTGGTCACACCAGCAAACGACTACTGTCCCAGAGACATGGGACAGTCCGTCCCTTCTACTCTTGTCTGAATATCAAGCTGACGGCCCGTCCCAGCATGAGGCCCCGGGTTGAGCTGCTCGGCCTAAGGGAGGCTCACTGCCCAGCCTGTGCCCAGCGCCTGGCAGGCGGGACCAGGGCACCAGCCAGGCAGACGGGCCTCTCCATCAGGAAATGCAGGACAACCCTCAGCTGCGTCTGTCAGAACCCGCCCACTCCCTGACCAGTCCCTGACTGTTCCATGACACGCTCTGTGCAGATGCTGACCCGACAATGACATTTCTGCCCACACTGCCTGCGCGCATATTCTCACAGGACAGAAGGGGGCGGGGAGTCTACCGTTTGCTCAGAAAGGAGCCCCAGCTCCTGGACAAAGCCAGCACCGGGTACCAGAGCCACATGCCTGGCCTGGCTCTCGTCCTTGGGAGAATGTGGAGGTCACATCCCTTCGTCAAGGGTGAAGAGACTTGAGCACACAATCTAGACTTTTGTGACAATGAATGTGTCAGCCCCCTGTTGACCAAGCTTGGAGGGACTGACTGGCAGAGATCCAGGGGACAAGGCCTGCTGGCCAGACAGTCCCGGGAGCCTTGGCTATAACTTGGAGCCTCTGCCTGTGCACGGCTGCGCCCCAACTCAGCCTCGGGGCTGGCCCAGAGCACGTGACTCGGAGCAGGCAACGTGGGCCCAGCGCCTGTGGTTTCACCCCCAGCGACACGGTGTCCTGACCACCGCTGGGCAGGCGCTCCCTCCCGGACCTGGGCCTCGCCACCCACTGGTCCAACCTCTGTCTAGGCCGCCCCAGCCCCAGCTCACAGCCCGGCGCGCGCTCACCCGCTCCTCCTCGGCGCGGATGTCGGGCATGGTGCTCAGGCAGAGGCCGACCGCCGTGACGGCCACGAAGGCGACAGACACGCAGGCGAAGAGCTTGCCGGCCAGCCCCGAGTGCGGGTTGTCCACCACGTCACGCAGGCGCAGGCGCCCCCGGCCGCGCACGCGCCGCCCGTCGGGCCCCAGCGCGCAGCCCGGGCTGCCCGGGGCCGCGCACCCAGGCGGCGCCGCGCGCGCCTCGGCCGCCTCCTCCTCGCGGCGGCGCAGGCGGCGCAGGCAGCAGCGCTCCAGGCGCGCCTCGTCGATGCCCCAGTAGGCCAGCTCGTCGCGGAAGGCCAGAGCGCACGGGCCGCGCAGCAGCCGCAGCTTGCCGGCGCGCAGCAGCGCCACGATGGCGCGGAAGGCGCACGGGCTGCGGTCGAAGAAGAACTCGTCGCGGCTCACGTCGTAGTCGTCGCACACGCGCAGCAGCTCGTCGTGGCCGCGGCAGGCCCGCAGGCGCTCGAGGCGCGCGAGGGACAGCGCGCCAGCGCGGCCCAGGCCAGGCGCACCCTGCAGCCGCCCACGTTGATGATGACGTGCCGGGCGCGGGCCCCGCCGCCGCCGCCCGGGGGCTCTGCGGGCCCGCGGAGCAGGGCCATGGCCCCATGCGCTCGGCCGGGTCCGGAGGCTGGGCCTGCGGAAGGAACAGGGCGCGCGTTAGGCTGTGAGGCCGGGAGCTCAGGGAACTCCCAATCGCCCCGGGTCTGGGCACCTAGCACAAGCAAGGACTCCCTGGGCCTGCCCGTGTGGTTCTTCCCTCCCGCGTACCTGACTTACAGGGGCCCGGATAATGGACGGGATAGCAGACCACAGGCTTGCAGATAGACCACTCGCCCTCCCCTACACCGCCCGCCCCGCCCCGCCCGTGAAAGCGGCATCTGCCTCACTTTCTCTCCCTGAGACTGGGAACTGGCCTCTGGAAGCCGGGCCTGGAGAGGCTGCCTTGGGAGAGCTGGGCGGGGCCCAGACATCACCCTGTGACCTGATCCTCATCGGGTTGGGGCAAAGGGGCTGCTATAAACCTAATGGAGACTTTATCATCTCTAGCTTGGCACTCTCAGATGAAGGTCATTTACCACGGGGATTTACCATAGGGATGTAAGGATGGTTGACCGTGTGAAACCAGGTGATACCAAAACAATGCAGTGTACGTATTTAGGAAGGAAAAATACTCAACCCATCTCATAGATGCAGAAAATGCATCTGACCACCTGCAACACCCTTTCATCATAAAACTGATCGGTAACCAGGGGTAGAAGGAGCGTCCACCACATGACGAAGGCCACGCTCGCAAAGCCTGTAGCCAGCCTCACACCCGTGGGGAGGACTGGGGTCTCGCCCCCTAAGATCAAGAACAAGACCAGGACAAACCACCCAATTAAAAAATGGGCAAACACTTGAATAGACATTTCGCCAAAAAAGTATATGTAAATGGCCAACAAGCGCATGAAAAGATGCTCAACATCATCAGTTATCAGTGAGATGTGCTCAAAGCTGACACCCCGCTCACAGCCATTCGCATGGTTTTGATCCAACGAGGGGGCGATGAAACTGTTGGAGAGGATGTGGGGAAGCGGGAACCCCCTACGTGGCAGGTGGGACTGTGAAACGTGGGGGTGCAGCCGCTGTGGAAGCAGCCTGGCCCTTCCTCAGAGAAATGGTTACATGATCCAGCAATCCCTCCTAGGTATGCACCCAAGAAAAATGAAGACATATGTTCAAGCGAAAACACGTACGTGCACGTTCACAGCAACACTGTTCATGGTCTCTGACAGGTGGAAACGAGCCAGCTGTCACGCACAGATGACTGCGCAACAGATGCCGTGTGTGTGCGCGTTAGGATAACATTCAGCTGTGCAAAATGCAGCCCTGACACATGCCAGAGGGGGACACCGTGACCACACGATGCAGGCGAGGGGCCAGCCAGGAAAGGCGACGTGCCACGTGAGTCCACTCGTGGCAGTGTCCAGAGTGGGCACCCGCGTAGGGACAGAGCAGGGTCACAGCTGGGGACTGGGAGCAGGGGCGCTGGGGAGAGCCTGCTGGGGCCACGGGGCCGCATTTGGGCAGCGACAAGGCTCTGGCATTAGGCAGCAGTGATGGTCGCACAACACTGTGAATATATTTAAAAACACGAAATTGCACAGTTTAAAATGATTTAAATGTAAACACTATGTTGTTTTTTATGTCAATTTTAAAAACAAACTCTGAATGAGTGGGTCCGGGGGGAAGCCCAGCATGATACGTGTACGAGCAGCTCACCGAAGCCTGAGAACTGCTGGTGTCCACGCTCAGCATTGAGACTTCCTGCAGCTGCCAAGATTCTGTGCACTCACCACCGCCAGGTGAAGCCGAAGCCGGGCACCAGGTCACCCAGGAAGGACATGACAGGTCTCTGTGTGGCTGTGTTCAGCACGCAGCCCAGAGATGCCACCTAACCCGAGTGGGACCCGCCTGAGACTAGGAGTGGGGGGAGAAAAATAAATGAACAAAACGCAGTCTATAGACACAGACTTGCTGGCAGGATTGCACTGCTTGCAAGTAAGAATTTGAGAATTCTTCAGAATGTGAGAAAAGTTGCCTTGGAGCTGCAGCTGCAGCGTCTTCAGCGCTCAACGGTGCAGGTGTGCTTTGACCTCTGAGCCAAGGTCACTGCGTGTTCCTGGGGACAAAGGGACCCAGATTCCACTGTGCGTGTGCCTATGCCCTGCAGCTGGCTCTTCACTGGGTAGACGCCAGGTGCTCGGGGCATGGCTTCCTGGAGCTTGCAGTCTGGGGCAGGCTCAGCAGCACCTCAGCACCTCCACCCCCGCCAGGTCAGTTCTAAGGCAGGGACAGAAGAGGGCGCCCTGGACGGCCCCTGGGAAGGTTGGGGACAGCAGGCTGGGCGACAGGTTGGGGACCTTTGGAAGACGTGATGCAGGAGGCGGTCTTGGTGGCTTCAGAGCTGCCACAGCAGGTCACGTGGTGGACTCAGTGGGGGTCCAGACCCCCGGGCCCCACTCCAGAACCTCGAGCGGCGAGGGGACATTGCGGCCAGTGGAGGCGCTTGGCCCAGGAAGCCTCGCAGGCCCGGGTGGAGCGCTGTGTCGAGGGGGTGCCCCCGTGCTCCAGGAGACATGGCCTCTGTCCTCAAGGAGGGTGCAGGGTTCTTCCAGACCAGGGCTCCCGAGCAGGCCCACTGCACCCCTCCGAGCTGCAGGGCACACGAGGCCCTGCTGCAGATGCTGGGGGCTGCTGGCCTGAGCAGGCGGACATTGGGGTGCTGCTGAGTGACCCCCGCGCCCGGGCACAGGACGCCCGCCGCTGGGCACCCCACCCACACGCAGTGTGCTGAGGTGCAGGACTCAAATGTTCTGTCTCACTGAGGAAACTCGTTAAAGACGCTGTGCAGGAGAAGAGGTGACAAAAGCTAGGTACCAATGTAGAGGCTGGTGGCATCCCGAGGCTGTCAGGGGGCCAGTCACCCCAAGCTGCCACCAAAACGAGGACATCACAGAGGAGGAAGCTCAGAGTGGGGTGACCTCAGCCTGAAAGCCAGCTGCACACCACCACGATGTGGCGATAACTCATCCGGCAAAGACAGGCTTCCTCAAGGTGTCCCTGCCTCCTTTAGGTTCGCATGTCTTGTAAACTTGTCACACTCATTTACGTCTCCCTTACCTCCTGTCACCGTCAGCCACCCCGGCGGCCAAAAGTGTCACTTCAGGGAGGGGGAGCGGCGTCCCAGTGAGCCCCCCCCCCCGATCTGCTGGCTTCCAGGCGCACGCTTGGCTTTGCGGCGGAACACGTCCCCTCTGTCGTGACCCAGGTTCGCGAGGACAGACACATGGCGGGCCACGTGACAACAGGGAACCGTGACACGGACAGGATGTGCTTTTGGTCGCCGACCCCCTGCGGCTGAGGGCTGACGTGCAGATGCACCCAGCAACCAACAAAGAGGCCATTGCAGTTGTTTGCAGCTCTGTCTTCCCCCATCTTCCAGGAATTACGATGAAAATCCCTTATGGGGTAGAAACGAAGAGCCCGAGGCAAACAATCAATCTTAACTAAAACGTGACTCCCTCGGAGTTTTCTCAGCTTGAACTAAAAGAACTATTAGGATTGTTTCTATAATGTCTGATTGTTAAACTCAGGTGTGTTCAATTCTTGTTTTGAAATGGATTTATTTTCTATATGTCAAAGTTACAAATTACAAAAGGCTTCTAAAATGTATCTATGAACAGAACTGAAAACTTGCAAATTAGGTCTATTTTTAGCCATGTTGGTGACAGAAATTGACAACTTTCTTCAGTTATGATTTATGATAACCACATATAATCTCCAAATCCATGATACACAAAATTTGGTAACTAATAACCCTACCCACAAAGCAAGGTGTATGCAGCAGAGCTCCACAGAGGAAGCTTGGCTCCTGAGACTGTAGAGTCCGCAGGAAGCCTTCACTCGGCCTGACCAGCGGCAAACCAGGCCGGGTCTCACAGCCAGGGCCCGACTCCGTCTCGATGCCTCTGCCATCCCAAGAATGGTGTGGAAACGGACTCACACTGTGAGGGGACTGTTCAGGGCTGGATTGTTTCACTTGGTGTAATTCTCTGGAGACTCACTGGGTTGCCGCTGGGTGGACAGTTTGCTCCTGGTGACCTCCCACGGTGTGGACATGCCACAGCTTGTTGAAGGACAGCTGGCTTACTTCCAAGACTTGAGTATTATGGACAAAGCTGCAGTGAACATTTCCATAAAGGCTTTCCTTTCCTCTGGGATAAATGCCCCGCGAAGCAAAGTTTGACTTTTGATAAAGCCCCACGTATCATGCTTTTGGTGTCAATAAGCCTTGTCCAACAACCCAAAGGTTTTCTGAGATTCTTTTCCTAAAATGTGCAGCTTTACATTTTACACTGTCGACGGCCACGATCCACATTGCGTTCCTTCCCGCAGACGCCGTGGGGCTTGTGTCCACGTCCATTCTGTGGCCTGTGGGTGTCCACGGTCGCAGTGCTGGGCGCTGTGACGCCTCCTCTGCTGATCACTTCTGAAGCCGCCAGTTCGCTGGGCACGTTCGCATGCACCCGTCTCTGGGTCTTCTACCCTGTCCCGCTGCCCTGTGGACATTCTCTCCACCAGTGCCACGCAGTCTGGACGACCACAGCCCCACGCCAGTCTCTAGGCCGGGTGGACTGATTCCGCCCACGTTTTTCTTCTTTTCAAAAGTTTTATCCATTCCAGTTCCCTTCCTTTCAATCTAGATAATTTTTTTAAATTTTCTTTTCTTTTTTTTAATCCCTCCCCCACAGGCACACACACACAGCTTCCTCCCCTGACTTATGGATGTTGCCGTTTCCCCTTAAGAACTAGATCTCTGAAGGCAGGGCGTCTCCTCCCACACACGCACGGTGTGCCCCCTGGGCCTGGGCACCCGGGTCTGGTCTGTGGCTCCTCTGGGGCTCGAACCCAGGGCCTTCTGTGTGTAACACAGACATGCTAACCGTTACACTATGGAACCAATTCCAAATAAACTTTAGAAGTCTGTACTTACAAAAGCATCTCACCGGTCTCCTCAGGGCAATCAGTTAGTGTCATTCTGGGGTCCTCACACCCTACCCTGTTGTCATCCCCAGGGGTGTCCTCACCCTCGACAATGTCACACCCTAGTGTGCGGAGCCTGAGATGCCTGTGGAGTGTCACGTTCCGGCACATCTACTACATCTGCCTCACTGTGTGACTAAGGGAACTATGATGTGCACATTTGTTTGAGATGTTCAACCAGTGTTCGTCTGCACTGGCTGTTTACATGAGCTCTCTTGCTTCTGGAGCCCAGAGAAGGGAGAGCCCATCCGCCCCACGGTGAAGTGCCCAGAGCTGCGGGCCTTGGCCAGTCACCAGTCCAGGCACTGGTGGTGCCCAGCCCGCAGCCTGGTGGGGGGAGGGGCGGATCACGCTCCTGCGAGTCCCCCCTTTCCTCCCAGCAGCCCCCAAACTGCCCGGTTTCTCCTAATGGTCCTGGGAGTGGGATGGACCCTCAGCCTGTCAAGGGGGCGCCAGCGGCTGGTCCCGCCCCCACCGACTTCTAACTGGGCGATGGCGGTATATATAAGACGTGGCAGCTACAGCTCCTTTGTGGCCTCTGCCAGCTCAGGCCGAGAACTTTGAGCCCCGCCCCGCCCTGTCCCAGCCTCAGCCCTCACTGGCCGCTGCCCTCTGGCTGCTGGCCGGGCGGCTTCCCTGCCTAGGCCCTCAGTGCCACCCGCCAAGTGGACGTCTTCATAGACACAGAGCTGCCAGAGTTGAAGGGAGCCTGCAGGAGACTCCGTGTGAAGTGCCCGTGGATTCAGGGGGCACCTTCCTTCCCTCCTCCTCCCGCTGCGCCAGCCCAGTGTCCTGGCCCCTGCACGGTGGGGGGTGGGGAGGTGTTAAGCAGCCGCTATTTCCACAGCCCAGCTCCGCGCCCCGGGATGCTCTGAGCCTTGGGTGAGGGTCCCTGGATGACCCCAGGGAGAGCAGGGGGCCCCCGCAGGCGCAGAGCCGCGCGTCCCAGCCGCCCGAGCGGAGCGGGGCGCCCGCAAAGCAAGCTCCAGACGCAGAATGCCCGCTTTCCCGTTGCGACCATTCTCAGTTGGTCACTTCTTTGTCAAATCAATGTTATTAGACAAGTATTCCCCTGGGACAGAACAGACAGCACACGAAGCGACAGCCGCGTGCGGTGGTGACGGTGGTGACATTCGCTGCAGCACGGTGCGGGCTGGGCCGACTCCACCCAGAAGCCCCGGCCCCAGCTGGGTCCCCTGCAGCAGTGACTTCCTCACAGAGGGAGCCGCACCCCTCGGGGGCCTGGTGGTGCCCCGTGCTGCGCAGCAGCCCGCGCAAGGCCGCCCCTCCCCGGCACCCCATCCCTTGCCAGGCCCCCCCTCCCCAGCACCCCCTCCCCTCCCAGATCCGACCCTCCCAGCCCGTCCCCTCCCAGGCCGCCCCTCCAGCCCCTCCCCTCCCAGATCCGACCCTCCCAGCCCGTCCCCTCCCAGGCAGGCCACTCCCAGCCCCTCCCCCCCCTCCCGGTCCAGCCCCTCTCAGGTCTGCCGGGCGGGGCCCACACCCCAGGACAAAAGCCCGCGCGTGTCCTCACAGCTTGCTCGCAAACCTCAGCTTCTGCAGGGCCTGCGTCTTTACCCTCAGACGTCCCCTTCAGGTCTGGGGAGCGATGCCCGTGACAGAAAAAGCAACTTCCAGAACAGCACAGGCAGCGCGACAGCGTGTGTTTACACGCTGCTTCTCTCTGCAGGCAGATGCCTAAAGCGAGCTCTGCAAGGGACCTTATCAACAGGTTGGCAGTAGGCAGGTGGGGCCACGGCACTTCAGGTGAGTTCTATTTCCTTCGTGGCATTTTTCTTCTTTTTTAAACAAAAGATACAAGTAATTTTAGGGACTAGAAAATGGAATAACGCTTCTAATTTAAGAGGAGGAAATCACATCATATAGTTTCTTATACAAGACTGACGTCCTATGAAATGACACCATGATAAATCTACCTTTCTGTCAAATCCTTACTGGCATTTAATATCCTGAGAATTAAGCTAAGTTAAATTGGTGCCAGCCAGGGAGCAGGTGGGAGCCCCTGGGTCTCTAAGCTGCTCCTGTACTTCTCAGGCAATAAAACCCATTTCCTGGGGGCAGCTCCCTAAGCAGCAGCGCAGGTGGTCGGAAGAGATATTTTGTATCCACACATAGCTAACCTGTGAAAACTCAGGGTGAATGATACTTTGTAACATGTTGCTTTGCAAATAGTAAGACTTAAAATTCTAGTATGGTGTATTTTCCAGTCACTCAATTTTTTTCATTTTTCTTTTTTTAACCACATGATTAAAGAAATTTAACTTTTGAAACAGAGGAGGGCGAGGAGCCCGGGGCAAACCTCCAACCCTTTCAAGCTGCTGTCAACATGGGTGCCAGGACCACGGAATGAGAAAGGCCAGGACTTCCAGCAACGGTGCTGGTGAACTGGGTTTCACACACACACACAAAAGAAGAAGCTGGACTTTACCTAACGGCTCGTACAGAAGTTAACGCAACATGGGTCAGGACCTAAAAGCAAGAGCTAGAACTGTAAAACTCTTAGAAGAAAACACAGGGAGAAAGTTTCGTGATATTGGATTTGGCAGTGATTTTTTTCAGCTACGACAACAAAGGCACAGGTAACAAAAAGTAGATAAATTAAACTTCGTCAGCATCAAACTATTCTGTGAACCGAAGAACACTATCCACAGATGGAACGGGAAGCGCACCGGTCAGCTTACATCTGACCCGCATGCATGGTAAAGGTCCACGTCCAAAACAGAGAAAACTGCAGCTCCACCCCTCGCCACCAGCGAGGGGCAGACAGCCTGTGCGATGGCCGTGTGCGACAGCGGCCGGGACGACCCGGCGTCGCCGCCACACGCAGAGGACGGGGCTGCTGCCTGGCCGCAGAACAAAGCCTGGATTCTGCACCTGAACACGCGTCGCTGCGGCCCTGGCTTTCTCCCGCGGGGCCCAGGCCGCCTCTGCGCTCGCCACACGCCGCCGGCCTGTGAGCTCGGCCAACGGGCGACCAGACATTCACGAGAAAGAATAAGTGACGCTTTATTCATGCCACGTCCGCGTGTGTCAACTAGTCAGAGATGAGCCTCGTCCACTTCCGGGAGGAAAGTGGGGGCCTGGACCCGCTCGGCGTCCCTCGTCACTCCACCCAGCTTCACAGGGAGAGGGGCCGATGGGTGCAGGACAGCCCGGGGCTGGCCAAGGCCCGCCCGCCCTCCGACGGACCCCTGAGGGTCAGCCTGCCATTCTGCACTCGGCCGGCCGGGAAACCGCCTCGTGTTGAAAGGGCGGGGCGGGGCGGGGCGGGGGCAGGGTGGGGGGCGGGCCTAAGTGCCCGTTAGGCGCTCGTCCTCATAAAAAGTGATGTCCAATCATAAAACTAACGCATGGGAAAAATGGAAGAGTAGACAGCACAGTAAGTAGAAGGAAAAATGCCTTTCGCCCATTGACAGCTGTAAATTGTGGCCTGTGCGCGGTTTTGTGTGGCTGGCTCAGTCGGCGCACAGGGCAGCGGGGCGGTGCAGGACCCCTGAGCTCCCGGCAGAGGGCTGAGAGGGGGGACACACTCGTCCTCAGACTGCATTTCCAGTCTTCTTTCTTCCTCCCGTGGGAACTCAACCAGAAAACAGGTTTAGAAAGACTCACTGAGGGAGGGTTTGGGCTTGTGCGTGGAGGTGATGAGTATGTCTGCATGTGTGCGCACGTGGGGTACCTCTTACAGAAACACTGGGCGAGACAAGGACATGTCCTGATGCGCTAGGCCTCACCGCCTCTGGAGAGTGGCATCACACGAGACTAGACGCTCACGCTCCTCTTTATTCTGCATCTCTGTCTCCTGTGAGAACACGTACTTATGTCTTCGTAGGGAGGAAAAGCAGCAGTAGGTGGTTAAAATCGTATTTGTTATACGGGAAACGTGACGAATTGTCTCTCCACTTGCTCCTCGGGCTCCGAGGCTCTCTTCCGATGTCACACAGTCTCCTCCCCCTTCACCATGGCGGCGTCTGTCGGCCCCACTGGGGCCCTGGGGCCCACCTCAGCCTGGACCTGCTGGCAGCGGTGAGCCCCGGGAAACCCCGGCTGTGGGTTTCTGAGAAAAATGACGCGTCAGGATTTCCGGAGATAAAATCCAAGTTGTTTATCCTGAGCATTGCTCCCACATGGCTATATTTCCTGAGACTCCAGAATTTTCTTTTTGTAATTTGGTGAGTATTAAAGAAGCCAATGATATACATTTCCTATCTTTCCTCATCTAAAAGATGTCTTTTTTTCCTTTTGCTGGAAAAAAATCAAGGAAATTTGTTCACAGTCAGAAACTGTCATTTTCTCGAATTAACTGTGAACCAGCTCAAAGCAGGCAGAGCCGAGCACAGCACTCCAGGAAGGGGACAGGCAAACGGGCTGCACCTCTCCCAGGCCGACTGCTCGGCCACAGGGGCTGCCGGGCGCCCACGGCCCCTGGCGACCAGCTGGCCCACACCTGGCCCACACCGGGCTTCCACCTCTAACGCGTTCTATTTCGCTGAAGCTTTTCGCCCCACGACCTTAACTGCTATGACGTTAAATGAAATGTACGGACATAAACCCTGACGTGCATGTTTCCCCTGTTCATCCACACGCAAGGCGCCTGCCCCGCCAACCCCAAAATGAAGAAACGAGCCAGGAAGGGACCCTCCTCTGGGCTGGTACGAGTCGCAGGTTCGGCCACTGTCAGGGAGATGGTGGGGAGCTGCCGGCGGCTCAGGCGCAGCACAAGACGCCGCTCTGCCCGGGGGGACACGGGGGTGTCCTTGCACCCCAACCTGAACCAAGAGAGGAAGCCTGTGGGATGGGGTGCCACCAGGCGCCCGCTAGGCCAGGGCAGGGGCCTGCCGCCATCCTCCTCGGCTTCCTAACTAAGCACTTTTGGAAATTTCTAAACCTCCCTAAACTGAACTCAGAGAGAGGAGACTGGACGCTTCCAGCAGCCACACAGCGGCTGGGTCTTTCCGTTGTTGTAAATCCACAGCAGGAAGCACATTTCATACAGTGACCCCCAAACGCAAACCAGGCCTGCGACCTGCGAAACACCCATGCTTCACTCTGTCCCACTACTGAGTCCAGGCACAACCCTCGGCGGCCTCTGCCTCTCGGTGACAATCCCTCAGGCCCCCGACTGCACCCCAGGTGTGGCCAGAACCTGGCAGGCAGGTATCCCACCAGATGAGCGAAATGTTAGAAAGCTAACATCCCAGAATGGCCGCCTGGCTCAGCTGCCCTCCTCAGCAAGTGGCCGGACCAGCGTGGCCAGCTTCGGTCAGGGGCAGAGCAGGTGTGACCTGGGCTCATGACAGCGAGGCAGAGGGACAGACCGCTAGACCAGAAGATGCCCCCACCTGCAGCCACCCCACGGGGCCAGGAGAGGCGGAGAACACGGCACAGGGGACCCAGGAGCAGTGCTGGGGTTGGCCGTGGGCCTGGGAACTCTGCAGGGTTTCAGCCTCGCTGATCTGACAGAGTGATGTCAAGGTCTTCTCTGCCATCCACACGTCACTCTTCAGGTAGTCTTGTTCCGAACGTGCAATCACGTGGAAGCGTTGCGTCTTCTCCTGCAGAGTGATGGCTCTCCTGGGTCCCTTTCGTCAACACAAGTTTCTCCCCTGAGAGTCACAGGGCTGAATGTCTGCCTGTCTGGCCTCGTGGACATGGGAGGAGCCGGGAGATACCGGCTACCAGATCTGGCCAACATCTCGGGGCCCACAGGGCCCAGGACGCGAGCACCCGCCCTCCTGAGCTCCAAGGGCGCCAGCGACACCGCTCCAAGTAACTGGCGTGTGCAGCTGGCCAGCCCGACCACACCGGCCACGAGGAGTGGCCCTCTGCAGGACTCTGTGGGGCTCTGCGGCTCCGAGCCCACCCTACAGCTGCCAATTTCAGCTTGACATTTGGTTGAGTTGCTTCCCAAAGTTTCCTGATTTAGGTTTGTTATTACAGACAACCTGGCTGGGCAAGCACAGCCCAGGGTGCCCACGGGTGCCCATAGGTGAGGGGAGCATGGGTGGGGGAGCACCTCAACCCAGAGGGGCCAATCCCCCTCTGCGCCTGCCACCCTGAGAGCTGCTGGCACTCTCAAGAAGGTGCGGTGGTGACAGAGGCAAGGCTGTGTCTCTTTAAGGCCTGACGGCCAGAGTGCACCTCTAACTGCACCTCTAACTGTGAGGTGTGGATCAGTCTCCTGCTAAAGGGCAGGGCGTGCTGAGCCCGGTGCCCAGCTCTGAGGCTGTGGACGACACCCCCATTCATTGTGGAGTGAGGACCCGGCAGACAGTGGAGCTAGTCGCCCCTCTTCCTCCTGAGATGCCCAGCATGACAAGGTGCCCAGAGGTCACACAGGCCATGCAGACCCCAGGACCCCCGGCCCAGCCGCCCCCTCTGGGCTGCTCCCCCCAGCGGCCCCCACACATCCTGAAGGGCCCCATCTGCTCCCTGCTCTCCCGCCCCCACACATCCGCACTCACGGCAGAAGCGAGGGCCTCCCACTCCAACACCCCCAGCCCTGCCCTCCTGCTGCCTGTGCGAGGCTCCCGCTCCCTCCGGAAGAGCAGCCAACCCGTGGGCCGGGGAGGGGGCCGTGCGGCCGGGTTCCCGCCTGCCTGTGGCCAGAGGCCCCAGGCGCTCAGACCCACCTGCCTCTGCCATGCAAACTGGCGCCCTGTCACCCTCTCCAGCCTGCATCCTGCCCGCCTGTTAATTATGGCACACGCCTGTGACCGTGGTGATGCGGGCCGGCCACACGCCGTAGCAGCTCTTAATTATGACTCGATGAACCCACCAGCACATATTTCCAGAGCATCTGGCGTGCACAGGACTCCGTGCCAGGCACCGAGGAGAAGCTGCACAGCCTCCCGCTCAGCCCCAGCCCGGAATGCACGCCCCTCCTTCTCCTCCCATGCCTGCAAAACACCCAGTGCTTTCCTAAATTATGAAAATATCGAGGTATAAAAAACTGCTGCACAGTAAATCGAAGAGGAAGCGTCGGGAGGCTCTTTGGCTCTGGCCTCAGAGAGTCTGAAAGTTGTTTTCCTAGCATGTCCCCGACTCATCTGCGAATGTAACAGCCCTTTCTTGGCAGCAATGTGTAATCCTGTGCATGTGTCTGGCTGTACTGCACCCCCAAATGTGGCATGATGCCCCCCAAATCCACCATGCAAGCCAGGCAATTCCATCCCAGTGACTAAGTGGGGATGGTGAAGCGAAGCTGTGGGGCCAGCTGTGTCCCCTGCAGGACCTAGAGGTGGGGGGCGGGGCACCTGCCTCCGTGTAAACCAGCTGGTCCGTGGGAGCACTCCCTGGGGCTTCTCAGCAGACCTGAGACCCTCTGCGGACTTAGGGCACTGTGCTTCCTGGCCTGGTAGACTGGATGACCTTGGGGGATTCCCCTTGGTGGTCTCCCTTCCAGCAGCTGCCCCTGAGCAGGGCTGAAGCATGAAGCAGCTGGGGTCCTCAGAGGCCACCTCCTAGCAGAGTCACCCGAAGCACCCACAGTCAGATCCATCTCACAACCATCTGCTCCAAAAGTCCACCTTGAGCGCACACCCCCGGGGCCAGCAGGGGGAGGGGGCAAGGTGGGGTGTGCGGGAGAAGGACGTTCCGGAACTGTGCAGGCCGAAGGGCATCCATCTGGCCCAAACCCAGCTCTGGGTTGCGGTCTGGGAGAGGCGACAAAAGGGGCGAAGGGAGTCAAAGCCCATGAGCCCATCTGCTCTCCGAGAGCCAGAAACCAGAAATGGAATTAGCCGGAATGAGGCTGGCTGGGAGGGGGCTCCGCCAGTCACCCCGGGAGCACGGGAGCGCAAACACGCGGGGGCGCACGGGAGCCGTGAGGTCCCGGGGACTCGCGGGTTTGGGGCCCAGCTCGCCCTGCCCGGCGCGCCAACCAGCCGCACGGAGACCCAGGACCTGCTCAGCGTCTGCCCTGCGCGCCCGCAGGGACACTGTCCGCCTCAGTCTGACCCTGTAGCCCCCAGCCGCGACTCGGCGGGCCAGTGAGGGGCCCCCTCGGCCCGAGTTAGCGGAATTTCTGGTCGCCAGAGCAAGGCTCCCCCCTCCCCGCTCACGGCCTCCCGGGTCTGCGCCCTGGCCAGAGAAGGCAAGGCTGAGGGGCAAGGCGGTGCGCGCGCGTGACCGTATGTGCGCGCTTGAGTGTGCGCGTGTGAGTGCCCGCGTGTGTGTGAGCGTGCGCGGGCGGCGTCCATCTCACCACCAAGGGCCGGCGCGAGGCGGCGAGGACAGGGCCGGGGTGCTCTGAGGGCTCGCCCACGGGCGCCAGCAGCGCCCACCTCCCGAGCAAGGGCGTGCGCGGGGGGCCCCCTCCCCCGCCCCGGCCGCGGACGCCGCGCTGCCCCTGATGTCCCTGCTCGCACCTGGCTCCGGTAGGTCCGACGCGGACAGACGGGGCGGCGGCAGGCACCCGGCTCTCGCG
The DNA here is from genome assembly GCA_003508835.1 of Eonycteris spelaea. NCBI lineage: Eukaryota > Metazoa > Chordata > Mammalia > Chiroptera > Pteropodidae > Eonycteris > Eonycteris spelaea. Next base: position 10,796,144 of record PUFA01000056.1, on the reverse strand, counting down.
CGGCCCGGACCTCGGCGAAAGCGCACCCAGCGGCCGGAGCCCGCGCGTCCCCTGCGGGGCTGGGGCGGCGCCCAGCAACGCCCCGCCCCGGCTCGGGGGGCCGGGGCGCCGAGCGAGGGCGCCTCAAACGCCTCTGCCCCGAGCCTCCTGTGCTTCCCCACGCGCCCAACCGTGGCCGCTTCGGACTGGCGCCCCCGGCCCGGCCCAGCGTGTCGCCCCCAGCGCTCCCCCAGCCCACGCTCTGCCCGGGCGCCCTCCGGCGTAGACCGTCCCCGCGCGTCCCCGCTGCAGCCCCGAACCTTGCGGTGTGGACCCTCGCCGCCTCTCCCGCGCCGGGCCCCCGGTGTAGACCCGGCCCCCGCGCACGCACAACTTTACCTCTGGGCCGGACTCCGCTCGCCCGGCCGGCGGCCTCCTCCGGGCGGAGCGCGGAGTCTCCGGAGCCCGCAGCCCGCGGAGTCCGGCCCCGCCCCGCGCGCCGCCCCCGGCCCGGCCCCGGCGATCCGCGCGGCTGCGGGTGCGCGGCGCCCCCTCGCGCCCGGCCGCGGGTCTCAGGGGCGAGCGGACCCCGCCGGCGTCGCCGCCCGCAGCCGGAGCCGGAGCCGGAGCCCAGGCCACTGGGAGCGAACTCTGGGCCACGAGGTGTGGACCGCCCTGCGCACTGCGCGCACCAGCGCGACGGGCACACGGGCTCACTCACGCACACACGCGCGCACACACACACTCACGCTCTCTCACACACAGATGCACACACAGTCCCGCACATATTCCCGCACACACACTCACGCGCACGTACACACACGTGTGCGTACACACTCTCACAACACACACACACTCGCACATGCGCTTACACACAGCGGCGTGGAGGCGTAGAGCCTCTCCCCATACACCCCAAAGCAGCCCTGGGGCGAAGGGCGTGTGAGGGGTCTCCCACAGCCCCTGATGGGCGGGCCAGAGCGGCCGAGGGGCCCGGATTACCAGGCTGTCATTGTGGCCTTACAGAAGGGAGCGCCGCCCCGGCTTGAGCCTGAACGCAGCGGGGAGAAGTCTTCTCCTGTGCAGGAGGCCTGGCCGCCTAGCCCTGCAAGGCCACCTCCCTGGGGACGTGTCTCTGGCTGCTGTCTGTCCGCGAGTGTCCCTCAGGTGGGGCAGAGTCTGCCTTGCCCAGCACCGGCCACCACCTGTCCACGAGGCGGGACTCCTGTGACCACAGAAGCCTCCAGCCCTGAGGAACACTCGCTGAACCAAGCAAGCCCACAGAGAACGCACCGGAAGCTGCCGGCCGGGCCCGGCGCACAGTGAGTGCCCCGCACTGGGGTTTTCTTTCCGCAGGTGGGTGCGTGTGGTTTCTCCCGCTCAGTAGTCCCATCCCTGTCCCTCACGGGGGACAAGCTCGGGCCGCCTCTCGCAGGCCCCTGGGGTGCTGTGGCCAGGTGGAGTGCCGCCAGCCCGCCCCCTCCCTGTCCCGGACAGCCTGCCTTGCCTCCTGCCTTGGTGCTCCTGCCTTGGGTGCTCCTGCCTTGGGTGCTCCTCCCCAGCGCTCGCCTGCCCTTCCCGGCACCGTGACCCGTTCTCGCTCCGCCCGGGCGTCTCAGCCTCTCCCTGAGTGGCCGCGTTTCAGGTCCCCGGTCCATCGCTCTCAGTGACGTCGTTCATTGAGATCCGGCTGCACGTTACAACGGATTTCCCTTCAGTTTTGTCTCATTTTTTTACCAGCCTGTTTTGGAGTCTTTCTCCTAATCAGGCGACATCTCGCCTCCTATCGCAGCGGGGGTCTGTCCAGGCCGAGCCCATGGTCAGCGTTCTCACGGGAGGGGCCTGGCAGCCGCAGACTCCCCTGCTTCGGTGCGGGCTGACAACCTGCCTGGGGCCTGACGGCTGTCCCTCTCCAGAGTTCTGCCAGTTTCCGTTTCGGGCAGAGGTATCAATGGAGACAATTAAAGGCCTTTCTGAAATCGAATATAACCAATCAGGCCTCTGAACTGCTGGGTCCACCAATATTACCAAAAAAAACCCGACCCCTGAACGAACGTGGTCCGTTCACACGACGTCTCGTGGCCCCCCCCCGCCCGCCCCCTGGAAGCCGCGCAGTGTTCGCCTGTGGCCCCCGCATCGCATCGCACATCCTGGGCCATCGCTCAGGAGTTCGTGTGCCCTTGACCGAGTCACTTTCTGTGCTGGTTCCTGTCTACAAAATGGGAATCGTAGTAGAACCTAGTTCACTGTTCTCCTACTGAACTGAGTTGATACCAGGACACATCTGGCCCATAGTAAACAAACCAATCACCATGGTTATTTTAGATGCTTACAAAGCAGTAATGATCTAGTTTGTTTCGGGAATGTTGAAACAAAACCCTGACAAGTCTGCAAACCAAGGAGCTTTGGTACTCGAGACCCAGGGGCCCTCGGGGAGGTGGGCTGTCCAGCTTCCCGCCCACCGACTCAGCCTGGCACCTGCAGAGGCTGCTGACAACACTGCCGGCTGACGGCCTTCGTTCATATAACCCGGCTCTCTCCCCGTGACTGAGCACGTGTCCAGGGGCCCCGCACACACCCCGGATGGCGCCCCACACCTGAGCATCTCTCATCTCTGTGAGCCCCTTGTTTTCCCTTATCTTTGCATCTTGTTCCCTTTTACCGTTTTTATTGCTTAGTTTCTGGATTTTGGAATGTTTCACTCTATTTCTGATCGTCGCTGAGACCGCAGTAAGGTGGTGTCAGGGTGACAGGACAGGGCTGCCTGAGGACGGGATTGCACAAGACGGCATTTGTCTCAGCAGGCTCTCTGCTCTCTGCTGCTTTTCCTGCAGAACGCGGAGTTCGGTCCTGGTTGCTGCATCCGCCCTCCGTGCGGCTTCTGTTTCAGGAGAGGAAGAAACATTTGCGTGTTGTGTTTTTGTGGTTTTCATGTGTAACGATGGCCTCGCAGAAACTTAATAACCTTTCTGTGAGAGATGTAAAGGAGAAAATAAGAAACTCCCTGTATCTCCATCTGTTCAAACTTTGTCACTTGCTATTTTGGTACTTTTTTAACATAAAAATGTTTTTGTTTATATGTGAAACTAGCATCGTAATACATGCTGGATTTTCATCCCTGAACAGGAAATAAACACTTGCAATGCTTTCCAGGCGCCAACAGCACCTGAATGAGTGCGACAGAGGTAACACTGCTGTGGCTTTACCTCTGTTATTTGACACGTTCCCTCCGCATCATAAAACGCTCTGCCGTGGACACCGTTATGGTGTGGCTGGACCCAGCCGGACCACGGCAGCCCACGGGGACACGTGGCCGGGCTGTGCCCCAGGGCCTGGCGCCCGAGCGTGTTGGTGATCCTGAGCGTGGACAAACGAGGGAGGGGCTGGGCCCGGCTACGCACGTGGGCATCTCCTCCTCCTTTACCAGTGTTTTCCGAAGTAGTAATTTTCTTCTGGATGTGGAACTGTAATTTTGCTTCCCGACTGCTTTTCCAAGCAGGATGACCCGTTCCCGCCTGTCCTGGGTCCCAGCTGTGTAGAGACAGAACCCAGTCGCCGTGGGCTTCCCCGTCCCCAGTGTGCATGTCGATGGTTTCACAGCGTTTGCACCCACCGCGACGATCACTCACAGAACACGTCAGAGCCCGTAAAGGAGCCGGGTCCTTGTCACTGCCCAGCCCTCCCCAGCCCCTGCCCTGCAACGCCGAGTTCTGCTGTCTGTCCCCTCCCGTTTGCTGGCTCTTCGGAGCTGGAGGTGACGCCGGGCCCCCAGCGCCCACAGCGCCTGGCCCCCCTCGGCCCTGCGCCCACGCTCATTCTTCTGGTGGTGAATCTGCCAGAGTCTTGGCTTTCTTTTTCTTTCATTTATTCATGGAAGGAGTCCGTTTCTGACTTCCGTCACCGCGCTCTGCAGGGAGAGGCTGGCCAACCCTCCTGGCCAGGCCCTTCCCGCCAGCTCCTGCCCCTTCTCCACTGCTCCATTCTGCCGCCTGACCCTCTGGCCTCCTCTCTTCCTCTCTCGTCTGCGCATTTCGTCTTCAGGTCATTTTGCAGTTCCCCCAGACGCCCGCTGACCTGTACGTGGACGACGATGATGCGCGGAGGTCCCTCCCCTGCCTCCGGCTCATCTGCTCTGTCATCCCCGCTTGGCTTTGATGGATCAAACGTCTCCCGCACAAAGCCTGCACCCCGCTGCGCTTTCTCAGGTTTCCTCCTTTGTTCACGACTTTTCATCCTCTGCCCCAGTCCCCGAGCCCTACATTCCTGTTCTTCTATTTCCTCATCTTAATTTGAGCTCCAGACAGGGAAGCAGCCCCCTCCCCCGGGGGACACGCTCACTCTGTGCTGTCTTCCAGGCTGCCGCACGTGCCTTTGACGGCAAAGCTCGGCTCTGCACCGGGGAGGCGGGCGTGCACACGGGAGGCGGACGTGCTCCTGAGTTTCGTGCAGGTAACAACTCTGTGAGCTGCTCCGAGAGCAGCCGCCCTGCCCCGGCCACTGCCAGCCCTCTGTGCGCGCTCGGCTTCCTTCTTGGCTGCGGGGCAAGGCAGGCCTGACTCCTGGACGTCCTGACCGTGCAGGGCAAGCGTGGGGCGGACCTCCCGCGGCTGGGCCTTCTCTCTCCCCGGCTGGCCATGTAAGCGAGGCTGTCTTGCTCTGTATTTCTAAATGTTCAAAGTCACGTTTTAATGGCAAATTCACAGAATGCTTCTCAGCATTGCTTTGTTGGTATGAACTGTCCTGATCCAATAAGCAGCATAGTATTTTTAAGAATGTCTCTTATCATTGAATTTAAATCTTCGGTGGAATCAAGAACCTTTTACCGCCTCTATCAATTTGGTGCTTATGAATTTAACCCTCGATTTTGCTTGTGCCATGCATCTCAGAAACAATCTCAAATTTGATGTGAGGACATTTGAAAGTAATCGAATTGCTTCATTCTGCGAGCAGAGTGGGGTCCGCAGCTGTTCCGTGTCGGGGGGGCAGGTCACTCACCTCAACTCGGTTTAGTAAATATTTGTCCATGTGTCAGCTGAGCACCTACCGGAGCAAGGTGTGCCCTGGAGGCGGGGACTGGACTCAGAAGAAAGCGCCCCGTGCAGGTCGTGCCCCCCGCCCCCCGCTCCTGGCCATCGAACCCGAGGGGGATGGGACAGAGCCCTGAGATGGGGCATGTTGGGGTGCTGCATGGGGAGGCTAATGGCTTCTCCGTCTCTGCTCAGCCTTAAGTGGGCTTTAAAATCTTCCTCCCAAGTGAGCCGCCCTACTTCAATTCCACAGAAAATAGGTAGCTCAGATCACAGAGGCAGGAGACTAGTGAGAGAAAGAAAGGATATGTCTTCTCCCACACACGACAAACCCAGACAGAGCAAAGGGGTGGTGGCCACCTTCCCCACAAGCCCACCAGTGGGTCAGAGCCCCTGCATGGAAAGACCAGGAATCTCCTGCAAGGCACAGGAACAGTGGATCCAGAGACACGCAGTGGGGCCTAGCGGCACGGACACTTCCACCACAGTCGGCTGGAGGTGACCCCAGGGACACACGGACGGTGCGATGCCCACAAGTCACGTCAGTGTGATACGCCACACTAACAAACGGAAGAGGAAAGTCATGATCGTGGCAACAGAGGCAGAAAAGGCATCTGACAAAATTCAGTATCTATGGGAAAAAACCCAACAAAGTGGTAAATAGAATATATGTCACTAACCAGAAAAATGCACATTAAAACCACCATGAGCTATCACCTCACACCTGTCAGACCGGCTGTATCATAAATCAGCAGACAGCAGTGTTGGCGGGGATGTGGGGAGAAGGGCCCCTCGTGCACCGCCGGAGGGACTGCAAACTGGTGCAGCCAGTGTGGACAGCCATATGGAGGTTCTGCAAAAAAGGATAAACAGAACTACCTTGTGATCCAGCAATTGCACTTCTGGGTATTTATCAGAAAAAAAAATGAAAACACTACTTCACAAAGATACATGTACCCCGTGTTCACAGCGCATCACTCACAACAGCCACGATACGGGAGCAGCCTGGGTGCCCACGGACGGGTGACTGGATGAAGAAGTGGCATGTGCAGACAGTGGAATATTACTCGGCCATGAAGAGAATGAACTCTTGTCATTTGCAACAACACGGATGGACCTAGAGGCAGAGTGAGTAAGTCAGACAAAGACAAATGCTGTATGATCTCACTTATATGTGGGATCAAAAAAAAAAAAGCCAAACTCATGCATACGGAGGAGGGATTGCTGGTTGCAGGTGTGTGTGTGTGTGCACGTGCGTGTGCGCGTGCGCGTGCGCATGAGGGAGAGGAGGGATGGTGGACTGTTTGGTTTTTGTTTAAATGCATTGAATAAGAGAGAGGACAGCGGAGTGGGAGAGGAGCAGAAGGGATGAGCAGACTGGGCGGTCAGAAGTCGGTCCCCACAGCCAGAGCCAACCCCGCCGCCCTCGGGGACGGCCTCGGCGGTGAGGGGTTGTGTCCGCACACGGAGCCGCGCGTGCCCTGCTCCCGGCTCTTGCCCCTCCGGCTGCCCCTTCTTCGGGGACTGCGGTTGGCGCGTCTCAGCTGAGAGAGGGAAGAGCTGCTGCCTTCGGTGCCCCGGCCCTCGGCCGTCCACAGGTGTGGCCGCGAGTGCCCGTTACACCAGCTGGTGTCCTGAAGTCCCCGCCCCCGCCCTGAGGCGCAGCCGCTGCCGGGCCCAGGGCCTGGCCTGCAGGCACCCCACCCCCCCCGCCCCGCCCCGCTGTTCCCGCCGCACCTGGCGCCATCTTTCCTGCACCGGCTTTAATAGAAACGCCCATCGCCCCACACGAACAGCAAGACCACTGCTTAGGCAGTGTGTGGCATTTCGGGGGAAATGCCTTTTCCTTGGAGTCTCAGCCTCGCGCCCTCACATGCGGTCCCCAGCTCGGTGCCCCCGCGTGGGGCGCGGGGAGCTGCACCCCGCACGCGGCTGCCGGGGGTCTATGCTGACGGGTGCCATCCCCAGCCCTCGAGGCCCGGTGTTCATTACGAGGCGTCCCCGCAGCTGACACGCTCCCATCTGCGCCCACCCTGGCCCATCTGCCGCCTCACGTGGCCGCCCGCCTTTCCCGTGGCACGAGCACGTCAGAGCAGCTCGGGGCGTCCCTTCCAGTGATCACACCCGGGGACAAGCCAGGCCCTGGGCAGAGCAGCTCCAGACACGTGGGCGGCGGCCTCCGGGGGCGGACCCCTGCTCAGGGTGGGCCCGGACATGGCCTGCCCCGTCACACGGCGCCCTGTGGCCAGAACCAGCCTCGCTGCTGCCTACCAGGGGCCCCACTCGCCGTCCAGCGCCCCGAGATGCCCCCCCCCGTGGCTCCCCGCGGACCCCACTTCGCCCCTCGTCCTGCCACGTGTGCCTTGCTCATCCGTGTGTGCGCAGTCGGCGGGCCCCCCGCCCCTGTCCGCGTGACCCTCTCCACGGTGTGCGGGACCTCAGGTCCTGCTGGTGCCCCCGGCTGGGACGGTCACATCGGCGATCGGCGCCGAGCGGGTGGGGCCGGGCGGGATGAACGTGCAGACTGCAGCCGTCTGCGTGTGGACGCCGCTGGACAGTGGGGAGCCCGTGTGCCACACGCCGCCCAGTCGGGGGACGCAGATGGCTTCAGCCTCCGTCACCCGCTGTCTTTCATGGGGCATTTCTGCGAAGCCCTTTTCTCTCAGATAAATGAAAGGCTCCTGGAGCCATTCCTGGCCCCTTTCTCTCCCCCGGACGTTCGAAGCCATCTCGTCGCGTCTTGCCCTCTGCCAGCCCCACTGCTGCCGCCGAGACCACCCTGAGGCCAGGTGCAGCGAGGCGGGGTGCCGGGCGCTGCCGGGGCGGCGGTCGCCGGCCAGTCTGCTCCGGTCGGCCACGGCCAGCAGCACGGGGGCCCCTCCCTGCACTTGCCTTAAAGACTTTTCAGATGAACTGCTTTATCATGCCAGGACGAGGCCCCGTCTGCCGGCGAAGCGCACAGGTGATCCGCTGTAACCGTGGTGGACGACGCTGGCCCGTGACGGGAAGCGAAGCACAGGCACTGCGTCCCGCGTGGGGACGGAGCCAACACCGCTCCTCTCCTCAGACGCAGGGCTGAAGGCCCCCCAGACAGCGGGCCCTGCCCCGTCACCCCAGAGCAGGGACCCGCCTGCGGGACCGTCCCTGCTCCCCTCAGGGTGTGCCCGGGACTGCCTTTCGGAGGGCCTCGCGTCTGCACCCCACGCCCGTCCAGGGCCAGGCAGCGCCCTCCACCGGGCGAGGAGCCGCCGGGTCTGGTGGCCCCGTCCCCCACCAGCCGAGAGCGGGGGGTTCTCCGGCATCGCGACCAGCGTGCGGGCCGCCTGGTCCTGCCCCTGCCCACACGCCAGGCCTGAACCGGCCCCAGTACGGCCCAGAGGGAAGGCAGCACCGGGCTCACTGCCCGTGCTGGGGCCGCCTGTCGTTGCCGCGGCAGGAGACGTGATCCTGGCCACGAGCTCAGGAGGAAACACAGAGCGCGCCCCGGGCCTGGCGCGTGCGTCGGGGCGACTCCAGGCTCGGCCCGCAGAGGACCGGCCCGCGTGGTGTAGACGGGGCGTGAGGTCACGCCCCACCGCGGGCCGCCCAGCCACCAGCCGGGTCCGCACCGGAACCGCATCAGACGTCAGGCCCCGGCCCGAAGCCACACGCTGGTCGGCGTGGACGCCTCGGCGGCACCCGACCTTCTCACTCACGCAAGAACGTTCCTCGGTTACCTCCTCAGCGCGAGGGCTGTGGCAGGCGCTCGTGACGCAGCAGGTTCCCGTCACCGAGGGCCTCCTGCCCTTTGGGGGACAGACCCTGGAGACAGGGCCTTGTTTTCATTGCGCCAGCCCCGGAACGCAGCGTTGCCAGCCTGTTCCAGCCTGGCGCAGGCAGGGCCTCGGCCTGCAGGGGCGGCTGTGGGAGGCTGGGCTGCAGCGAGTGGGCCCATCACGCCAAAGGCCAGGCGGCCGGCGACCGGGGCCATCGCCCTCCATCAGCGGACGGGTGACGCTGCCAGGATGGGCCGCGCCCACAGGACGGTGACGCCGTGGGCCCCGGTTCTGCCACGTGTGACCCCAGCTGCCGCCTGCCGGAGTCCAGCTCCCCACCACGGCTGAGGGACAGCCGAGGGCCATGGCCGTGTGGGACAGCTCTCTGTGACCTCGCGGCCTCCCGCCAGTCGGGCGGGCCTGCGGGTCTGCACTGGCAAGGGGCTCAGGCACGCACGGCCTTCGCGGGCTCAGCCGGGACAGGGCTGTGGCCTGTCTAAGTGTGGCAGGCGCCCGGGGCTCGGGGCGGAGGGCCCGGCACATTCTGCTTGGTCTTGCGTCTCCTCGCCCAGCCCTTCCCTGTCAGGGGGCCCCACGTGTGGCCGGGAAGTGAGAAGGTCACCTCGCATGGCAGGGCGAGCCCCATCAGGCCCGTCCCGGGGGGCGGAGTGTTTGCAGGACAGAGTGGTGGGGCTGGCGGTCTCTCTGGGATGGGCTGGGGCCCTCACGGGAAGCACAGACCCCGCGACTCAGGCACAGAGCTCACGTCTCCTGCAGCTCTGAGGACAGCTGGACTCCTGTCAGGAGGGCGGGCTCAGGCCCTGTGCTGGGCAACGCCGTCCTGTGACATCATCGGCGTGCGGTCATCGCCCGACATCGCCCATGACATCACGTGTGGAAAGGCGTTCCCACGGGTCAGGTCGGCCGCACTGCTGGAGCTGTTTCCCTGCCCTGCAAGTGCCCTCCCCGCCCCCTCCCCTCCCCCTTTCCACGATCTCCCCGCCTTTTCCCACTTACTATTAGAGGTGGGAAGTATGATCGCCAGGTGAGAAATCTTAAGTAAAAGCCCCCCTTGGTAACTGGCAGGAAGGTGGAACCAAGTTTGCTTGTCTGTGAGGGTTTCCTCCTTTGACAGTAAGATAACGGGCTTGGACAGGAAGGAGCTTTTTAAAAAGACCGCCCTGTCTGAAGACCACAGAAAAGGCCCCCAGTGTTCCGTGGCCCTGACCCCGACTCCGGGACAGCAAGGGACCGGTGCCTCGGGGACGGGGCCAGGTAGACATGGGGGCGTCTGAAGCCCACCCCTGCACCCCAGGTGACTCTGGGGCAGCCCTGGGCCTCACCCGCCCAGCCACCTCAGCGGCCACCCCAGGCGCCCCGATGGCACTCGCTCCCGCGGGCAGTCGGGTTAGTGTCACAGGTGCAGAGGCCGAGGCCACCGCCAGCGCCACGCCAGGGTGACTAAAACCGGCATCCGGATACGACAGTGTTTTGAAAGGGGAGACTTCTCGAAAAGCATCATTTACGCGGAGTGACCTGTGTGCTCATTTCTCCTCTAGCAGGCCCCGCCCTGTGCTAGGACAGCCTCGGCCAGTGCCAGGCAGACGCCCGCCCTCGGGCCTGTGTCGGGGACGTCCGTGGCTACGGCCGAGTCCTCGTGCCCCCTCCGGTCCCCTAGGCCACACGCAGCTCCGGGGCGCGGGGCGGCAGGCCAGGTGTGTGTGGCTAACCTGTTCCCTTAGTTTCCTGTATTTGCTGAGGAACGACTGGGACATTCCCCATCTCTTGACACCCATGAACCAAAATTAAACCAAAAATACAGAGACAGCTGCAGCTTTCTGAACAGGTGAGTGGGGTGGGAGGCCCCCCGGGGCTGCGGGAACCCCAGGATGGAGGAGCGGTTAGGCACAGGGCTGCTCCTGAGAGGAAATACCCAGTGCTGCCAGATTTAAGTTTTTCTTTTTGTCATATTGGACTCTGGCCAAGTTATACAACCGAACATTTGAATTCGAGATGGAACAGCGCTGCCCCTGGCTCTAGAGTGACGGGGGGTCTTACAGAAGCTGTCGCCGAGGGGGTGCCCTTTGTTCCAAGTCGGGCCCTGTGAGCTTCCCAGGGCATGACCGTTAACCCTCCCAGCCTGCACCCCGTCTTGCCTGTCCTGCAGGAGAGGGCAGCAGCCCCCTGGGAGGCTCGCCCACCCCCGGCCCGGCTGCCTGTGCAGCGAGGGCCACGGCGGGGCCCGGGGCGGCGGGGTCTGCTCCAGCGGGTCTGCGGGGGCCCAGGGGCTGCACACGGGCGCGTGCCGCGTTCAGCGCGGTGGCAGTTGCTCAGTCTGGGACCGGGGATGTTCGCCGACTTGACAAATGGCAGGCCAGACACCGGCACCGGGACACTGTGTCTGTGACGAGCACTTCCTGCGTGGCCCGCAGGAGTCAGGCCTGATCGCAGCTGCACTGCACCCCGCACCGCCGCGCCCCTGTGTCCCCGAGACCCCACGCCAGGCTGCAGGCCTCACACCTGCCATCTCACGGCCACACGTTCTGGGGACGCTGCTCACGGTGGCCTCGGCGTGTGCGTGCGTGGGAGGTGTGTGCACGTGCACGCGTGCATGTAGGTGAGTGCATGCGTGTCTGCGCGTCGGGTTCGTGCATGCGTGTGTGCATAGGTGTGTGTACTTGCGTGTGTGCGTGGAGGTGTGTGGAGGTGTGTGTGCATGTGCTGAAAATAGCTGACAGCCTGTAACGAGCTTGCTAAGAAAGGCAGGGTGACGAGAGCAGGTGACAGAGGGAGGAGCAGTTCGTTCGCCTGAGTGACATGGTGGGAGCTGCGTCCTCGAGTCTTCCGGTCCCTCAGCTCGAAGGAGAGCCGGTGGAGGAGCTGAGCAGCCTATGGTGTGGCCGTGGGCCACGGCCTCGGCCCCAGAGCTGGTGTGAACAGCTGACTCTCGGGCCCCACCCCAGCCCTTTCACAAGATGCCCAGGATCCGTCCCAAGAAGGTTCCGGAAGCCGGCTCCCCCCATCTCCAAGGTTTCCAGCTCTGCATTTATTTGATTCTATGAAAAGGAGAGAGGCTCTTAGGAGGCTATAAAGGGACCTGAGAGCATCTCAGTGTCGGTGGAGAACCTTTGCCTGGCGGTGCAGGCGGGGGCGGCCTCACTGGCTGTGAGCACGAGGCAGCCGTTAAACAGCAGGGATCGAAGATTACCTTTTATAAACCTGCCAGGACATAAACATATTAGAGAGCAAAGCTCATCAGCCCCTGAGTTCCGCCCTGCATTTTAGATTATTGTGTTGTGTCTGAACCCAGCCCAGGCGGGGAATTTATGGCCCTCGGCGGACTCTACCACAGGACTCCTCAGCCTCTCAGGCCGGGGCAGCTGGTCCTCTCGGGCGTCTGGAGCCCGGCTCACATCCTGGGGCGTGCGCACCCACTGATGCTGGGGAGGCAGTGGCCCCTCAGCTCCAGGTCCAGCCGGACAGCGAGCCGCCCCTCTGCGCCCCTCTTGGGCACGTGCATGTGGCTGCTCGGCGTTTACGTTTGAATCCGGGCCCTCATCCATCCTGATCACCTAACTGTGCCGTAGTCCAGGGGGTGTGACCTGATCGGTGTGAGCCAGCGAGGCCACCTTTCTGCTTGGACACAGTCGGGAGGCGACAGAGGGTCAGACCGCCCGGCAGCAGCCTCCGGGGCGGGGTGCGGGGGGTGGCGGGTGCAGGCTGCCGTGCGGGGGGGCGGGGTGAGGCCACCATGCCTGCCACGCAGCTCTGCCCACCGGGGGCGTCTCCGGCCCCTCTGCACGACCCTTTTCAGAGACGCGCAGCCTCGCTCGTGGCCACACGTCAGCACCAACTACTCACTCAACGCACGAACTCCTAAGACACTACCTCTGATGGCTGGACACGCCACGCGTGAAGTCTTTCTCACGGCAGCTCTGGGGACTCGGCATTCCTACGTGACGGTGACGGCCCAGTACAGGGCTGCCTGCCCCCAAGCAGGGCAGCAAGCGGTCACAGGAGGGGCAGCAGGACGTCGCACTGTAGGAGGTGCCGTCCTGGCCAGGCCAGAGTGCTTGCCCCCAGCCGCACCTGCGCTGGGGCACTGCTGTCCACGGTGACGTTCCGGGTCAGTAATAATTGAGAGCGGGAGCCACAGGCCACAGAGCGGCGGCGCGTTTGCCCTGTGCCAGGTGCCCTCGGGTCCCCTGCATGGCGGGCAGCATGATGCTGGGGTCAGCGAGGCGCCGGGTCCCTGCCACTCCTGGGCGAGGCCCCCTCCCGCTTCCCCCCAAGGGGCCGTGGACCGCGGGCCCGGCCTGGCGGGCGGGCAGACGGCTGCCCGCTGCCTCACGTCCTGTGCCCTTCCGCGTCGGGCCAGCGCCGGCCTCGGGGCCGGGACCTGCAGTGGGGGCAGCCGCCCGTCGTGCGTGGCAGCAGCTCTGGCCGGCGCAGGGCGGTGGCTGAGGGCGCGGGCGCTTCGACCGCAGTGCTCCGCAGGGGGGAGCGTGACCCGCAGGTGCGGGGATGGTGGCAGAGGGGCAGGTCCTGCACGGACACTCAGTGCCTGCCCCCGGCTGCCGCCCGAGCCGCTGGCCCGGGCGCTGGGCCCTCCGCACGTCCCCTCTGCCTCAGCCCGTCCAGTGCCGGGTTCGAGGGCTGCGCCCAGCGCCTGTGCGGTAGCTCCGAACCCCTTGCCCACTGCAGGGCCCTCAGAGGCCAAGACTGGCCGGTCCACTTTCGGACACCGATTCAGAGCAGATGGCCCGGGAGTCCCCACGGTGCCAAGCCAGACACGGAGGGCTGTGACCGCAGGCGCCTCCCTGCAAAGACACGTTCGGGTGAGGAGTCTGTTCGGGTGAGGAGTGTGGCAGGCCTCGCTGTGGCCTTGCCTCCTGCCCCATAGCCGCTGCCTGCCACCTTGGTTTCCGGTCTCTGGCCCTGAGCTCGGAGCCCAGCTTGGGACTCGAGGCTCTGCACGCACGGCAATGTTGGCCACGGCTCCCTCAGCCAGGGCCCCCGCTGCAGAGGGCTGTTGAGCTGGCGGGCCTGGCGTCAGCGGGGCGCCCTCCCCTCCAGGAGCCTGGGGGTCAGTGTGGCCGTGGGACATCATGGGCCTCTCCTGGAGAGGGTAGACGGCTGCCGTGGCCTTGTGGGCTGGCAGCCGGGGTTTGGACCTTCGGGGCCTGGACAGACTGGCTGGGTGAGCTGGCTCGTCCCCATCATTGGGTCCCCGTCGGGCGGGCCTCCAGCCTCATGCCGGCCCCGCTGGGGGTGGGTGGGGGCAGGGTGGGTCCCAGCCGCACGACACACGGCCCGGCCGGGTGCTGGAGGCCCTTCGCCCTGGCATTCGGGGGGCCCGTCGGAGGGCAGCGACATGGGGCAGGTCAGAGGGCTGTGGTCCCGTCGTCACGGCGCCATGCCGGCACTCTCCCATGCCCGGGTTTAGGAGCCGGTGGCGTCCCGCAGGGCCCAGCCTGCAGGCCTGCGGGACGCCAGCAGGGAGCGCAGAGGGAGCCTCGCGCGGCGGGGCAGAGCTGTGGCGGGGGCGTGGTGGGTGCAGGCTCAGCCAGTGCACAGGCGGGGCTCACGTGCACACCTTTCCCTGCTGTGAACTGGCAAACCGTGGCCAGCAGCCGAGCCGCCCTCGAGGAAGGCCCGGGCTGCTCCCGCGGGGGGAGGCGCCGGCCCTCTGGCTGCTGTGGCCTCCCCGCACTGCACCCCTTCGGTGGTGGGTACCCCGCTTGCCCCCCTCTGCCGAGGGGACATGCTGGACGCCGTGCGCCTCAGTCCCATGGAGCCAGGCCCAGCCGGAGAGCAGCCCCCGGGGCCCTGCCCCCCGCACAGCTGTCTGCCGTCAGGCCACTCACCGCCCCCACCCCCGGAGAGGACGGCACAGCTGGCCTCGACTCCGTTTTCCTTCTCAGCAGCGATGCTCGTGGGCGGAGCTGGGTGGCAGCTGTCGCAGGCTGAAGCAGTGCAGCCGCCCGGCCCAGCCTCTGTGCGCCTGGGCGGGGGCCGGGATCTGGGACCCCGGGACCCCACGCCTGGCGCAGCCCGGCAATGTGCACTGCACCAGACATGGCTGGAATCAGGCCCAGCTGCCCAGAAGGGCACACGCAGGTCTGCGGGACCGAGGGTCCCGATGCGCCCTGGGCGGCCTTGCTCAGGCTCTCCACCTGGGGGGTGCTCAGATCTTGGGGCCCTGAGCCCTCTGCGGGGCTGACCAAGCACATCACTGACCGCCAGGGACTGGCCAAGGCCCGAGGCTGCTTGTCTGGTGTGGCGTGAGCTGGGTCAGTCCTGCCCTGTAGCCCCGGCTCCGTCTGCCACACAAGCAGAGGCTGAACGCCCCATCCGAGCTCCATCGCAAACCCGGACTGACTTTTCTGGAACATTGTGTCTCTGGGGAGATGGCAGTCAGGAAGCAGCTGCCCTGAGAATGTTCTGGAACACGCTCAACTGCTAAAGTGGGGCCACCTTGTAACCTTGTCCCACTTGGGATTTGAGCCTTGTCAGCCGTGCTGCTGGGCATGGCTCTGCCCGGAGGCCGGGTCCCGAGAGGCCCTCACGGGGCCGGCAGGGACCGGCACTTCTGGCCCAGCCGCGTCCGAGGTCAGCGGCCTGTGTGAGACACCAGTGGACTCCAGAGTGGCTGCGTGTGAGCACGCGTGTGCGCCCCACGCACGTGCACACGTGTCTAGAGGGTTTCCCACACCATCTGCAGGTACTGAGCAGGTGGTTACGTCGTGTCCAGCTCCGGCTGGAGACGTTCTGATCCCGAGCACGCGGCGTCACAGTGGGCAGGTGACGCTGGCAGACGGGACGCCGTTGGCAAGGTGGCTGAAACCGCACCTGGGCGCAGAGGGGGCCCAAGGCTGCGCTGCGTGTGGTCCCCGGACTCCGTCGCTGCCCACGGCGGGGAAGACACTGAGCCGGCCGGGTTCACTGCGGCAGCCGCGGCTGAGGCTGGGGCTGCGGGCAGGTGTGGACTGCGCGGGGGCCGCTGGACGCGCCTGGTGAGCGGCCGTGACGTGAGCTGCTGTCATGGGCTGTGGGGTCGAGCAGCAAACAAACGGGAAATGGCGAGGAAGCAAACTGGTCCCCACCACAGACACTGAGCGGCGGGGCAGGGCACGGAGCGCCTCGGCACGCCACAGCGGTGGCTTCACCACCGGCGTCTGGCGGTTACTCACCGAGTGTCTCACTGCACAGTGACGACCACAGCCGGCTGAGTGCGAGGCTGTGGCTGGGTCAGGACACCCGCGGACAGTTCCCATCGCGGTCGACGAGTGTGGGGACCCGGGCGTGGGAAGCAGACGGGGCTAAGACCAAGGCCGGAGCCACGTCACCAAGCACGGCAGGACGGCCGGGGGCACTGTGACCATGGTGTCTCCAGGCCCCCGCCCCTCACCTGCCTGCCTCCCGCCTATGCGGCGACCCCGGTGGCCTGAGCTCTCTGTCCGCCATGGTTGCCAGGAGAGCAGGGCCCAGTGCGTGATGATGTCCCGTCTGGTGGCACCGCTGGCCAGGCTCCCTCGCGAGGAGCCGCACGTGTGCGTATGCAGGGACCGCCCGAGCCCACGGCCCCGCGGGTGTGCGGCAGGAAGGATGCCCCCTCTTGCCTCCCCTCCACTGTGGTGGGGCCTGGGACGCAGTCCTGGGGGCTGTTAGTGCCTCCTCTGCCAAGACAGCTGGACCAGCAAAGCCGCGTCCTGCTCTGATCACGTGGCCCAGCAAAGCCCGACAAGCAGGTGCTCAGGGCCTCTCCCCGCCGGCTCCCAGCCTGCGTCTGACCCAGGAGCTCTGCAGTGTCACCCCGGAGCTCGACGGACATGGCTCTGGCCACTTGCCGCTTGGTGTCAACGTTGACTGGTCTTCGGTCCTCGCAGGACCTGGCCCCAGACCCCCCCTTAGCCCACTTCTCGGCAGAGCTTCTGGGCCCCGCCGCCCCCGGCTCGCACTGGGGACGGTGGCACATCTGCTGGGCTGGGCGGGGCACTTCCAGGGGGAACTGGCACGTGAAGACGCGAGACGTGTGACCCGTGTGGGCTCAGGAGACCAGGGACGACGCTCCCGCAGGCCAGAGCAGGCAGGGTGAGCGGGACGGGCCCGCGTGTGCCAAGGGTCTGCGGCGCGTCCTCAGCCGGGGCGCGTGCGGCCCGTCGCAACGCCACGACAGTTCCGGAACTCACGGTGGCAGTGAGCGCGTGCCTGCCCCGTGGCTGCCGCCCAGAGCTGGGCTGGCCGCCGGGTTTCTCCGTGGCTCGTGGCCCCATCACGGTGCCACGTGCGGCTTTCACGACCTCGGTTGCCCCTTACACAGCCCAGGGGAGTCAGCACTGTCATTCTGTCTGTCACGTGGACGAGGGAACTTAGGCCTGAGGTGTGAGACATGCCATGTCCCCGGCTGGAAGGTGGCTGAGCTGGGAACCGAACCTGGGCTGGGGCCGGCGAAGGTGTCGTCCCCTCCGATGGAGCTCACAGGGCTGGACACCCACACCCAAAGGGCTGGCACTGACACGGGTCACGTGGCCCAGCACGGAGGAGTCCTGTTCCCTCACCTTCAGTGACAGAAACCGAGTGCCCGGGAGCCCGCCCCAGCACGCGGTGCCAGGGGGAGGGAGCCGGGGCACAGTGCTGCGTGTGACTGTGACTCGGCAGCTAGGACGGCCGCTCTCTGGGGCCGTCACTCACCGGTCACCCTGGCTGGGGTCTAACTTACCAAAGACAAACGGAAAACAAAGCAGACGTCACCAGCAGGTAGGGCACAGGTGTGTGCGTGAACCACCTATTTCCAGAGCCAGGACGCCAGCTCCCCGGGCCCCGCTCCTGCCCGCAGCTTGCGGGCTGCCGGGCTTGGCCAACGGGGGGGCTTCTTGAAGAACTGGAGGGCAGCAGCTCCCGCCCCGGCCCCTCCCAGGGAGGGCGCCTCTCTGGACATGCCGGGGAGGGACCGGTGTCCGGAAGCTGCCCCGAGGAGACCCACACCTGGCGTGCAGAATGGCACTGGCGCGGGCGGACCCGCCGCCTCCCTCCCTGCGCCTTTAAGGGAAGAGATGAGCTGCTGCGGTCAAAAGTCTTCCCGGAGAGGATGCCTGGGAAGGCCCCGCGGGCGCGTCAGTCGAAGGGGCGTCCCTCTCCCCAGGGGGTGCGGCGCTCACGACACATGCCGCTGGGAAGGGGCACAGCCCGGCGTCACCCCGCACGGTGCTCCTGTTCCGGCCTGAGTGCCCTCCTGCTGCAGCCCGGCGCTCAGGGAGCCCATTCCCGGCCCCGGGCCACCGCCGCCGGCGCCCCGCACAGCACCAGGTCTCACGGCCCGGCTGTCAGCTAGCACGCGAGGGACCCGGTGTGGACACGCGCCAGCGCGAGGTTCCGAGGCGCCGCTGCCGGTCGTTTCCGGGGCTTCCGAGCCCCCGACGGAGACCGACGGCCTGGTAGCTGCGGAGAACAGGCCGGGCCCCCTCCCAGCCGCCTGGACGCTGAGGCCTGGAAACTTCCAGCACCTTCGGGCCGCCGTCCTATGAGCTGAGACGGGGCGCTGTTCAGGGGCGGCTCGTCCACCCACGTGAGGCGTGGGGCGTGCGCTGGGTCCCCAGGACGGAAGCGACAGGCCGCTCGCCGCTACGACACACCGGACGGGAGCTTACAAAAAGGGTTTTTATTAGACCAAAGAAAAACCTGCGTGGGCTCACATATGAAATAGATACAAAAACTTTACATCTGATGTCTAAAGAGCGGACACGACCAGGCCGTGTGGCGAGGGCCCCTGGCCCTCCACGTCCTGCTGGCTCCGGCTGAGGGCGAGCACAGGCCGCAGCGCGGTGCGCCCGTCAGACACCAGGCCTCAGACCTGCCGCGAAGACCCAGGCCCCTCCCCGGCGCCGCGGACCCGGCTCCAGCGCGCTCTGCTGAGCCCCACGTCCGTCCCCGTCCCGGAGAAGGCGGCTTTCCTGTAGTAAAACTGCTAAAAACACCTATTTCTGCAAAATAACATGTCTCTGCACATGGAGCTTTGCAAAATATACAGGTCTTTCTGGAGAAAAGAAGAGCCCGTCTGAGGGGGACGGGGGGGCGGGGCAGAGCGGCTCACATGAGGTCCAGCTCCGCCTCCAGGGCCGCGGCCATCTCGTCGGCCTCCGAGCTGCTCCCCTCGTCCTCGCCGCTGGACTCCCTGCTGGACTCGCTGGCCGCGTCCTCCTCGTTCAGCTTCCTCTTGTGGCCCCTGGAAGACAAGCGTGCACTGAGACGCCCAGCTTGCGCCCACGGCCCGGGGCTGCCATCGGGCGACGCTGGGCTGCCAGTGTCACGCAGCTGCGGCCGAGGCCACGCGAGCCACCCGACCTGGACCAGGACAGACGGGCTCCCTCCCTCCACGCCCTTCCCCGCCAGGCTCCCACTGCCAAGAACAGACGCGTGGGGGACGAGCCCCCCAATGCTGCTGAGAAACCGCCCGGGGGTTAACGACGCACCAGGAGGCCGAGAGACCACCGTGTCGGGACTGTCCAGGGGGGCAGTGATGCAGCCAGTGGCAGAGGGCAGGCGAGGATGGAGGGCAGAGGAGCAGCCCACGGCCCCTGGGAGCTCCCAGGCTGCAGCGGCTCGGGGGGCACCTGCCTGGGCGGGGCGCTCTGTCCCTAGAGGGGCTCATGGGGGAGCCGGACCGGGGCCCGCGCGTCTGTCTGCACGGAGCAGGTGACCGCAGACGGCGACGCCTTCACCCGGGCCCCGTGGAGTCAGGCCCCCACCTCCCGGGACGTGCTGGCAACACACGGCAGACGCCCGTGTCTGTGGTCACGGGGACCTTAACCACTGTGCCACCTGCGAGCCGGCACAACCGGACCCCCCCACAGCCCAGACACTGTCAACCGTCACCGCAGGGAGCCGTGGGGTACGAGCGGGCGACCCCAAGCCCCAGGGGCAAGGCCGGTCAGCGTGAGGGTCTGCCGATGCTCCCAGGCCCCGCGCCTCCGCGCCGCTGTGTCCACGGGCAGCTGCCCAAGCTAGGGCGTCTGGAAGTCACTAGACACCGGCAGCCGCCGTTACGCAACCAGCAAAGGCCACCTGAGCCGCTGCGGATCACTCAGCTCCGCGGACGACCCTGGGGCGTGAGCTGCAGCACGCCGCGGAGCTCCCGAAGCAGCGAGTCCCACCCGCGACGGCCGCCTCGCAGGCTGCCGGGGACCCCGGCCACGGCCCTGACGCCCCCGTCCCAGCTGTGCCCCGACGAGGGGCCTGGGCCGTGCCGGCCTCGCGACACAGGCCCCAAGCCCGCCCGGCGGACGTGCTGTGACAGCCGTCACGGCCTGACCTGCAGGATGTGGGACTAGGCACGTACAGCACACGCGTGACAAGCGTGTGACACGTGAAACGTGTGCGTACAGAGCACACAGCACCCGCAGCACCCCAGACCACACGACTCCCTCGCGCGTTGACGGGAGCAGCCGCCACATCCTGCCGAGGGCTCGACTCCGCCCGGTGTGCGACCCGGACGCCAGGGTCCTCACCTGGGCCCGCGGCCGTCTCCCGCACCCCTCTGGCTGGCTGACTTCGGCCCCTGCGGGGCCCCCGGGGCCGTGGGCTCCCTGGGCTGCGGCCCGGCCTCCTGCTCGTCCTCGGGCTCCTCTGGCCGCCTCTTCTCGCTGTCGCTCTCGTCGCTGCCCTCCCTAGGATGTCGTCCACCTGAGGGAGGAGGAAGGGCAGGCGTCGGCGTGCGCGCAGACGGCCCTCTGCGTGCCGACACGGTGCGCGCCGCCGGCCTCCGAGGCAGCGCCAGGCAGTGGGTCGCGGTCGTGGTCCCCCCGGGGGAGCCCCGTGTGCGGGGGGGCGTCCCGCCACAGGGCGCTCGTGCTGCTTTTCTCTGAAAGACCCCAGGCCTCGTCGCCCGTGGACGTGCCCGGCGAGGGGACAGGAGCGAGCGGTGCAGGAGGCGGGCAGGCCCGCACGACCGCCGAGGCAGCGCGCGCAGCGGGGGGCGAACCGGGGGCAGAGGCTGCCGGCTGCAGCGCTCCCAGCCCGCGGGCCCAGCCCCACCTCGTGGTGGCCCAGGAAGCAGGCCGGGGCACGTGTCGGCGCCACCAGATGCATCCGAGGGAGCCGCTGGCCCCACCCTGCCACCGCCCTGCTCCTGACGCCCATGCACGGCACGCAGAGCCGTCGGGCCGGACTCGGGAGACCCTGGCTCCTGCCTGCACCCGACTGACCTCGGGAGTGACCTCCAGCCGTCCCCACGTCTTCTCGTTTACCCTGGTCCTTCACCCGAGGAGACGCCGGGCGACAGCCCACAGCACAAGAAGCCTCCTGCACAGCCCTCCCGCCCTGCAGCCCCGAGCCACTCCGTCCTAGCGCACACGTGACAGAAAGACGTGCGTCTCCGGCGCGGAGACGACCACTCTGCCCACAGCATCGGCCCGGCTGGCGGAGGCCCGAGGACATCACAAGTGTGACGAGCACCGAGACGTGCCAGCCCTTGGTGCTGCACCTGCAGTGATGTCAAGGGGGAGGACAAGGTCCCTGGACCGAGATCCTAGGCGCAGAAGCCCTGCCGGGCGGCTCTGCTGGAAGCGTGTGGGTCACCCAGGCAGTGCCTGTACCCCAAGACGGCGACATCGACCCACTTAGGAAGGTGAAAAGGGGTGTGGCGAGGCGGCACTACCTAATGTGGGGGACACAGCGGCCACACATGGGGCTCAAGCAGACACTGAAGGTGTTTTTGTTTTCTCCAAAAAGATAAATGCAGAAAAAGCAAACGCTGGTATCCAAAAACCCTTTCAGTCAACACGATCGCGTTTTTACGACCTCAGAGGGACCATTATCTAGTCCGTTTGTCAAGTGTGTCTGATCTGTGAAGCCGCTGAATGGGCACGAACCGATGCGACGTTTATTTGCTGGTCTCCGTCCCCGGCTCCCTCGGTGTTTCCCGGGTGACAGCGGCACTTGTTCTCACGTGACCCCGGGTGGCTCCTGGAGGAGCTGAGGAGCCTGGTGCCTTCGGCCCCACTCCGGCCCCAGGGAGGGGACAGGGCCCACCCAGTGGGGGAACGCAGCCAGGCGCTGGGAGGGCGGTGTCTCCCGCTCCAGGGGACAGAAGCCGCTGCACCTGGGGCCCCTCTGGACCGCACCTGGAGGGGTGCTCCCCCTGGCTGTGCACCGGAGCCCGTACCACATCCTCCATCGCGGAGCGACGTGGCGAGCCGGGTGTGTGCTGCCCTGGGTCCTGTGGGCCGTTCTGGCACACGATGGGACACGAGGAAGGGGTGCGGGAACCCCGATTCACAGCGGCTGTCAGAGCCCAGCTGACGAGCTGGGGCACTAGTGAGAGCTGCCGTCTGGGGTGGGACTGAGCTCCCAGGCTGTGAGGTCCGGGCAGTCTGTGGCCGAAACGCCTGGTGTGGACACCCACACCTCTAGTCGCAAAAGTGTCCTGTGCCTGCGAGCAGAGACCCCGTGCTGCCTTAGACAGTGATCTCAACGAACGGCCTGCCACCCGAGCCATCTCAACCAGGACCCAGGACGGCAGGGACGGTCCCCCCGCCGAAGCACAGCGGGGTGTGGAAGGTGCGGGGCCCCGGGGCTGGCTGCAGGGCTGGGAACTGGCACCATCACCCACGCGAGTGGCGACCCGCCGCCCTGTCTCCAGTCGACACCGAACCCCCTAAAATGTCTGTGGGGGGCCCCAAGAGCCACACGCCACTCGAGGAGCACAGAGGAGGGGCAGCCGACCCGGCCGCAGCGCTACTGCGTGTGCCCGCGGGCGAGCACGTGTCGGCGACGGGGCTGCCCAGCCAGCGAGCGGACACAGGGACGTTCTCGCGCAGGCTTTCTAACTCCGAACCCCAGAAACGTAGAGCCTGCACCCGCTTCGGGCCTGGTGTCGGCCGCGGTTCTCACGCTTCCCTCACCCTATGAGAAGCTATGACGAGGGTCGCCGGCACTTGAGTACAGTCCCTTCTGGCCTTGCAGAAATTCCATGCTGTAAGGACAGGCTGAGCTTACAGGCGGAGCCACCCCACACCCTGGTGGCGGTGGGACGCCCGCGAGGCGGAGGCAGAAACACGCACGCGTGAGCTGTCCCCGAGGGCTGACCGCACACAGCACCTCCCTAAGCGGGCTGCCGCCCCAGCCTTGGAACAAGCGTCCAGTGAGCTTGAAGCGACAGCACTTTCACGAAGGCGTCTGAGGCCGACAGGCGCGTCTCTCTCCTGGGCCGGGTGTCTGCAGCGGTGGGACCACAGGGGCTCATGCACCTGTGCACGCTGACGGCCCTGCGGGGTACGGAGTGGGCAAGCCTGTGCGGTCACCCGGGGTCATCTCGGTCTTTAAACTCCAACGAAGGCTGGGAGGTAGCAATAGGACATGGCCCTCCCCGTCCATGCCTCGGCCCAAGCGGTCAATCAGGAAACAGTCCTGAAGGCTGAGTTTCGGGGGAGCTGCCTGCGCGTACCCTGGCGACGGGGCCCGGCAGGTCCAGGGGTGGGCGTGCCGGGAAATGAGAACGAAAGCGTGACACGTCTCCCTCAGCCACTACCGTAACGTTACAACGCTGCGGTCACGTGTCATCTGCAATCGCTTCTCCGGAAGGCCAGGAGCATCTGCACACACCTGCTTCCCGAGGCGCCACACAGGGGGGCTGCCTGCCGAGACAGACGGCCCCTCGCACCGGTCCGTGTGCGTGCGTGAGAGACACGGCTGTGACGTCCGCGCCAACCCTGAATCTCGTACCTCCACTAGCCGGCCCACGGACACCGGCCCACGGAAGCACGTCACCTATCGGGAGGTCCCTTGCTGAGTCGCCGTGGCGCCCCGCCCCCCGGAGCTCGGTCACGCTCCCGAGCAGAACGCCAACCTAATGCTGACCCCGAGGCAGCTCAGGCCACACACTCGTAGAGGACAGCACACCGAGCCCAGCTGCCCGAGCGGGCTGAAGGCCGCGCACCGGAAAGCGGCAGGAGAACGGGGCGGACCTGCCCATTGACGTGCACGAGGCCCCTCGCGCCAGGGACACCGAGTGCGGCCTCTGCGCCACGACTCACCTGGAACACTCCGCAGGGCCCTTCTCAAATGCGGCCTTGCCCCAGTCTGCTCTGAGTCCTGGGGACAAAAGTGACACACAGCGTGTGGACAACGTGGCTCTGTTTTGGTGACTGTAACAGGCAAACCGGGGCGCAGCACCCGGGGCAGCAGGTCTGGGTCCCGCCACTGCCCCAGCCTCCCTCCCTGCTTGGGGCTCTGGTGACGCAGAGGCTGAAGGTCAGGGACCGACCCAGGTGTCCCTGAGGCTCAGACCATTTCTCCCCCAACCCGTTCCCCGGCTTAACTGCAACTTCTGTGACTGTCTCCGTGTTCAGTGAGCCTCTCCCAGCCCCTCCGCGCCCCCACGGGCCGAGAGGACTTCAGCGACTCTCCAGCTCCAGCATTTCCATTTGGTCCTCTAGGCTGCGCTCACGTCGGGCGGCCCCACCCCCAGCTGCCTCAGAGTCTGCCGTGTGGGCCACCCCAGGGCATCTGCCGGCACCCTTTCGGGAATAGACCAGTCTCCAGTGACCACCGAGTAACATCTGGATTGTGCCCTGCACGTCTCAAGCAACATGACGTCCTGTTAGGGCCTCTGGAGACCCGGGCTTTGTGCCTGGCACACGACCAGGCTGGTCAGGCCGTGACGGAAGGTCGTGTCTCGCCTGTCTGCCCGCGCAGGGGTCTCCACCGCAGGCCGGGTCTCCCGGCCTCTGACCCTTTCCTCGGATCTGTTCCACGTCTGTGCTCGCGAGGTGAGCCCGGCGCCAGCTTGTCCGCGGAGCCAGGGACCCTTCTCCGAGACTGGGCCGCTCACAGGGCACACGAAACAAATGGCTGGGTACCCGCACCCTCTCTGGCCCCCGACACTCCGATCTCAGGGGCTGTCCACCACGACAGGACAGATTCATGGCGGGCTGACCCAGAAAGCCAGGGGTGGGGTGGGTGGGAAGACACCAGGAAACCACCTGCACACTGGCTCTTCCTGGGGCCCCCTGCACTCCACCCCACGCTGAGGCTGAACCCCCTGGCCCCCGCCCGGCACAGGCAGCAGGGCTCCACTGCCCGCCAGGGGACGGGGTGCCTCCCTGCCCCTCAGCGAGCCCTCCTCTGACCCAGGAGCCCCACGAGTACTGGGCTGACGCCTGTCACCAAGGCTGGCGGTCACCTGGCCACGCAAGTCTCACCCTCCCTGTGAACTGAACCCTCACGTGCACACGATGTCCGTGTAACTCCTGCTCAGAGGAGGCGTCTTCCTTCCGCTGTAGGGCCACAATCCACCCCTGACCCCTGACACAAAAGCTTCCCATCGGCCTCAGAAAGTGACGCGCACGCCTTTGGATTAAGTTCTAGCTTGTGGCCAGTTACAAGCAGACCGATGAAACGAAGGAGCAGAACTAGCACTAAGTTCTGACACGTGACAGACAGGGCCGGCACACGGAGGCTTCCGGGAGACACACGCAGGGCACGCACACACGTGCACACGGAGCAGAGGGCACGGCAGGCCATACAGGTGCTGGCCCTGGAGCTGGGTCATGCCTGTGGCCGCTCGGTCAGCGCCAAGTGCAACACTGGTGCACCCCGCCAGGCACGGAGTGGGGCGCACGCACCCCCACCGGCCGGCCTCGTCACCACCGTGGGCTCAGAGGCGCCGTCCATCACCCTCGCCACCCGCAGGATGGGCCTCCCAGGGCCAGACCCCTGCAGCACTGAGCAGGCGCCTCGGAGGGGACGGAGGACAGCAGGTCGGGGGGCCGGAACCCCGCCAGCAGCACCGCCAACCCCACAGCCCACCCGAGCCTGCTCATCAGCCCCCCCAGAACCTTCCTCGTGCCAGAGCAGCACGACACGGACAGACTCACGCCTAGGAGGGGGTCGCGCACGCGCTGACGGTGTTGGCCGGCGAGCGGACGCTGGGGCGCCCCACGACGGGCCGCTCCCCCAGCCGCCGTCCGCGAGGCCAGCTCCCCGCGGAGCCGGGAGGCACGCTTCATTGCAGCGTCCCAGGGCCGGGGGGAGACGTGCGGCTTCCTCCGGGACACGGTGACGATGACGCAGACCGGCCGCTCCGTGGAGAGCCCTGCACGCGCTGGCCTAGCCCCAAGCCGCCGTGAGTGGTGACGGCTGCAGGCTCAGGCCGCCCTGGGGTCCCCAGGACCACCGGGAAGCCCGGGGCACTGACAGGGCGGTGCGTGTCTGGCTCGTGTGCGCGTCCCGCGCTCTCCCGGGGCCACGTGGCCGCCTCAGGACACTGACTCCCCAGAGGGCAGGTCTGTGCCCGACTCCGACGACGTGCCAACTCACGGACATGCGATGGGCCCACTACGCTCACACGCGTACAAACGCAACCAGGCGCCCGCATGGGGCATGGCGCTCACGTCTCACACCGACCCGCGCACTGGACGGCAAGGGCTGCCCGCGTGGACGTGGGCCGCCACGCCTGAGCCTCCGCCGGGGACGCGTGTGTGCACCCCACGCCACGCAGAGCCACTCGACACCGAGCCGCACGCAGGCGCGTCACGACCCTTCAGAAAACGCCGTCTCTGTCACCCCACGGGGCTGCCGCGGGGCCCCGAGGACGCGTCCGGGGAGAGGGCGGCTGAGCGCGGCAGGGCCTGGGCCGTGGGGCCACCAGATGTGGCCGAGAGAATGCGCAGCAGGTGCGGACACAGTGAACACATCAGTGCACGCGGGCACAGCCTGACTGGAGAGCCCCCTCTGGTGGATTCAACAACAACGACACCAGGCTTGGCGTCTCGGAGCCAGCTCAGGGCCTCAGGGTGGCACAGGCGAGCAGGGGCCCGGTTGTGGCATGTTTCCCAGGACTCTCCAATTACTGCACCGAGCAGAGAGCACCCACGGGCAGCCACACGAGCCGTCAGGTGACAGCGGCAGATTCCATGGTTCCTAGAACTCGTCTGAAATAAATATTTTCGGCAGAGAGTCCACTGAAGGAACGCGTGCCAAAAACATTGTCACTCAACTGAAAGACCATTTGCTGATAAATCAAGGCAGAATGCACCCAAACAGGCCATCTGAGGGAACTCTCCAACGTGGGGGAACTTACAAAAATCGGAGGGAGCTGAAAGCCGTCTGCCGTGAATTGTCTTGTGAGGATAAGGACCTCTGTGCACAAGACGAGACTCTGGACGAGCTGGCGGACGCTCGGCTCTGACAACGGGTCCGTGTTCAGGAGCCCGTGGGCTCGTCTCCCAGAACCGTCTGCACAAGCCCTCCCAGGCTGGGCCCCGTCCCCGCAGCCCCCGGCGCAGGCGGGGGAACAGAGCTGGGCCGCGCCTCTCAAGCCGCCTGGGATCCTGCACAGGATTCGGGGAGCAGACACAGGGGACGCTTCACTCTGTGGCCCACCTCTGGCAGCCAGGGACACAGGGGCGGCGGGCTTCACTCTGAGCAGGAACACCCCCCTGCGCAGCTGCTGGGCGACTCCAGAGGACCCTTCCCTGTCCCACGCGGCCTCGGAGATGACAGCCCAAGCCAGCGCCGCTGGTCACTCCCGGCACGTCCCCTCCCCGCGTTCTTCAGCTTCCGAAACCTCCGCTTCCCAGCCACGCGAGGCCCACAAGCTCCGAAGCCGCTTCCTGCTGGGAGCCCAGCAGGGCCCCGGCCGCTCTGACCTCATCTGCTCCCTGGACAGAGGCCCCGGGAGGGCGTCTAGGACGGCCCTCGCCTCGCTCCTCCTGGTCCCGAGAGCCGTGTCTACGGCGTTAAGGGTGATGTTTATTTCTGTAGAAATGATGAGGTTTCAGGCTGACAGTTGCCTTTAACACTTTCATTTGAAATTAAGAGTTCGATTCCTCTGATATGAGACAATTAAGAACCAAAAATGCCATCACTGCCTGCCAGACTAGACAGTGTCTACGCTGGGCACAGTGGTGAATGCACCCCATAACTGACCAGGACCACTGGGACCAGGGCAACGAAGTCACTGCGTAACTGACTAGGACTAGCGGGGACAGGGGAGTGAAGTCATCTTATAACCGGCCAGGAAGACGGACGGGTGGCCAGGAGCAGAGAAGTGAGGGGCCCAGGTGTCTGCCCTTCCTGGCCCTCCTAAGTGGGTGGTGTCCCTTGCAGAAGGAATGTCCCAGATCTGGGTTCAGAGCCAGAGAAATCATGTTGGGGAAATTCTATCAGAAAAAAACACGTTTACGGAACAACCAACCATGTACTGGCTAAATGTTCAAAAAGAAAGACGATGGCAAAGAGAGAAATCGGCCCATCTGAAAACAGAGTTTAACTGTCACGAAAAAGACTATCGTCTGAGGGTGACAACCTGAGGCCCTGGTGAGGTACCACTGAACACCAGCACCTGCCTCCAAGCCCCCTGAAACACCGCCTTCCTCCTCCCTGCTCTCCCAGTATCCCAAGGAGAACCGAGAGATTTCTGCCTGCACGGCCCATCATGCCAAATGGTGAGCATGTGGCCAGTGGTCTGTCTCCAGACGGAGTGGGGAGGCCCCGTCCTGCCAGGCCAGGCGGCCCCAGTGCTGCCGTCTACCTTCTCCACACTGGCCCTGAACAGCAGGTGCCTGGGCACGTGGTGAACAACCTGCAGCGAAGGGGGCCTGGTCCGTGACAGGAGGCGGGGGCAGTCAGAGCCAGGGTGGCCACGGGACACAAGGACAGGCTAAGAGGAGAGCGTCTGGCCTTCAAGATGAGCCAGGAGTCAGACAGCAACGCTGCTTTACAAAGCTATGTGTAGTTTAGTTTTGGCCCTAAGGGAACCCTGTTGTGTTTACTCTCCAATGTCAGGTGGCCTCAGGGCCCCATCGGCACTGTTCCCGTGAGCGCTGGGAAGCACACACGACGTTGCCAAAAACCAGCGGCGTAACGGCCAGCTGCTCCGGTGCACGCCTGCCACCCCGTGTGTGGGTGAAGCCTGGGCTCAGCCGGTGCCCCCTCGGCCCTGCTGGTGCCATGGAGCTGTGCTGGGCACTACCCCCCAACTTGATGCCTGGGGTACCCCCTCACCAACGAAGCTCCGGACGCCTGTCAGGCGCCCTCGAGGTAAGGCAAGGAGTGGGAGGGGGAGGGCCCCACCAACGGCGGGACGAGGCGAGGCCGACTACGGTACTTACTCCCACACGCTGCCGTTACACTGAAACGTCGCTTGATACTGTTGCGCATCTCTCTTAACGGAAACAAAAGTGCTAGTCCCACGCCACACGCAGGCGGGCGTCGGGAGACTTCAGGTGTGCTGGGCCCGCTGCTGCGCCGGGCCCTAGGGGGGCTGGCCACCGGGGCGGCGCCGAGGGCACCGGTCCCGCAGGCCGAGGGGCTCACCTCTTTGTCCATACTCTCTAAGTCCTCCTTACACAGAGTGTACAGCGGCATGGTCTCTGACATGCTGGGCTGTCGCTTTCTTCTAGAAGGACCAGGCTGCTCTCCATCTGGGTTATCTGGCAACTCTTCACCAAACAGCTGCTGCTGGTGTGGCTCAACAGCTCTGAAATGAATATTTTAGGTCCCACATGAGGAAAGTCGGTTTGCAGTCACCTTTCCAGCACTGAGTCAGGTGAGCGCACACGTGCTTGCACAGATGGCTCATGCCGCCTGCTCAAGAGCTCTGGCCTCCACAGGCTGCGCGGCCGAGGGGCAGGGGAGCCTTCTGTCCACGAGCCACCGCGGCCCCCAGGGTGTCGGCCGCCTGTGCGCATTTTAGAACAAAAGGCAAATATGAAAAGAGACGATGAAAAACTTTTTAGAAACCAGCAGGAAGTGTTATTTAGCCTCAAAATAACAGCAAGCAGGCCACAGAGTTAAAACAAAAAATCTAAAAAACAATCTCCCCAAAACTTATTTCTAAACTATCCAGGCCATAAAGCAGAACAAAACAAAAAAAGTGATAGCAAGTTTAGGAAACAGACTGTCCTACGCTGAAGTTCAAGTCCTCCGTCCAGGAAAAGCAGACAAAAGTAGTTGAGAATCATGTGCCATGATTTCGTTAAACTATTAATTAACAAACCGACTACCAAGATCCAAGATGCTCCTGCTCTGGAGCCAGCACCACGGGCACATCACAATCACAGTTCCCCCTGAAACGACTACGCTTCCCACCACACACGTTCCCCTCGACGTGCCAGACCCTGTGTGTGCTCTGAGCGTGCTACGACGTCGGAAATCACAAGGACTCGTGCAAGCGGGAGGTACGCTCTCCCGAGTGCCGCTCCCACAGCCCACTGCTCTGTGGGCCGGGGACGGACACGGGACCCTCTAGGCCCTCACTGCCGTCACTGACACATCACAGTAAACACACGTTATTTGAAAAAAATGGGGGACTGAATCTAAACCAGGAGTAAAAAGCAGCGATCGTATTGCGCTCATTGCCTATCTAACGAAGGAAAATTCCTTAGGCTGGAGCAAAGCGTTCACTGTGGCTGCCTGCCCAGGGCGGAGGCGTGACGGGAGGCCTGCCCACACGTCGGCCTCCTCCACTCACACCTGGCCACTTCCGGCCCGCTGTGGGGACTCCGTGGGGGTCCTGGAACCCGTCCCCTGTGGGTACTCAGGGACCGGTGAAGGTTTCTGGGAGCTGAAAGTTACCTGCGGGTTTGATCGAGCCCGCACTGTCCAGGGCCCACGCCCCACTGACCAGGACGCTGCTGTGCACACCCCTAGCGTCAGCTCCAAGCCCATGGAGCTCCAACGGGGAATATGGAAAAGTGGCAAGAAAAATAATACGTGATATAGTTTCCTTCAGAAAAGTGGATTTCTAGTTCAAAAAAAACAGGGACGGAAGCACAAGCACGTCCCTTTTGAAGCCAACCAGGAGGCCCCTGGGCCCCACGGGCACAAGCACTGGGAGAGGCACCGTGCTCTTCGCCTTGACGCGAACCCCCACACCGGGGGGCTCCCCCACCCGCCACGCCCCGGGGGAGGCCAGGACTCCCACCCATGTGTCCGGCACGCAGCAGGCCACTGTGGGCTGACGCGTGGGCGGTGGAGCCACTGTCCTCGCTCGGCCAGAGAGCGGCAGAACGCAGACCAGTCCCTCTTCCATTTCTTTTTGATCTGGAAAATCACTTTTCACTAAAAAGCTGTCATTGTGCTAACACGCCACGTTTATTGCTGTTGTAAAGCTGACACGTGTTTTAACGTGAGTTCTGGCAGACAAACCCCACAGACTAAAAGCTCCTGTCCCCAGCACCTGGAAGGAGAGCTGTCCCCCCACACCATGCTGCTCACAGCCTCCCCAAGAGCGGAGACGTGAATGTGACTGGAAGGAGAGACATGGAAGCCACTGCCGTTTCTGAAATCGAGGCTGGACGCATGCTTCCTGTGGAGGTGCAGCAGCAGCACCCAGCACCGGGACCCTGATGCGCCATACACACGCGCAGGGCTGCGAGGTGGAGAGCAGGCCACCGGGCAGGGGTTCTGGGGCCACGACCGGCTCTACGGTGACCTTGCTTCCATGCTGCTCAGATGGCCAGGCGCTGGCGGCCTGGAGACCCCACAGGCAGACACGGGCCCCGGAGCAGTCTGTGCCTGCAGGACAGGGCCCAGCAACCGCTCCAGGCTGGCACTGCGCCCCACCCACGGCAAGGGACCTGCCTGCCACTGGTGGTCTCAAGGACGCTGAGCGGGGTGCCAAGGCCCTCTCCCTGCCTGTGACCCCACCCTGCAGGGATGAGGCCCCCACGCCATGTGGGGAGGTGTCCCCGTCAAGACGTCCACCATCACCCAGTGGTCACACGGAACCCCCGTGGCCGTGCAGCAACAGGGACCCGCTTCCAGGTGTCGACGGGCTGAGTGAGGACGTGGACCCCTCACCCCCGGCAGTGATGACGTGGTGCCCGGAGCAGAGCCAGGGGGACCAGGAAACAGACTCTCCCAACAAGAGATGAGACTGTCCATGCTTCAGCTGGAAGTCACCTGTCACACCAAGAACTGGGAAGATCTGAAACTGGGGGTGAAGGCCGGTCGGCAGACGTCGACTCTGAGACGAGGAAGATGACAGAACAAACTGCCAAAGGTTTTAAACCACCAGGACAAAAACGCCACAACCAGCAGCTGTCGGCACGCTTGGAACCCAGTGGGAACTGCAAAGCTGGACAGTGTCGTAACCAACCCGCGAGGCACACAGAGCGGGTGCAACGTCACAATGGGACGAAACCGGGGAACTTGAAGAAACCAGCCCATCTGAATAGCAGGGAGAAACCGGACTGACAAGGAAACGTGAGCACAGCGCCAAGGACGTGTGAGGCGGTAACGGAGGACCGTGACCTGGGGTGCAGGAGGGACCGGCAGCGCGGAGACGCGCCGGCCGAGCCCGCACCAACCTGCGCACACGCTCGGCACGCAGCAGGCCACCAGCACCGCCCCGGCGTGTGCCCTGGGACACAGCGGCCCGGGCTGTGGCGGCCCCGACTGGGACGCAGCAGGTGGACGGCTACGATGCAGCCACGAGGACGGGACGACTGGACGCCGCCCTGGCACTGTGCCGAGGGGAGGGCACGCGCCAGCTGACAGGGCTGCAGGGGCCACAGGTTCCTGGCGGCCGGGCGGCTGGGAGGTACGTGGCTAGAAAAGGTGACAGGAGGGCTGGGGCAGAGGGGGGGGCCCTGTCTCTGCCGGGTGTCAGCGTCCCGTCCTGGCTGTGAGGCTGGCTGCGGTAGGCCAGATGCTACCCTGGAGGAACCCAGGTCTTCCCACGTTATTTCTTACAACTGCTGTGAACCGGCAACTACCTTAAAATAAAACTAATTAAAAGAAAAACTTAAGTGTTCACAACTGTGAGCGCATAGCAACGACGGAGAAGCAAACAGGCTTCAGAATTCCGCCAGGCCGTGACCCCGGCATCCCTCCTGGTGCCCGCGTCTCCACGGGGAACACCCACATGCCCCGGCGAGGGCCCCTCGCCACCACCCCACACGCCCCCAACGGCGGTGCCCGTGGGAAGCCCAAGGTTTAGACTCGGTGACTGGCCCCCGAGCTTTGCCCGTCACCCTGCGGCAGCCTCAGCATGAGGTGAGCCCTGAGGGGAATCACTCTGAACCCCGCATTTTCCACACGCCCACAGCAGTCAGCGCGCCCCACACTCACCCAGGACCTCGGACGCTCCAAGTCCCCCAGCGAGCCGGCAGCTGATCCCGGAACCCACAGCAGCACAGCCAGAGCTGCAGACTCGGGGTTCTCTGAGCCTCCAGGGGCCTTGTCGCAAGAGGCTCCAGGCACTGAACAGGCCGAGTCGCCGAACCCAGGGGTTGGGGGAAGCGGCGCCCCCCACGGCCGTCAACACACAGGCGTCAGGAGGGCCAGGGGCCAAGGGCTGGTGCGGGGCCCTCGAGGCCACGGTCAGCTCCAAGGCCCTGGAGCCGGCACAGCTCGCACTGAGGTGCTGACTGCACAAGTGGGGACAGACATCCTGACGCTCGGTGACTGCGTGTGGGCACGACTGAGATCCCACGAAGAAGGGGAGGCGCCGTATTTAAGTGACACGGGGACACTCTTACAGGTGCGGAGGTGGGGGACCTCTCCACAGACACGCAGGGCGCACGGCAGCGCGACTGTCACTGCTACGTCACCGGGAGCACAGGCGACTGCACGCGGACACGTAGGCCCGGGGGCCCCGTCGGGCCCTGTGCTGTTAGACCGGGGTGGGGGTTACGACGAGGGTCTCGTTTTCTTATAAGGATGGTGATTCCATCAATTTTGAAAACAGATCGAACTGTATACATAAACATCCAGTAATTTTAGAAAAACAAACTTTCCGACACGTACAAGTGCAAAGAGAAATAGAGAAAAATGAACAGAGCCATTTTGAAACGAGTCTGAGCTCCCTGCTGAGAGGACAGACTGCCGGGTGACGCTGGGCTCTGCTGCACGCGCACCGGGCAGCCCGGCCTCGTGAGCCGCCAACGTCCTCCTCGCGTGGGAACGCACTGCTGACGACTTTAACACGGTCGGTGTCGGAAATCACGCTTCCAAGCTCAAGAGGAGAAAATGCCATCAAAGTCAACTCTTTACACTACACCCCAGTGAACTTCCTCAGAAAAACAAGCAGAGGTGAAACACCCACCTCTTCGTAGTGTCTGTCACCTGATGCTGAAATTCCGCTGCCCACGTGAGCTGCTCCAGGACAGACGTGCGGCACCTGCTGCTGCTGACGCGCCACCATGCCTGTCTTCGGCCAGCGCCTCCTGACTGCTCACCTGTCTCAGACACCCCGAGCCTGCTGCCCCGCACTCCAGCAAGGCTGCGTACTCCAAAAGCCACTTTCGTTCCCAAGTTTTAAACATTCTAAACCTTTTCAGACCATATGCCCTCGTTCCTTGCCATTAAAAGAAATAATCAAACATTTGTGATTTTATTTCCAACGGTCTGAAAGAAGATTCTAAAAACTTAGAATCGCTGAGGAAAATGCACAGGGACGGCTACTGATTTCACGGCAACACTGCAGGCCGCCCCGTGAGCTGCAGTCGGCCACCCTGTCCAGCGCGGGCCTTCCCGGTCACCCTCCACCCACCAAACCGAACTGCGACTCACACCGCACGTGACCCGGCACAGAAACCCGAACCCCACTTGCCAGTGCGACACCCTGGAGGGCGCTGTCACTGCCGCTGCCCTGACGAACCCACCACTCACGTCACTGAGGAGGACCTTGTGCCCCCACGAGGAGGAAGGACAGCCCGACAGAGGCGGCGGCCCTGGGCCCGGAGCACCACGGCGTGGCGTGTGCGGTGGACACCTGTGCTCTTCCCACGTGCGCACGGAGTCCGCAGACGCGGGAGGTGGTGTGCCTTCGTCTGCACCGCCTCACACAGGGCGCCCGAGCAGCCGGGTTTTGGTATCTTGGGAGGGGACGTCTAGAACCAATCCCTGTGGGTGCCCAGGGACAAGTCTTTTGGGGAGTCCCGCTATATGTGGGCTTCTGACTGGGCAGTGCTGGTACCCTAGGCCCTGAGTTGCTCAAGGGTCCACTGTGACCCACTGAAAGGTCAAGTTCAAATAGGACAACTTCCTGAACTGGGGATCTCGCCTTCGTGGCTGGATCGTCACTTCTGTTGTCCAAACCGGAAACCCAAGATCCATCACAGGTCCTTCCACTCAGGTCCTACAGTCCCGATGAGCCAGCTGGGGCTTCAGTGTGTCTCCCTCCCTGCTGCGCACACCACTCCCGCGGTGCCATGATGTTCCCCCTGGGTCCGGGGGTGCCTGCACGGGGACGCACAGCAGTCACACTGCAACCCGGCCACTCTTGGGCTCGGCCACCACGGCCACTGGTCTCTACTGCTCCATCACGACAGTGCCAGGTCAATGTGAAGGTCACCCCACAGTTCTGTGGGGGTCCAGGGGCCACCAGGGCACGTCGGAGTGCCCCCCACCCCCACAGGAGCTGCTGTCCCACCCCGCCCGCTCCTGCCGTCTGCGCTGCTCAGGAGCCTCTCTGGGTGAAGCCCCTTCGCAACCGCCCGTCACCTGACCGTTCAACACCCGTCCTGTGAGCCGGGACCGCAGCACCCACGTCCCAGGGCACATCAGAGCCAGGTGCTCGGAAGGGACTCAAAACACAGAGTCGAGGCACAGCGTGCACACAGGGGCGAGACAGGGCGTGTCCGCAGCACGCACAACACGTGCCACGCTCCACGCAGGGACAGATGACCGCAGAGCCCGAGAGCGGGGACGGCAACGCGGTGCAGAGAACACTGTCCACTGACACTCTGGGACAGCGGAGCACGGAGCTCCGCACTGAAATCCAGCATTTTGCAGGGCAACCTGAATGAATGACTCTCAAAGACTGAAGACACGTCTGTCCTGATCACGTGCCCCCCACACACTGAGCGAGGTCCCCACGTGCGTCAGCGGAACCTCACGTGGCTGCCGGCCACCGAGCTGCCGCTGACGAGCGAGAACGCCACGCACCTGCTCCGTCCTTGTGTCCTCAGAACAAGGGGCACCTCGGAACGTGTACCTGGACTGACAGCAGGACACTACGGTTTTTGAGAACGAGGTGGACGTAGGAGTCCACTGTGAGGAACAGTGCAAGAGGGTCTTGCAGCGAACACCGCACGTTGTCGGGGTCTGAGCCACCAAGGCCGACTGCGGAGAAGAGCCGCCCGCAGTGCGAGGACGGCGGGGACGCCGCTGCCAGCACGGGCTCCGTCAGGACGGTTTCCTGACCTAGTGAGCATTTCCCAGAAAAACACAAAGCACAAAACGACAAGAACCGGTAAAGCTGCTTAAGGGCATGAAGGGCAGGTGACTGAGGGGGGGCCCGAGTGGCGAGTCAGCACGTGCGGTCGCTCAGCCTTGGGGGCCGGCCATGAGGCCAGAGCGAGTCAGCAGCCCGGCGACAGGGCGGATGCAAACGAGGCGCCGTGCTGCTGCGCTGGACGGGAGGAGGGGGGGCTCACGTCCTGCTGCATGTGCCGCGAACCCCAGCCAACTTGCGGCAAAGAGCTGACAGCATTTACGGAAGACGCACACAGACCTTCACTCAGTGACGCCACTTTGAGGGTGACCCTGAGGAACAGCAACACCCAGAGGTCACAATGTAACTCTAAACGGTTGAGTTCAACCAGCGACGGCACCTTCAAGCACAAATAACAAACCACCAGCCAAAAGCCCACTCAGTGTGGCCTGCCCCAAGCTGTCTACCTGCACCCAGAGCCCAAGAGTGGGGTTGGTGACAGCTCACGCGGTCTTGGGGGCAGCGCCACGTCCACCCATCGCGCTCCAAAGCGTCATGTGGCCATGTCACTGCCCATCCTTATGGAGCCCTCTGGTGGGCCCACGGGAGCCAGGGCAGAAGAAAGGCCACTGCCACTGTGGCTGCTCATGGTGCGGACGGCTCCTGGGAAAGGGGGTCTCCAGGAAGGAGTGGGGACCTGGACGCAGGACCCTATGCACTCACCACGGGGACGTCACACGGCAGCCGCGCTTTAAAAACCAAACTTCACACCTGCATTATGCCTCACAGACGGCCCTGCGGTGATGGCCAGGGGTACGGGGGTCGGCTTCAGGCTGAGTGGGGTTTCCGGTCCACGCAGAGGGAGGAAAGGTCGTGAGTGGAGTGTGGGGTGCCTACTGCTTGGTGGGCCCCACCCCCTCCCCTCAGGTAGCCCCGGCCCCGACCCCCTCAGCTTTCTTTCCGCTATGTCCCCATTCATGAAGTGCCACCAGCACCTCCTGTCTGGGCTGAGTGCAGACGCAGGCAGGACGGCCAGGGGAGGCTGGGCGTGCTCAGCAGGGAGGCACAGCAGCTCCTGCAGGCCCAGAGCTGTCCCTCGTCCCCCATGACAACCACGCTCGGTCTGGTGGAAGGGACAGGCCTGAGAGGCGAGGCAGTCAGGGGTGAGGTCTGGCCTCCTCCCTGGCCTGTCGTCTGCTGCGGGGCTCAGGTCTGGTCAGCAAAGCACACCGCCTGTGGAGGGCAGCACTGACCCGTGTGTGACCGCGTGCACACCTGGGCACATGCGCAGGCACGTCAGAGAAAAGACCCTGGACTGGCTTGTCCCAGTTCTGGAACCGAGACAGGAAAGGAGAACAGGGAAAAGGACCAAAGGTGGAAGTGGGCGAGGAGTGTGCACAACACGGGCTCAGAGCCGGGGCCACACCCGGGCTGGCACGTACCTGAAGGGGGGGCTCCGCGTGCACCTGCGGGGGGCTGGGGGGCCCGGGGCCAGCGGTGCCCTTCCGGATGAGCTTGCCCGTGCTCGCGTCGTAGATCCGGACCTCGGGCCCCGGCTGTGCCCGCGGGTGGACAGGCGTCGGGTGGAACAGGGTGGGCGCGAGTGCACCCTGCCTCTCGGGAAAGGCTGCCGGGCCGTCCTCCCTGAGGGGCGAGAACGGGGCTCGTGAGGAAGCAGGGGACTGGGGGGGGACACAGGACACCCACCGCCGCAGACCAAGGACCGAGGGCAAAGATGCGGACGCGACCCCTTTATGCTGAGGCACAAGCACTAGGCATGAAGTGCCGCTGGGCCCTGTGTCCAGGGGGGCGTGGCCTCCCGGGAGCCCCGTGGCGTCTGCACCTGCCGTGCTCCCGTGTCTAAGGACTTTCCCTCCCCCGCCACGTTCAAGCCTTGACAAACGACAGAAGTGTCTTCAAACCTTTCTCTACAAAATCAGCCACTGCCCCCAGCATGCAGGCCTCTCTCACGCACTGCCGCCCGAGAACCGGCTGCCACCCTGCCCCTCCAGCTCTGGTCACCAGCCCCTCACATAGCTGTCGTTCAGCTCACGACTAACCGCAGCCGAGAAACACGTATGCGCTAGCAGCGGCCTGAGTCACATTGAGTTAGAAGAGAAACACCTGACTTCCTCCCCAGCGCTAGGTCACCTTTGAGACACCCTGTGCATGGGAAACCCTGAGGGGTAGCAGCAAGGCGAGCAGGGCATGGGCGAAAGCTTGGGGGGCAGGGGCGGGCCGCCTGGGCCCTGGTGTGGACCAGGAAGGCTGCTGCCTGGGGGCCGCCCCAGGAGACCGGCCTCCACCTGCAGGGCCCCCTCACCGCGGGGCTTTGCCGTAGTCGTCGCTCAGCGGGAACAGCTGCTCCTCCACCCGGTCCCACCGCTCCAGGCAGCTCCACAGCCAGTCGGGGTTGACCACGTGCAGCCGGCCGCATTCCTGGGCCTGGCGCACCTTCTCCGTGCCTGTGCGGGACACGGTGCTCAGACCTGGGCGCCGCCGGGGACCCCGTGCTGAGTGTGGCACGCACCAGACGGTCCGCAGGCGGAGGCCAGGCAGCGTGGGCTCGTCCCGCCCCCGGAGGCAGGGGCTGCACGCGCGTTTGGGGTCAGCACGGTCCCCTGGGGCCCAGAGGGAAGCCGCCACTTACCTGCCCGTGCCGCGATCAGGTGGGTGGCCCTGTCGGGGGCATCAGGGTCCAGCACCAACTGAGTGAGGATCCTGGCCCGAGGGCCGTGGCGTGGTAATGCTCCCGCGTCTTCTCCACCGGGAAGTTGGTGGGGTGCAGCCCACTGAATATGATGGCCACGTCCGCCAGCACTCTGCTCTTGAGCTCAGGCACGATCTTCCGGATGTCGGGGGCCTCCGGGGCCTCCCCGCGCAGGTAGCGGTCGTACCGGGCGTAGTAGTCGGAGTGCACGCGGGCGAGGATCTCCTCCAGGTGCACCAGGTGGTCGTCGGCGTCGGCGTCCTCCTCCTCCTCCTCCTCCTCCACGCTCTGGTCCAGCGACTCGCCCACGGTGATGCCCGACTGCTCGCTGTTCTGGGACTCGGTCTCGGCCTCCTTCCTGTCGGCACCGCCGCCCGCCAGCCCGCACAGGCCGTCCCGCTCGCTGTCGCCCTGCAGGTCCGCCTGCACGCCCAGCCCGGGCTCCGCGCCATGGCCAGCCCCCGCGGGGGTTGCCCCTCCAGAGCCAGGGGTGCCGCCCGGCAGCATGACTTTCCCAGCGTCCCGAATGGCCTTCGGCTTCTTCCGGCCCCTCTTCTCCCCACTTTCGCCATCAGAGGTGGCAGAGGACGACTGACCCTCTGACTCGCTGCTGCTCTCGCTGTCGCTGGAGAGCTCGAAGTCCAGGTCACTGCTGGCCATACCCGGGGCGGGCCGCTTCTCGGCCGACGTCTGGCCGTGCTGCTGCGCACACACCGGGGGCCCCCTTCCATCAGCCAGCGGGGTGCGGGCAGCGGGCCGGGCACCCCTCTCTTCCGCCTGGCCACACAAGGGCCAGGCTCCGTTGACCTCCCTCGTGGGCTTCCCAAGCCCGTTGCTCGGCTCGTCCCCAGATGCCTGCCTGCCCTCCTCAGCGTCCCTGGAGGACGGAGCTTGCTCGGTGACGTCTGCCCCTTTGGGAGGGTGACTCCCTGCACGGGACACAAGAGGACAAGTCAGCACGCTTCCTCCTGAAACGGGAAACAGCATACTCCCGTGTCGTCTGCATCCCATGACCAGTTCCCACAACCTTGAGCCTGGGCCGCACCCTGCACGGGGGCCAGAGAAGATGGGGTTCATGCACGCTCCCCTTGTTTTGGTTTTTACAATGCTTTAAAAATGCACAACCCACTCTCAGATCATGGGCTGGACTGGCCTGTGGGCAGCAGCCCATCACGCCCACTCGAGCTCTGCCATCGAGCCTGTCCTGGGCAGGACACCCTTGGGTCACACTCCTCCGGCCGAAGCCTCTGAGTTCCTGTTAGTCACTGCAGCAGCAGCTGCATGCCTCAGAGCATCTATCTTGAAAGCTAAAGGTTACGAGAATCACTTTATACCAACACCCCATTTTCTCCTGACACGTCAGCGGCTCGCTGGCTTGACCGGTGAAGCCATGCACCCTGCAGGCCCCTGGCCGGGCTGCGCCCGCACTACAGCGTGAGCTCTGAAGGAACCCTGCGGCCTGGCCCCCAGCGCCACACTTGGCCTTTACGGAAGACGGGACGAAAGGCCACGTTCAGATGTGCTAAGCTCGGCAGACCCCTTCCATCCTCGCTCAACTGGGAAATGTTCAGATTAGCAAGAAAAATCCCAGGCTGAAACCAAGGAACACCATGCTTCTCAGCATAATGCAAATAAACCCCACCCCCTCTATACCTCCTTAAACATAAACAGAGAAAAACAGCATCCGTCGACTTTCACGCAGTAACAGAGGCGACAGACGGAACACGGACGGGGAAGCAAACGCTGACTCCATCTCTGAGGCCCACAAGGCATCACCCACCTTTCCGTCTCGCCTGTGGCTCCCGGGACCCAGGGGGAGCATTGATGTCCCCTGTGCCCTGGAAGTAGACGTATTTCTTCACAGTGATCAGGTTGGGGGCGAACTTCCAGACGTCTTCTCGATCATCGATGATGCAAACCATTGAGTCGCCACAAGGGAAGAGATTTCTAAAAGCAAAAACGTATTGGTACTACCACAATTTATTTAAAAAGTCATGAAACTGAAGCCGAAATAATCTTTTATGTGTAACCAGTGGATAGCTGACTAACCAGAAACAGACCCAAACCATAGGGCGGGGCTTTTACTCAGCTTCTACTGAACAACTGTCTCCAAAGAAAGTGATGCTGAAGCAGTTACAATTTCCCCCACCGTCTGAGCACTTTCCTCCAGGGGCCAGAGAGGAAAGAGCAGGCATGGGCGGCCACGCCCTGGTCCCCGCAAAGGCGGCATGGCCAACACTGCACAAGTGGCTGTGGCCACGTCCCAGTACAACCTCCTTTACAAACAGGTTATCAGCCTGCAGGCCAGAGGCTACCGACACGTGCCCCCCGCAGGGGGCTCCAGGCAGGTGGGCGGGCACAGCCTTGCTCAAAGCTTGATGCTCAGCTAGGCGAAAGCACTGAGCACCAACGTGTCTCGTCAAGTCTCAAAAGATGCCTGTTGCGTTCCCGAAAGCCATTCTGATGTGGCTGGCAAGCAGAATTGTTGACGAGGGGCCCCAAGCCCCCTACTGGACACGGACACGCTCCGCTACCCTTTGACTGCCTTGTCAGATCTCATTTGTCCACCCCGCTGAGATGCACACAGGCTCACAGCATCCAGAATCCAGAATGACTACTCCTCGGCCACTTCTAAGGTCGGGAAACAGACCCAGGAGAAGCGCCCGCCACTGTTCAGGTTCTCCAGCTGCTAATAACGAAGGCCACGACGACCACGCAAAGGGTCACGTGCCCAACGCCGACCCTGCTGTCCAGAGGGCTGCTCGGGGAGGTGAACCCTGAGCAGCCTACGCGGTGACGCTTCCTGGAGCGTCACCTCCGGATCGGGAGCTGCCAGCATCCACACAAGCCAGGGCCAGACTTCCCACCGTGCTCACCTTGGGTGGCTTTTCCCCTTAATACATCACCCGCAGTCTCCTGTTTTCCTTTGTGCTCATCAGTCTGCTCACCCTGACACTAGCAAAGGCGAATGTTTCTGAAACAAGTGTCTCCAGACTCTCAGCTGGTGCTGACTAGGCCTCAGCCTGTGTGGCTACCGCAAAGCTGCAATCTCAGTGAGGGCAGCCAGCACCAGCCACGAGGCCACTGAGGCCAGAGCTGCTCCGCTTGGTCTCGCAAGGAGTCCACGCACAAAAAACAAGTACCACCTGATACAGGGTCGTAACGGGGCCTACCACTCTGGGTAGAAATGGGGAAACGTCTTACACAGAGCGCGCGAAACATTTCCGACAACATAAACAGCCACGTGATGGGGTGACGGCCCTGTGGCAGAAGCAGAGGAAGACGGGAAAGGCGTGTGGTGAGGGGTGAGTGGCACAGCAGGCGGCCGGGGCGGGAACCTCGGGTCTCCAAACGCTCGGGCCTTCGCAGCAGTTACACTCTCGGGGAAACGTGAGCCCAAGACGCCCACACCCAGGCAAATGCCTCCTCAAACTCCAGACCCAGCGAACAGTCTGCCTTGTACTTGAGGGAGCTGGGGCTCTCCCGCCCGCACCGTCCCCTTCGTCACCTGCACTCCCAGCTCGTTTCCCGCCCCGTGCCCGAGTACCCGACTACCCGGGAGCCCACGCGGAGAGAGGCGAGGGGAAGGGGTCCAGTGAGAACACCGCCACGGCACGGCGGCAGAGTGGGGAGAGGAAACGGGCTCACAATGCCGTCTCCAGGGGGCCGAACAGTGAGCCGCGGGGTGCACGTGGCCCGGTACGTACCTAAGGTTCCCCGTTTTAGAGAACGGGTCAATACACTCGTCCCTCGATAATATTCGATGAGAAAAAAGCTTCTTCTCAGGATCTAAAAAGCCTAT
Organism: Eonycteris spelaea; assembly: GCA_003508835.1. Classification (NCBI taxonomy): domain Eukaryota; kingdom Metazoa; phylum Chordata; class Mammalia; order Chiroptera; family Pteropodidae; genus Eonycteris; species Eonycteris spelaea. The sequence goes on along the minus strand of PUFA01000056.1, from coordinate 10,753,711 downwards.
GAAGAGAAAACAGGACAAAGGTGACGTGTGTAAGACCCACTGAGGCCCCTGTGCACACGGTGAAGCCTCTCGCTGTTGCCAGAGTGTTGGAGACACGGGAACCCCATGTTGGCGTCACACGCTCTCCTCAGCCGTGACCGTCACCACACGTGGCTCCTCCTTTCACCTCACCGTTCTAAGCACAGTTGTCACCAAACTGAACTGAACATGATTTGGAACTGTGCCAGGACCAGGAGACACAGGTGTACAAGGCTCAGAGCGTCACTCCCCAGGAAGCGTGGGCCTGGGAGAAATCACATGGCCACATGCTCCGTGCCCACCGTGCTGTGGGCGAGGACCGACGCTGGACGCGTGGCAGGCCGAGGCGGGGCTGGGGCTCCGGTTTGCCACTGCATGTCGTCTGGCCCCCCATCGTCACCGTTTCCTCCAGACGGGCTCCATCCGCTGCGCCCACCCACATCCTGCCCAACCCAGGATCTCTGAAGTCGCAAGTCTGACGTACACGGTTCACTGTGCTGTGCTGTCAGCTGAGGTACACACACCATAATTAAACACGGGGTTTCTCCATGCACCTCAGTCCCCTGCACGCTGCCTGCGTGTACCGCACATGGGGTGCACATGCTCTTCCTGAGGCCACACTGGACACGACAGATGCAGCCACCACCTCCAGAGGTTCAAATCCTTGAGATCGCTGAGTCGTCAGCATTTCATTAGCAGAAAATAGTGGCTCTTATAAATGTTACATTGCGTTTTATTATACAAAGAACATGTAAATTCACATGAACATGGAAGCCCCTTAGTGGCTAAACCGAAAACCATAAAATTACTTGTTATCTACAAAAAAATAAATGGAAAGTCTAACAAAAATACTTCTAATTGTACTAAAAATTCACATTCTGTAAAAACAGTAACTTTCAAAACAAAAAGCTGATAAAAAGAGCCTCAAACCACTGTTGTTAAAAGGCACGATCATATATCAGGAGTGCCGGGCAGCGGCTGTCATGTGCGAACAATTCAACCTCTGGATAAGCGCTGACCCCTTCCAGCTACAAGCACGACGACGGGGGTAGACGCCGAGCTCAAAGTGCCCACAGCCCAGCCTCACTGGGCCTCCCGCAGGCTGCCCTGCTCTCGGAAGGCCTAGCCACTCTGAGCCACACGGGTCGGGTGTCCGTCCTGTGGGAGACGGGCTTCCTCCCCGGTCCTCTCGGCGTGCAAAATGTCAGCAGTCTCGATGCCCCAGCCAGCGTCAGGGGGCACCTGAATCAATGCTGCTCTGCTGAGGGTCTCTATGCCCCACTTAACTGGGACACCGACCTGCAGTCTCCGTGCAGCGTCCCTGAACGTGCCGGGACGTGGGAATTCTAAGGGGCAGGGCCCAGCCTACAATGAGGCGGCTCGGGCTGCCTGCAGGCAGGCCTCCGCACAGGTCCCGGGTGGGCCCCGTGCAGACTCGCTGTGACCCTCTGGGGACCCCTCCCGCAGGTATGTTTCCTGAAGCTGGCATTTTCTTCACCGTCACTGTGTGGCTTATGAATCAATATCTAGGACACCAAGGTTCCAGAGGTGAAGCCACAGAAACTTAGTCCGCGCCTGAAGGACTGAACCTCGTATTTTCATGTGGATCTGAGAATTCTGAGTAGGGACATTAGTTTTCACGTCACGTCTCCCAGGCAGCCACAGAGCAGCCATATGCTAACAGCAAATATGTTGAATTTCAGTTACAAGGTAAATTAACTTCATCACGTCGCTTTCACGTTCACAATTAAAATTTGCTAGAACACTCACGTAAATGTGAGTGCGACATTCACTTCTCCATCCGTAAGACAGGACGAACTGGGAACTCTACAACCGCGCACCTAACATACGAAGCAGTGACGTCACAGTGCAGGCACCAGCATCCACCGAGGGTCACGGGGCCGGAGCCCAGCTGCCCCTAGCAGGTGAGGCTCAAGCACGACACTGTTCCCAGGCACAGCTGCGGCTGCAGGGAGCGTCTGCCAGTGAGCACCGCGCACGCGGCCCCACCACAGTGGCGGGGAGCCGCTGGCTCGTGCGCGACCGTCTGCTCTCTGCCTCGGCGCACACGGCCGCGAGCGCTGTGGTCCAAGGGCTGCGCACGCACGTGCCTGTCTGAAGCACACTCCCGCGGACAGTCTTCCTCACAGCGGCGGTCCTGACCCACTTCCGAACTGGTCTGCGGGGTGCAGCCGGCCACGGCGACAGCAGCCCGCCCGTCTGGCCTGAGGGGCCCAGCAGAGCCGGGAGGGGGTTCCCAGGGGAAAGGGGCTGGCCACCCCCAACTGCCGGCTCTAAGTGAAGCTGAAAGCGACCACCCTCCTTCGTCTTCGAGAAAACGTCCCAGGAAGTGGGAACGAGGCCCGCCATGCCCGGCTGGGCCTGCAGCCGCCCCTCACCTGCGATCGTGTGCGCGTACAGTCGGCTCCCGAAGGTGAACACGTGCAGCTCGTACAGTCTGGCGACCTTCTCCAGGAACTCCCTGCAGTGTGGGCGCAGGCGGGTGTGCAGCATCGGCTCGCCTCGGCCCAGCTGGAAGTGGAGGATCCCCTGCACAGATGGGCGCCGGTCAGCGGGCCCCAGGGTGGCACGGACGCTGTCGTCAGAACCAGGGGCCCCCGGCGCGTGCTGACCTGCGGGGCCCGAACGCGCTCCGCGCCCGTGCTCTGCGGCGGGACTCGGCCCTCTCTGCTGCGACTACCCACAGCACCCTAGCACCTGCCTCCGACAACTACGGTTCCCGCCTACGAGAACCAAGGCGGGCGTCTGCCGTGAGCCCGCAGACTGCCCACGACAAACAAGTGCGGCTTCTGCCCACGGACAGGGTCACCTCGGGCGTCAGGGAGGCTGCGCACGTCCGCAGACCCTCACGCCTCCTGCTGCGTCCACATGCTTTCTGACCGTGGACAAAGCAGCGTCCTGAGTGCTGTCACGCACCTGTTTGGCTCTTCAGACGCTACATCTGTCAAGCAGCAGCAGCTCCGTACTGTGGGGACAGCGTCCTCCTCAGTCATCCACGAGGAAGCCACACGTCACCACCTAACTTGATCTGACTCAGACAGGTTTAAGACGCAGCTTTAACTTACAAACACAACCCAAAGCTGACACAGAACCCTAAATCAAGGAACACTGACTGGCTCACACGCAACTCGTGTGCAAGTGAGCTCACTCTCCTTGGGCAGCTAAACCCAGATCCTTTTAATCCTGTTTACCATTAATTTTCTTGGTAAAAAAAAAATACTCTAAACCACAACCAGAAAAGGAAAGTAAGTGACCTCAGGCTTAGTTAATTTTTCACTCGCTCTACATTAGTTAAACCCCTCACAATGAGGCTGTTAAGATTCAGGAGCATGAAATTTCCTAAGCAAATCTGCTCTTTCCCCAAGTCTACCCCTCCTTTGCCACCAGGGCCTTCCAGGTCTCTCTCCAAGGTCTAAGCCCCGCTGCCCGACATGGCTGAGGGTGAGCCTGGCCCACGATGGGCTCAGGTGACGAGGGGAAAGTGTCGGCTGACGAGGACCAGTGTGGGGGACCTACCTGAGCACAGGCCTGAGGCCCAGCCCGCCAGCTGACGGGGTCAGCGGTCAGTCTGCCCTCACGTCCTGCCGGCCTCGGGGCAGCACCACGTGGGGCCGGCATGCTCACCTTATTGGACATCCGCTGGCAGTGCTGCTCGGTGGTGTGGATCAGCGTCTGGTCCAGGTCGACCATGAGCACCAGCTTCCTGTTCCGGTGCAGCCGCTGCTGGTCTTCCCTCCCCAGCTTCTCCGCTTGCTGAGGTTAAAATGAAAAAAAGCCCAGTACGTATACTTCCATCCAAAACAAAATCCCGCTTTGTCAACGAGAGGAAGCCGAGCGTTGCGGCCAGCTCCGTGTGGTCCGCACCACTCACGGCCCTCTGCCTCGTGACCCTAATCCTGCAGTTTCACTAAGTACGTAAACCAATAAAAAAGGAGGAGAAAGAAAGCGTCGTCCCCACAAAGGGAGCTTCAGGATTAGTGTGGGAAGCAGGAAGGGGTGCTGGGAAAGGAGACAACCAGGGACACTAGCCAGGGTGGCACCCTGGAAAAGAGCCAGGCAGGCTGACGGGACGCTCCCCTGAAAGGGCCTGGCCCTGCCTCGCTCGGCCAGGGGAGGGGTGACACGCGCTGTGCAGGAGCTTCAGAGCTGGCACGCGCCACCGCCAGCGTCCCACTGAACTGACCCTCAGGTCCCAGCGTGAGCAGCTCTGTGGCCTGACCAGGTGGACAGAAGTCCCCTGTCTGCTCCTGACAGTTACTGTTGGGACAGCGAGAGTGGGAGATACTTTCTTCCCTTCCTATCTGTAAACTTCATAATTTTGTTTCACACACACGCTTATATATTTACATTTGTTTAAAGTCCAATAATTGAAAAACAGCCAGAATCATGTATCAGGTATTCTGTCCTTCTCACAAAACAGAAAGTAGATACCAGTTAAAAGCACAAATCTAACAAACCTGGAACACTAAAAAATGTATTACAGAAACGCACAGCTCCGAACCTGCACCACAACTAAATTTTTAGATAACCCCAAGGTAAACCTGTGCCCCGTGATCTGTCCTGGGGATGCTCACTCCTCCCAGCATTTAGACCCTGACCTAGGACAGCACGGGCTGTCAGGACACCTGTGACCAGCAGCACCCCGGGACTGTGGGATGCAGGACAGTAAGAAAACGTACAGTGAGGCCCCAAGCTTCTCATCCGCTCAGACGGCATGTGATTTCCTGTGTCCCCACACCTGCTGGCACGCAAGTGCCCAGAGCCTGCCTCCTGCCCGCCCCAGAGCCCGTAGGCTCGTCGCCGGCATATCAGCGGCACCACCTCTGCCCCCAGACCCTGCCCTTGGCCTCCAGGACCAGACCTGCCCCTCACAGACCCCTGCTCACCAAGCCCCAGGCCCACCATCCCCGGCCAGGACCCGGGCCCCTGAAAGCTCCTCTGGGGAGGGCCCAGGCACAGCACACCCCCCCAGCGGCCACTTCGGAAACGCAGACGACCACAGAGTGGATGCTCCCCGGCCAGGCAGACTCACCTCGGAGCTCACCATCAGCTCCGGGACGCTGTGCACCATGGACACGGTGGCTGTGGACAGCGGCACCTGCTGCCTCCCGTTCTTGCTCTGCAGCCTGCGGAGGGAGAGGGGCCGTGAGAGGGACGCACTTTTTAACCCCAGTGCCGCCCTTGTTCTGGGGGCGACTGCCGAGACCCTCGCCACCGAAAACACGCAGGAAAACGGCAAACACACCTGCAATGCTCCCGACCACAGGCCGCGACGGCCATACAGGAACATGGAGGCGCCCCAACGGGAAAGCGCTGACCGTGTGCACCGCTCGGCACGTGCAGTGGGGCGGCGAAAGCCGCCCTCCCACCGGCCGAGCGTCGGACGGTGCTCAGGGCTCCCAGGCTTATGGAAGCCGAGCCGGGCCACGGCGTCCGCCTGCGATCGCAGTCAGGTCCCCACGGCCCCCGTGCCCCTCCGCACCACAGGCCGCCCCTCAAACAGAGGCACCGCCGTCGCTCCTGAGCGCCAGTACTTACTGGGTGAGGTCTTGGCCACATTCAGCACACAAGCCTTTCATGACAACTGGGTGGCTACAGCCCTCCAAGCGCACCAGGACCGCCCTGGAAGCGAAGCAGAGTCACCGGTCGGGGGTGCTGGAACCCTTGCTGTGCCTCGCTACCCTAGACGGAGCACCTGAGGGGGGATGAAGGCGCCGCCTCTCCCAGCGGCTCTCCCGAAACCCCAGGCTGGATGCATGTCCCCAGCTGCCCCACAGACGATCGGCTCAAAGACCTGATGTCCCCGAGGAGAGGGACTTGGGGAAAACGCGAAATATCTCAAATCGTGTTAGACATTTACCTGCCTTAAGTCCTTGCATCTCCTGTAAGCAGCATGTATGCAAAAACTGAACTTTGTCAACACAGAAAGGAACAACTTAGTCTAACACCGACAACTAATAAACGATTACCTCCCACGTATTCCCCGTACAGAGAGAGGCTATGATTCATCTGTTTTTCTGATAGAACTATTGTAATACTTCTAGTTCTTATAAACACAGAAACTCCACTTCCTTGGGAGGGTCACATCTGAGGCTGGCCGCCTGGATGCACCTCCAAAGGCGGCTGGCCAACGGGCCCTGAGCCTGCCGGCTGCGTGACCAGAACCCCGGAGCCAGCGCCCCGGTGCCTGTGGGGCGCTTTCCCCTGCGAGCAGGGGCCGGCCGGCCCGCCGGTCAGTGCCTCACACTCCAAACCCGATCCCCTCACTCGCCTCCATCCCCGAGCCTTTGGACTGCACCTGACTCTCATGGGCAGACGGAGCCACCTACCAAATGGTGCCCCCGGCACGCCCTTGTCACACGGGGCCTCTTTCCTCCCTCCCCTGCTGTCCCTACTGTTCACAGCCAATCACTCAAGGCGCCCTGACTGGGCCCCGGCCTGGTGCCCTATTCACCACCATACATCCTAGCCACACACCACCTGCTGGTTCCCGTCACTGTATCCCATCTCCCTGGGGCGCACTCTGCCCTGCTGTTAACACCACACAAACTGCTACCGAAAACCCGCCCCAATTTCCCGTCTTAAACAAACAAGAACCATGAGCCGACCCCTCCACCAGCCCCAACATGGCCCCTCACAGCGACCTGTCCCTATGGGCTATAGCCAAGGACCCTTGTTTCCCCAGCTTCCTACCACCCCACTGGGCACCCGCACCTCCTCGGCCTCCACTATGGTGCGTTCGGGCCCAGCTTCAAGACCTTGGGCCAGCTGCCCTTCTCCATGCGCATGGCCCGCAGCACCCCACCCCCCCAAAGGCACCCAGATACCATCCTTCCAGTTTTGCTGGCTCACCAAGCTCCACAGGAGCCCAGAACCCTATTCTCCACCTGTTACGGTCACCTCCCAGGGCTCCTGCATCGAGGACATGCCCTCTGTGCAGGCTGTACATCCTGGGTCTCACCCACCGTCCCAGAGCTGCTTTCCAACACTCTGTCACTCCACCTGCACTGACCCCATCCCTGCCACCAGGCACAGAGGGCCAAAGGAACCACCTGAGCGTACGTGGGCAGAGTTGGCCACTGACCCTGGCCAGCGGGGTCAGCGGGCCCGAGACTGGGTAATCCCTGCTCACTCTGCCCCCGGGAAGCTGAGAGCCAATGGGTTCATTTGCCAAACTACAAGGCTTCAAGTGCTGCTCCTGAGTACAGTGTAATGACAGGTCCTGCCAGCCTCCATCACGTGAGGACACACAGGCCACACGACATCAGTGACCCGGGGCAGGGGGCACCGGGTTCTGGCCTCCGGGTGCTGCTTCTCTATGGGCAGTTGACAGTGAAAACTGACAGAAGTGTGCACTTATTCACTTTATTTTTAAAACTAAAACTTATGGCTTAGAGAACACTTTTTTTTAGGAATCCTCAAAAACATACCAGAAAAGTTTCATTGATCACCCCAAAACACATTAACCTGAAAAAATATTCAGTGTCTCCAGCTCAATCAAATAAATAGGTCACGCGCTTGGTAAAGTGTGTGTGTCGGGTCTGCGCCCGCCTTTCTGTTTTCTTATGTGTCTCTGAAGACCCAGGTCTTGATTCTGATGAAGTCTGATTTATCAACTTTTTGGAGTCCTCATCAAGAAACCTCTGGCCTGGGGTCACTTTGGGAACCCAGAGGGGCTGGCTGACGCCACAAGATTAATTCTGCCTTAGGCAGAAGGAAGTTTCCAGGATAGTCCCAGAGGAGGGGACATCTGGGTCTTGACAAAAGGTGAGGAAGCGGGTGAGGTGCTGGCTCAGACGCCTGAGGTGAGGGCAGGGTGGGAGGAGCAGGAGGCAGCTCTGAGACTGGCTGAGACTGGTGAGCAACCAAGTGCCGTGCACTAGCAAGGTGGCCGAGGGAGCCGGACCAAGAGAAGCCAGCCACACGCACAGAGCACAGCCAAACGTGCTCCAGGATGTGGCCAAACCCAGGATGTCACCCCAACAAGGCCACAGACAACGGGTCTTTGGGGAGCCCCACGATTAAGGATGGGCAGAAAAAAGAATGTCAACCTAAAAAAAAAAAAATCGGTGTTCACAGAGGCCCACGGCATACATCATGGAGAGTACATCTCGTGTTAAATGCCTCCAAGAGAAACCGGACGGGGCCGGCACGTGCATGTGGACGAGGGAGATGGCCCTATGTGACGCTGGGCGCTGGTTCCCCACACGTGCACATCTGGCGACACTCACCAGGCTGCACCTGGGCCATGGCGCGGTCCTGGCCAATCACAACACGAAGCTGAGGCCATCAGATCTGTCGACAGTCGCTGGTGACCTTTGAGAAAGGCCCTCAGCAGAACACAGCAGCAGGACAGAAGGGCCCAGGCTGCTTCCAGGGGACGCATGCCTCTAGCCCCCATGCCCCCCCATGTCCTCAATACACATCTGCTCCACAGACGGCCTCACCCCTAGGCTACTTCTAACCTGTGCCCTGTGGCTGAGGGAAACCCACACGTGTGCACACGCGGAGGTCACCTTCTGTCACCCTGCAGACCCCTGGGACCTCACCATACCACTCCACAGCCACTGTGACCCAATGAAGTGCTCAGCTGATGACGTGACCCCAAGCAGAGCTAGAGGTCCCTCTGCCTGAACAGCCCGAGTGCACGTCCGGAACACCCAGAGCTGCACGTCCTCTCAGCTCCCACTGCCTTGGGTGACCCATGGCATGCTCTGCCTGTCCTGCTGTAACCTGAAGGCCGACTGGACACCGAGTCCTTGAGAGAGGAGGCAGGCGCTGACCCTGTCTTGTTTCTGAGTCCTGGCAGAGACAGACCAGCTGGCAGGGCCTCAGGGTGAGGGCATGCCACAGGCTCCAGGCACCGTGGGCCAAACGTGCACCTCTCTTTGAAGCGTTTCACATACTGACGTCATGAGTTGTGCAGTTCTCTGTGCCGGGCCAAAAGGTTTCGCCCATCTAATTCTATAGGGCAGGTCAGGGCTCCAAGGGACACTGGGCACCTGGCGACGTCTCTGCTGTCATCACTCGGAGCAGGCCCCAGGTATCTAAAGGATGGGGGCCGGCTCACAAGGCTCTCCTGGTGGACCTTCCAAAGCTACATGCATCAGCAGCCTTGGTGTCCCCGACATTGCAGAGGCTTCTGCCCCGAAGAGGACAGCGTCAGTGATGTGCAGGAAACCTCTACGAGGCCCTGCTCAAAAGGCTGGTGAGACAGCTCAAATCACCTGAAGAGACCTGAAGAAAGTGGACAATGCTGGACACCGAGAACCATACAAATGTGGGTGCTGTGCAAAGCCACAGGACCCGCATGTGCTGACCCACGTATGCGCAACCATCGTCAGTGAACGCGTCAGGAACACATGGTCCAGGACTTGTTGACCAACTCAACCCTCGTGGAACGCCGATTTAAAACTGGACATCTGTTCTCGATATGTTACCTTTTTCCACCCGTAAATGTTGAGAATTCAAAACTCCACATCTGCCAAGTATTAAATGAAACATTGTTGCATTTATTAAATTTAAGCTTGAGGTCTCCAACCTGCATGTGGCCTAGCAGTCTGTGCCGAGTCAACCAATGTCTTGGTAGGCTCTGCACAGGACACGAGCCAGGACGACAGGCACGGCTCCCTGTGCACACATTCCAAGTCTGTCTGCACCTCACCTCCCTCCTGGGCTTGGGGCTGGCGAGGCCACCGGCAGGGAGGCTATGTGAGGAGGGAAGGTGGAGTGTGAGCTGTCGAAGCAAAGTGAGATGCCGAACAACGTTCCCCGAGTACCCGAGTCAGAAAACGCAGCGTGCTGCAACCTGCAGAGGGGCCCCAGTGACGTCACTCAGAAACCTACTGCTCTGTTAACAAACCGAACCAGCGTGCTAATGCTACAGCTGCCAGGCCGAGGAAAAAAGGTGATTAAAAATATAACCATCTCCACTCAAGTGAGGGAGCGGGGCAGTCCTAAGTGGTCACCAAGACGTTCAGGACAGTGGTTGGCTAAAGATAACGTCGCTGCGGGTGGCCGTCTGGCCACTCCTGCCTGTGGTCTGCATGCCTGCTGGCCCATCGAGCCCAGTCTCTGGACCTTGGGGAGGACAGCAGAAGGGGCCCAGGGCAGAGCCAGGCTGACTGCACCGGACGCGCGCAGATGGCACCGCCCAAGGGCAGCCCACGATGGTCTGCCCCACCACTCACCGCTATTGTGTCAGGCCTGGGCACAACCGCTCAGAAACAGTCTCTGTTACAAAGGGGGAAGAGAGACCTATTTTCTGTCTCAATTCAAAGATCATTTGGAACTGGCTTGGAAAGTCGGGGCTGACTATGACATAGTCCCAGCACTTCTTCTGCAGCTTCGCACAACCTAAAACTTCGCAGACAGAAAAAAGATGGGATGGCCAAGAGAAGACAGGGATCAGAAACTCACAAAGGTGACATCCTGTCTCTGTGCGGGCACATCCACCCTTCGTTTCTGCAGATACTGACATGAGACAAGGGTCGGGCAGCCTGAGGGCCTCAGTGTCTCTGCTCTCAACCCGGCACGCAGCACCAGCGTGCCTGGCAGGGGCGGGGCATGGCAAGCCGAGAGACCCTGCTTCTGCCCAGGAAACAAGCCCCAGAACACCTAGTCAGCCTTACTCTCCAGGCAGACCAGGGCTCCAGGGGACACCAGCAGCAGGCAAGGTCCTCTGGGAAACAGGGCAAGGGAGGGCCGGGGGCCCTCTAACTTCTCTGCTTTGCTCTTGAAGAAAATGCACAGAAAAAGCATGAAATGCAATTTCTAAACAAGTTATTTACCCCCAAAATACACGCGTACCAAACTCTCCTGAATCATTTGCCCTCATCAGCTTTTGCATCTGCTCTAACAGGGAGGTCAGAGGGCACGGTGTACTGGCAAGAGCAAAGACCTGGGGGCTGCATGCCCTCTGGACTCTGCAGGTAGAGTGCTCACCAGTAAAGGCTGGGCGGACCCGGGCCCAGCGCAGGTCCCCAGCAGAGCAAGGAGGCTGAGCATCTGTCCTGAGCCTGAGGATTGAGCACAGGGGCCTGGGGAAAGTAAGGGTGCTCAGTGCACCCAGATCCTGGCTTCCAAATACCATTCCCTACCAAAAGGAAGCAGAACTCCTCAGGACAAATAGCTGACTCCAGAACTGGGGTCAGTATTTGGGCCTTGTCAGAGGAGCCAGCTTGAGGGGCTCCCATCGACCATACCAGGGATAACGAGCATCAACACAACAGTGACGTAATCCACTGAGTAAGACAAGAACCCATGAGTCCCCACCGATGACATGGTTGTTTGTACAGTGGAAAGCCAGCACTCCGCTCCTAAAACAGTTCGCTGCTGAGTAACCCACAACGTGGTGAGGATGCAGCCTGCTGGTGACAGTGACTATGGGGGACGAACACTTTAGCGAGGCAGGTCTGGCTCTCCACTGGCGCTGCACACGCATTCTCTCACTTGCGTTCCAGGAGAAATGTTATCGGCCATCAGCTTCTCAAAGAGCCCTGTGCTGAACCACTGCCGAAGGGTACCCCAGACCTCAAACACTAAGACTACCAAAAGGAAAGACAACTCGCTGCTGGAAACGTGTCATCCCGTCAGGTGTGCGGCTGATTGGTGAGATGAGCAACTGAGTTGCTCTGATTCCCTGGATGGCTGAGAAGCCTGCACATGGAGCTGCCCACTAACCAGCTGCGCTGTCAGACTCACCCAGGCCCTGGCGGCCTTCTGGGTCCGGTCAGGAACAGAACGGCAAGAGAGTGCTTCACCTTGGGGGTTTTCTACATGGTGACACACCAGCACTGGGCTTCACCGCCATCACCCACAGGCTCATTAAGGCCCCGGTGAAGGTCAGGCAAGCTCTGACTTCAAAGTGATGATGACCGCATACCATGATGTGAGCCCCTCCCTTCTAAAGGAAGCCAGGCAAACAGCTTCAGTGGACGGTGCAGTCCTGAGGCCATGTCCAGCCCATCCCGCCAGCGTTCAGAGGGATGTCGTGGGTCCCTGAGCTGGAGGCTGAGGACCTGGGCTCTATCTCTAAAGGAAGAGTGGACGTAAGATGAGGCTCCAGGTGCTGGGCTGGAGGCTGGTCCTATCCCAAGCTGTCCTGGTCGTCAGCTTCCAGGAAGGAGCAGATGCTCAACAGCTGGAGGAGCAGTGCAAGCCACAGGAAGAAGACCTGAACCAAGGCAAGAGCGGAGAGAAAGGGGACTGGGTGTCTGGGACACACTGTGATCCCCGCAGAGAGGAGCTGTGCACCAGCTTCTACAGCAGGAGGCAGGAACGCTCACCTGCCCTGGTTTTCTGTCCCTGACAATGGGAACCACCCGAGTCTCTTGCACACGCCCGTGCACACACTTCAACCCAATCTCAGGAGCGCAGCACTGGCAAACTTAGACACAATGATGCTGACAAGTTCACACGCTTCAGAAGAAGAAGAAGAACAGCCCCTTTATGAGATTAAAACCTAAATTATCTGCAGCTAGAACCTAGTGTAGCGTAGAAAGGTGAGCTACCAGTCCATCACCCCGAATTACCTGTGCTCCACCTGCCCCTCCTTCCTGAACTATGATGCAGAACTGCACTAGGTTTTACAACCGCGTCTCACAAGGTTTACAAGAATCTAAAGTGGACACTCCAACAGTTTACACTGCGATGACAAGAATGGAGAGTGCTGATTCGTTCGGCACTCGCGGTCGCTTCGAGTTTTCCTAAACTACAAATATGAAATCTTGGGAAAAAGCATCCGCTATGAAAAGGAACGAACACAACCGCTTTCTAAATAAAAATCTCAAACTATAATAGTCGTGCAGCCTTAGAAAAGCATGCAGACGCGCAGCTGGAGGGGGCGGGTCCTACTTTCCAAAGTTCTCCCCGACCGCAGCCCCTTCAGCTGCAGCCCCCGGGACCCCTTCCTGCCTCGTGCCCGGCCTTGGTGCTCTCTCCTGGTACCGGAGCCCCACCCTGCCCACGCTTTCCCTCCCGTCTCCTGTCCCCCGACCCACTCACCCGGGAGCCACCACCTGGCCCGGCTCCGCGCACAGCTCCCGCACCACGCCGGCGCGCTCCGACCTCAGCCTGCGCTCGCCGCGCACGCAGCCCCCGGAGCCGCCGCGAGCAGGGGCAGGCCCGGCGGACTGCGCGGAGGCGGCGGCCTCGCACACGGCCAGCACCGAGCCGATCCGCACAGTCGCACCCGCAGCCACCTTCCACTCGAGCAGGCGCAGCGGCCCGGGGCCCGGGCAGCGCACCTCAGCTACGGCCGCCGGCTGGGCGCCGTCAGCCAGAACGCGGCCGGCGGGCGGCGTCTCCATCGCGGCCGGCGGGGTCGCTGCGGAAATGAAGCAGGCAGGCGCTCAAGGCCCGGTACCCATCGCGGGCGGGCGGGCGACCCCGGCCCAGGCAGCGGCGGCGGCTGCGCTGCGATTCCCACTCCGGCACCGGCTTCCACCCGCCGCCCGGGTCCGCGCCGACTTCCGGACAGCGTGTGACGTCACGTGACGCAGAGCGCGTGCGCCGAGGGGCGTCCGCGTGTAAACAAACCCACGCAGGGCCCGAGAGGCGCTGCGGCAGCCATGGGTAGTGGAAGAGTCCCAGGACCAAGCCGTGGGGCTGGGCCAGGCGGGAACAGTGTCGCTACGCCCAGTGTACCCTGTGAGCACCGGGTACCGGCGTGCAACACGCGCCACTGTGCCACCACTCCTTTTAAGCGCTGACGCCCGAGGTCGTTAAACCATGAGCCCCGGCATACACCGCGCGCTGCCGCACCACGAATCCCCGTCAGGCGTTGCGAGTCCCGGCATGCAAGCGGGCCGCTATCCGCCCCTCGTGCGCTAAGGCGGGCGTCGCGAGAACTACGAGTCCCGGCATGCAACGCGGGCCGCGAACTCGCAGCTCTGTCACGTGCTGAGACCAGTGCTCAGTCTGTAGTCTCTGTACGCCAGCAGGCCGCCGTCCGGCCTCTCGCGCGCTAAGGCGGGCGTCGTGAGAACTACAGGTCCCGGCATGCAACGCGGGCCGCGAATCCGCAGCTCTGTAGCGTGCTGAGACCAGTTCGTCTCGGTCTACGAGTCTCGGCGTGCAGGTGTGCGGTCGAGGCTCAGAAGGCGGTGGGCGCCGGGCCCGTGACGTCGCGCTGGGTCTTGTGTTTGGGGTGTTCTGCTCCAGCCCAGCCTCTCGCTGTCGGAGCCGCCCTGCCGACGTGCCCGCGTGTGGGGAGGCCTCGGTGCCGTCGCCGATTCGCAGTGCGGGAGAAGTAATGGAAGTCGTCGTCTGTGGTGCCTTAAAGGGCGTTCTTCATAGCATTCCCAAAGACTGCGTTTCCCCTGGAAATGTGGAGCGGAGCATCTGTTCCAACGACAGAGCCCCAGACGCAAGAAGCAGAACCTGACAGGACCGAAGGGAGGCCGACAGTTCTACAGTGGTCCTTGGGCTCCTCAGTACCCCACGTCAAAGACGGCTAGAACGGCCAGGTAGAAGAGCAGCAAGGACTAGCGTACTGGAACAGCTGTGAATCAGGACGTAACAGGCTCCAAAATAGCACAAAGCTCCATGTGGAGCTTTCTCCAGTGTGGACCGTCTAGGCCATAAAAACGATTCTCAAAAGATTAAAAAGGCTTAAAACCATACCAACCTTGTTCTCTGAGCACCATGAAGTTGAATTAGAAGTCAACGTGGGAAATTTACAGTTGCTTGGAAATAAAACAATACTTCTAAGTAACCGATGTGTCAAAGGAGAAGTGAGAACAATAAGGAAATGCTTACGAATGGAACTAAAAAAATACTGAAACTTGGGTGCTGCAGCTAATACAATGCTTAGAAATATATGGCTAAAGTATATTTTAAAAAGAAGAAATAATAATTAATAATCTAGTCTTTGACCATAAGAAATCAGAAAAAGAAGAGTTGACCAAACCCAAAGCAAAAAGGCAAGAAGTAGTGATTAAAGACAAAATACATGAAATAGAAAAACAGAAGAAATCTACAAAACTAAAAGTCGGTTCTTTGAAAAGATTTTTAAAATTTGACAAAACTTTAGCTGGATTGACCAGGAAAACGGGGGTGGGAGGTTTATCAAAATAAGGAATGAAAGAGAAAATAGCACTCCTGACCTCACAAATAAAAAAGGTTTCTAAAAGAATAATATGAACATTATGCCAACAAGTTAGATAAGTAAAATGAATAAATTCCTAGAAAGACAAAAATATAGAAATGGAAGAAGAAGAAATAGAAGATAGGAGTAGGCCTACAACATGTAAACAGAGTTAATCTCGCCTTCTCTGAGTGTTACAAAAGGCCTCTTGGACTCCAGAGGTTTCAAAGCGGGTGTTCTGTGTTACCCCACCTCCTTGCCTGGTTCTCCACCTCTGGTCTGCCCATCCAGTCTTTCCCCGGGAGTCCTTTCCAAGCCCAGGTCCTCAGGCCTGGCCCTGGGTAAAGGAAGCCACACTCCAGCTGGCAAGAGCTGTTGTTGATTTTCTCTCAGGGCATCCAGGAAGCAAGTACAGTACCTCACTGAAAGGAGCATCATTTTTCTGGAATTAATACAGTCTAGTGCTTTTGGTGAAAGCATATATTTTCTATTAAAGTGACTCACCCACACAGGTTAGAAGAGACACACCGACTGCTGGCTTCATCTTACCTACCTGGCCATCGTGCCGTTTTGTTATTTTTTTTTTTTTCTGATGCTTGAATCCTTTTCTTGACAGATGACTTTAGTCCCTGTCACCCTCCCAGGTCACTCTAGCTGTCACAAAGTCTCAATGGTTCTTGCAAGTTCTATCGCTGCTACCCTCCCCAGACTTACCCCAAACAGTCATAGAAGCTTCAAGAGGTTATTCTGCCATGCTCCGAGAGCCTTCCTGACTCCTCCCGGTACTGTCCCAAGGAGATTCTCAGGACATTCCTTGGACCTTCTTGCTCCCTACTGCACAGGCCCGCTGCACCCAGTGCTCACCCTGGAACGTCTACAAACACCCCAAGTGTGTCTATCAGGATTATTTTGGTTAGTAAGCCAGATGGTGTGTATAGACAAAGTGTAGAGAAAAAAACGCTTCAACCTTTCTTCCATAAGCAAGAAAGGGCTAACCACCTCAATTCAACCAAGAACGCGTTTTATCAGGGCTGTGTTGGGATCATTATCTCAAAAGAGACTCCATGTGTGCTGTTGTAGGCCCTTCTTGCTGGTGGGAATTTATTCTAAATTATCTCAAACTGCAGGAGATTTCACAGTCTTGCAAGCCTGGTCCCAACTCTGAGCCCTGCATGCTTCCTTCGCCCTAAGCAAATGTTCTGTGAGGAAAACCAGCCGTGTAGTGGGGCTCCTTTGTGTCCCATCTATCACACAAACCCATGCAGATAACCTGTCTTTACTTTGGCCAAGTCTTTCCACCTGTGTAAGCTGAAGTTCAGACACTGCCCACACTCATCAAATGCCCAAGAGAAGAAAAGGGCTGCTGAGGGCAGCTCCCCCGGCCCTGGATTTCCTTGTTCCATCCTCCTAGTCTGCAGAGCTCCCTGATGACTTCTAAAGCAAGATGTGGACAGCCATCCATTTTTCTGAGTTACTGCAGCAGGAGCGATGCTTGCATTGCCCTGATTCATCCGACCTGGAAGGAGACAGTGAGTGGGGTTTGACACAAGGGAGCGAGGAAACGCATTCTGGGCATGAGGCCCCTGGTGATGAGGTTCTGGGGGTTCCTTTCATAGAATGCTTTGTGGCAAAGACGCAAGGAACAGGACTAGGATGTTTGAAAAATGACGGATGTCACGGTCCCGTCCCTCAAAATTCTGACTCAGTTTCGGGATGGAACCTGAGCACCAGGAACTCCACTTTTTGGGTTATTTTAATGGCAGTAGTTTTCAAGAACCACCCTTGTAGGCAGTGGGTAGTGAAAAGATTTTGAGCAGATATAAGATCATCTGATCTGTGTTTACAACGATGCCGGCAGCTGGGGGCCGAGAGGACCTGGAGGTAGAGACCCCAGTCCGGGGGAGTGGTTGCAGGGAGAGCTTCTGAGTTACAACCACTAGGTTTTGTCGCTTGCTGGGCAGATTAGTGAGAAGGAGCCCAAGTTGGCTCCTGGGAGAGGACAGTTATCAGAGCCGTGGGGAGCATGCTGGGGGGCGGGCAGTGAGTGCCCTCAGACTCTCTTGTGTATGGCGGTGGGGGGGGCACAAAATAAAGTCAGTCAGTGGGCTGGGGTGGGGCCAGTGCAGCAGATCCTGGCCATACTGTGGGGACAGTGCAAATGACTTTAGCGGGGGCGCACCTCTGGTGGAAGAGGTGGCTGCAGAGATGTCAGGCAGTGAGCAGGGAGTGGTCAGTGGCATGACAGCCTGTGGAGAGCCCGAGGGCTGATTTTCCAGTGTGGGAGGGGTGCCGTAATGGGCGGTCTCTGCAAGGGCTGAGGTGCTGGCAGGAGCAGGGCTTGTCTTGGAGGGCGGGGACAGTGTTTTCGTGAAACAGAAGTTGGGGGAAGTGTTACAGATATGTTTCTGCCCCAATAGTGATATCTGCCGGCCTTTAGGTGGGTCTTGAACTTGATCGCTCTCTCTCCCTTTGTTCTTCTCTCCCCCATTATGTAAGTTAAGTACAACCAAAGACCGTGTGATCTGAAATGAACCCATTAGCCATCACGAAGTCGGAAACCTTACCAATACGGTCACAACTATCTGTGTGTTCCTCACCATCCCATTTGTCCCCTCAATCCCCCCAGAAGGATCTGCCACACTCAATGTCATGTTGGCATTGTCCTTCTACATGATGTTTTACCACAGGTGTGTTTATGTACAGCAGGCCCTCACTTAATGTCCTAGATGGGCGACTCTGAGCGAAATGATGCAATGAGACCAATTTAACTTCAAGTTGATTGGTACAAATAAGAATTAAAGCCTACAGCACCTGGTCTTGCTAGGTGGTCTCCCATTGAAGTACTAACCAGGTCCGACCCTGCTTAGCTTCCAAGATCAGACGAGATTCGGCGTGTTCAGGGTGGCGTGGCCATAGACTTGACAATATCTTTTAGTTGGGAAGTCTAATACATTTATATTTAACCTTCCAATCTTTCTATTGATATTTTTTTCTCCTTTATCATGTCTTCCCCCTGCTTTGGGGATATATTGAGATCTACTTCTCTGCTTACTTTCTTCTTTTGTTTTCTCTTACTCCATTTGTATTCTTTTGGTGATTACTACTGAAATTTTACCTTGCATTCCTAACTTAATACATTTAAGGTTGATATTCTGGTTTTCTTCCAAACAGTATGTAGATTTTAGACTTATACACTATAATTGTCCAATATTTTAGTTCTGTATTTAGTTCTGCATGAGATATTATTATTATTTTATGGACAATATTTTGATTTGACATATTTACCAATTTACTCGCTCATCAGATTTTCTTACATTTCATATCTTCCTTTTTAGTATGAAATAATTTACATATTAGGGAAGAAATACATTCCAATGAAAAGAAATTGATTCTACTAAAATAATGGCTATTTATTACTTACCTAAATGTTTGTGCAATATATCACATTTCTGTATGATACGTGTTGGCATGTGCGAGTAAACCACGGCCTTCTTAGAGGACTGGCATTCACTGGTGGGTCACACCCTTTAGGACGGCCCCAGTGAAGTTCCGCGGGGCGGGACTCAGTGTCCCTCTGTCTGAGAGTGTTTTATTTGCTCTTGTCATGGAAAGCTGGTCTGGACACAGAGCCACTGGGTCACGTGCTTTTGTTTTCATTTAGAAGACATTATTCCATTGGATGCTGGGTTCCGCTGTTGGAATCTGCTGGTCTGACTGCTGTGGCTTTGGAGGTGGTCTGTCCTCTGTCTCTGGCGTTCTGTAATCTCATTGCAGTGTGTCCCTGGGTGAATTTCTTTTTGTTTATGCTATTTGGAATAGATTGTGAATTCATGAATTTCATTAGTTCTTGAGAATTCTCAATCATTCTCTCTCTAAATACTTCTTTTTAGTCTCTCTGGAGCTGTGAGTAGATATTTGTTAAACTTTCTTGTTCCATAATTCATCCATCTTGTCCTTTTTATATTGTTTTCTTATTTTCTGTTCAGCATTCTGGGAATTTCTTCAGATGCAGCTTCTAGTTTATTAATCTTTATGTGTAATCTGATAACTCATCTTTTCACGTTTTACTTTAAAAATTAAAATTTTTATTTATGCAAGTTCTATTTGGCTATTTTTCAAATATGCTTGTTTATTTATAGTTTCTTTTTACTTGCTCATTATTGGTGATGATATCTTTTGTTCTTACTAGTCACACCTACGTTTTGTGATCCGAATCTGACCATTTGAATGGTCGATGTCTGTGTGGGTCTAGGCCTGCTTGTTTGCAGCTGTCCCTGCTGGCCCGGCTAGTGCTGCCCGTGGATTGTGAGCTGGTATTTGGCTGGTGTCGCTCTGTGACTCCTGGTGACATTTGTAGGTGACAGCACTTTAGAATCCTTCAGGGGCCTGGCGTTGGCCTCTGCTGCTGCTCAGAGCTGAGGCCTCCCCGCCCCCAGCCTCAGATCCTGGCATGTTCTGAGGCAACCCCGCTTTGAAGTTTTCTGAAGTTTTCCGGAGTTTCCTACCCCCGGATTCAGCTCATGAGGGGTCTCCTTGCTTTGGGAGCTTTCAAGATGTCCCCTCCTTCCTTCAAGCCTATACTGGCTAGAAAATCAGGTCTCAGAACCTGATTGTTTTGTAGTGTGAGGGCTCTTCAGAGCCCCCAGACTGCCACATTGCCCAAAGTGATTCTCCTCCTGGATTTGTTGCCCTCCATTTTTAAGTGGATCAAATAGATCGAAGGGGAAGCTGTTTCCCCGCTTCCTTCCCTCCTTCCTCCTCCCCCTCCCCCTCCCTTCCCTTCTCTTCTTCCCCCTCATCCTCCCCCCACCTTCCTCCTCTTTCTTCTTTTTCATGGGCCTGTTTTGCGGGGCACAGCACTGATCTTGGAGGAGTCACATGCTCACAGCCCTTTCCATTGTGACGAGTGGGGCAGAGGGAAAGGGGGACACGGGGAAAGGCCGCGTTAGTGGAAGAGGACACTGGCGCGGCTGGGAAGAGAGATACCTCTAACACAAGACTTTCAAGTCTCTTGGAGGAGAGCGTTCCCTAAGAGAAGGTGTCTGCAGACGTGGCGCACACGTTTGTACTGGGTGTCGTTGCATGATAGATTAACTTTACAACAGCTGTATGTGCAGCGCAAGACACGGCCCGATCGCAGCCGTGTTCCGCGGCGTGTCGCATGAGGGCCGTTCTGGCTCAATCAACTGTTTACTGCCGCGTTACCGCCCCGTGGGCTTTGCTTCCAGTGCAATGGCTCTTGAAGAAAGGAATGATGAAAACAAAGGTCTTTGGCTAAAAGGAACACACGCTACTTTTTTTTTAAAGGAGGCAATCTACACATTGTGTGAATTGCGGAAGGAGAAAGACCAGTGGGAACACCTAAAGGGTTCACCAGCTCTCAGGGGGCAGGAAGAGCCCCGAAACATGAGTGCGTCTGTGATGTTCTCCGATACGTGAGTGAGGGCGTTCGTGGTGTTACTCGTGCTGCAGCCCCTAGCCGCCAGGGCTGATCTGAATAAACGGTGCAAAGGGCTGACACATTCCCTGTAAATAACCCCACACGTGGGCCCGAACAGAGGCGACACGGCGGAACCCAAGCCCTGCACTGTGGGAGCCTTCCAGGGCGCACTTTATCTTGACAGCGGCTTTCCCGGGAGCATTTCCTAGCCTTTTGAACCAACTAGGTAGTCATGAGAGGGAAACCAGACAGGCTGCAGCTCCTCCCACTCTGTTTACTGCCGCGAAGCCTGTGGCCAGTTCTTCTCCTGGAGACCTGCGGGTCGTGGTTCTAGGGCAGTCGCGGAGGTAGCAGGATTGCATTTGGTCTCAGAAATCACCAGGCAGATTGTTAATCACAGCAGGGTAGAGATGGCGCTGAGACGTTTTACTATCTGAGCCTTCCCAGGAGGCTCAGGGTTAATTTTATTATATTCCAAGTCAGGTGTTAGGAGAACAGTTTACAGTGAACCTGATTCGCATCTCCAAGCTCAGAACTAGAGGGTTAGCCTTTCTCCTAGACTGATAGACTCTGGGCGACCTGCAGTTGTCCTAGGACTGTAGTTGTGACCTGTGATATGCTGAGCACACTATGTGGTAGTGAACAAATTAGTGGACCTTGACACTTATTTTCTTGAGTATATTTACCCTGGCATAACAGTAACAGGCTACTGACCATTGCACACTTTCATGTATGCTTTGCAGCTGGAAAAGGTATTTTAAAAAAAAAAGCATAGGGCTCATTTGATTTTACATCATCAGATGGGTGTCAGGCCTTTAGGAGAGAACTCTGGGCTCTATAGGCCGAATGCAGTTGGTTTGCACCACTAACAGGAGGGTTTCTTCTGTTAGTTAAAAAAAAAAAAGAAAAAAAAAGAAAAGAAATCCTGTAGGAGTTACCGATTATTTATTTGAATTTTGGCTTGAAAAGAATCTTTATCATTTAGATGTGTATGTGGACGTATTTACAGATCAAGTAATATGATGCCCGGGACTTATTTCTAAATAATCTGGTTTTGGGACTGTTGATAGGACTCGAACATGAGGGCTTCTGCACTGCTGATGCTTGGAGGGGGCACAGGAACGTCAGGATTTGTGCATATGTTTGAAAATTTTAATAATAAAGACATTTTAATGTCGTGTTAAAGGAAATAATCCTGTATAAATTCCACGTGTAATATATGTATGAATTACCTTCTAATTTGCTTCTCATCTCATGGCTGCCAAGTTTCCATTACAGCCACTGGAGAGTTTGCAAAAAGCAGGTCCCAAGATGACCATCTCGGTGTAATTCGAAACAGAGAATGGGTTGGAGTGATTGCCTGTCAATCCCTTCTGTTTCGAATCCAGCGCAGAATAGACATGAGCATACACGCTAGGGCTGAGAGAATCCTTAATAGAAAGAAATCTCTCTCCGATGACTCTTTAAAATGTTATTTTGTGTTGCATTTTACGATACAGACCGTGAATGTCCTAGGATTTCACGTTCTATTCTGTTGATCTTTATGTCTATCCTTCTGTTAACACCAGATGATCTTGGTTACTGTAGCTTTAATGGAAGTTTGAAATCCAATAGGTCAATTTCTCCAACTTTGTTCTTTTTCAGAATTGCTTGGGCTATTCTAGGTCCTTTGCATGTCCACATAAATAACAGGATCAGTTTGTCAATTTGTACAAAAACAACCTGGGATTTTGATAGTGATTACATTGAATCTATAGCAATTTGTGGAGGAATGACAAACAATACTGAATCTTTCAATCTATGAGCATGGAATGTCTCTCCATTTATTTAGATCTTTTATAATTTCTCTTAGCAATGCTTTATAGTTTTCAGTGAAAAATTCTTATACTTGTTACATTTAATACGAAGTATTTTATTCTCTTTGATGCTATTATAAATGGAATTGTTTTCTTGATTTCATTTTTAAGTTGCATTTTGATAGTATATGAAAATAGAGTTAGTATTTGCATAACAATCTTATATCCTGCAGTCTTGATAAGCTCATTTACTGGTTTAGTGGAGGTTTTTCTTGTAGATTTCTAATAATTTCCTATACACAGGATCAGGTCGTCTGTAAATAGTCATTTTTCTTCTTTTCACTAATGATGGCTTTCATTTCTTTTCATTTCTTTCTCTCTTTTCCTTCCTTCCTGTGTGGGGGTGGCCAGTGCCCCAGCGGAGCCTCCAGCACAGTGTGGGGTGAAGAAAAGAACTGATCTTCTCCCTTGTCAACAGTCTTGGGGGCCACCTAGTCCTCCACCATCAGCTGTGATGTTAGTTGCAGGGTGTTTGTATGTCTGTTATCAAGTTGAGGATGTTCCTTCCTATTTCTTGTTTATTGAGAGGTGTTTTTCCCCCCTGTGGACAGTTAGTTGATGGATAGTGTCAATGTTTTTTTTTTCATTGATGGATTGATTTTCAGTTGTCATTCAACCTACATTTCTGGGAATAACTTCCAGTTGGTCATGGTTTATGATCCTTTTTATATGCTCTTGGATCCTGTTTGCTAATATTCTGTTAGGATTTTTGTGTAGATGTTCGTGAGAAATGTCAGCATGACGTTTGCTCAGAATGCTTTGTCTGGCTTTGGGGTCCATGTGATACAGGCCTCCCAGAATGAGCCGGAAAGTGTAATCTCTTCTTTTTTTCTGAAGGAGTTGTTCGAATTGGTATTCTTTTTTCTTTAAATCATTTGTTGGAATTTACCAGTGAGGCCACCTGGGACTGGACTTTTCTTTGTGAGATGATTTAAATCACCAATGAAATTTTTTTACTTGTTGTAGATCCATTCAGATTTTCTATTTCTTCTTGAGTCAGTTTTGATCGTTTGTGTCTGTCTAGGGATTTGTTCATTTCTTCGTCATCGGCATAAAGTCGTTTATAATATTCCCCTGGAATCCTTTCATTTTCACTGAGGTTGGTAGATATTCCCTCTTTCCCTGCCAAGTTGGCTAACTGTAGTCTCCTTTTTCTTTGGTTGGCTAGCTTCAGGTCTGGCAAGCTCAGCACAACTGACATTTTGGGCTCAGTAATTCCTTGTGTATAGGGCTGTCCTGTGCCTTGTGGCCTGAGGCTGACATGTGGATGGATGTCTGCATGTGAGGTGTGTTTAGGTCCAGGTGCCTGAGAGCAGAGGAAGTAGGAGATGGGTCAGGGGGTGGGCAGAGGGGCAGGGGAGTTTGAGCTTGGGTGCGGCTCACCAGCCAGGCTCTCCCAGGCCTGCCTCCGGGTAGTGTGGCCCTGCCGCTGTCACTCAGGCCCAGGATGGCCCCTGCAGCTGAGGCAGAGGCTGGCGGGGCTCACACAGCTGGGCGGGAGGGGGCGGCTGGTGCTCCTGTCCACCCCAGGCAGGAGGCGCCATCCTCTGAGGCTCGCAGACAGGAAGGCGAGTTCGGCACTATGAAGACACAGGAGGTGGCAGTGGCAGACCCCAGGGCTGTGCAGGGCTCCTGGCAGGGTCAGGAGCGAGCACTCTGTCCCCCTCCCTGAAAGCAGGCCACACAGAAGCGTTCCGCTTCTCCCACACCTGTAGCTGTGTGCGGCTGAGGCTGCATCTCAGCCGGAAAATTAATGCTTGAATCCCAAATAATAATAATTACTGTTTCTGGTTGTCTCACATCCACTGACAGAGACCTTTACAGAGTAATTGCACTGATCAGTCGGCACCGCGTTGCGGGGGGATTCTGAGCTGGTGCGTGGTGGGCGCTGGCGGGCTCAGTGGTGTGCTGCCCGCGGGCGGGATTGTGAGGAGCGCGTTGAGTTAGTGCTGGCACCTGTCCCGCGGGAGCACGTGGCTGGCGCCCAGCAGCAGGTGCTTCGCAGCCTCCCCTCGGGGCGGACGGGCGCAGTCCCCACGCCCACGGGCCGCCACGAGGCAGGAGCGAAGGCGTGTGCCACGCACTCGGATCCGTGTGACCGCAGCGCCAGAGCACTTTGTTAGGGAGAAATGGCCGTAAAAAGAAATAGCTTTTAAGAATATCAGATGCATGAATCCTGGGAAAGCGGGGTTTGATGGCACTGTGGCTGCGCCTTCCAGCGCGTGAATGAGAGAACCAACTTCTGTTTTGAAGAGTTCTGGCCCCTTGATGAGAACTTCATGTCCCAAGACAAAGTGAAGAAAAAGACTCCCTCACTGTGCCTTAGATAATTTAATTTCACCATAAGAAGGCACAAACGTATTTTCTTTTCGTATTGAATCCTTCAACAACGGTTCTTTTAAAAAATAGTATATAGCTTGTAGTATATAGTTAATTCCTCTAAAGTGTACAATTCAGAGGATTGTAATATAGTCCCAAAGTTCTGCGACCATCGTCATCACCCGATTCCAGAACATTTCCATGCCCGTCACCGTAGCAGGAGCTGCCTTTGGTGTGATGAGAGCGGCAGCCACTAGATGGAGACGTTTTGCCAGTGAATTTCTCTGCCCGGAGCCTCGTCCTGTCTGCCGGGCCTGGGGCTCTGAGCAAACGGGGCTGGGACAGGGCTCTGTGCTAGGCAGAGCAATGTAACTTACACTGGTGTTTCTTCAAAGGCAAACTTTTTTTTTTTTTTGACAGTTCCTCAAAATTGCTACACTGAATCCTTTAGTACAAGAGAGACTCTTAGGTAGCATATGGATAAATTTCTGTTATTTGACTCTTTACGTAGTTACATATGTGTCTGAATGTGTAACAAGACAAATGCAACAAATACATTAAGTCCAGGATGTTATTTGTTTTACTCAGGGTAAGGCTAAATTAGAAAAGGATTAAGTTTAAAATTAAATAAAAGTATTAAGTAACTATGGCACAAGTGACCTGCTGGGGCCTGAGCGTCTGCAGTCGGGAACGGGGTTGAAAGTGATGGCAGGAAGATGCGGCGAAGGCCCCAGCCTGTAGGAGGGGACGTCATGCAGGGTCCACCCGGCCTGTCAGCAGGGAGGGCTTCGGCCTCTGAAGCTGGAGGCCTGTGGTTTCTTTATGCCCCCGATGGCCGTGCAGGGGGAGAACGGCTCCTCGATCGCCGGAGCTTCCTCGTGTGCTAATGGGAGCCAGCACCTTGCACAGCGGCTGCAGGCAGCGCCTTGGCGTGGGCTCCAGTGTCACGCACACCGTCAGCCAGGGGACCTCTGGGCGCCGACCGTCGTCAGCGAGGCCTGCCGCACGGTTCAGAACCCGCAGGCCGGGGCTCGGGGAGTGAACCTTGGTGGGCCGGGCCCCTCGGTGTCCTCCAGCCCTTCCTGCTCCCATGCCCTCCCCCAGGCGGTGAACCCCTCACCCTCCTGCTGCCGGCCCCGCCTCGGTGCCCCCTTTTATGATGATCCTGAGAGGCAGGACCTGGACGGCCGCCGGCTCGAGGCGAGGAGACTGGCATCCGGAGCAGTCACTGGACACACGGCGTCTGACTGCTGCACTCTAACTGCGGACTTGCTTTCAGTCGGAGACACTGCCTCGGAATCCTCGTGCCCTTGCACGAGTACACCTGGCCTTCTGTCACAGTAGCGGCCAGCTTTTTGTGGGGAAAAAACCTGGAGTGGAGAAACCCAAGACGACATAGGGCCTTTTCACATCACGAGGAGCTGCAGCTCGGGGGCGGGAGTTCATGCGCTCGCTGGACCGGCGAGGACGAAGTGCGCTGTCACCGACCAGAGTGGGTGAAGGGGTCCTATGTCCTGTCGTAGGCATCTGCTTAAAACTCTTGGGCATATAAAAGGTTTAAGACATATTGGTTGAGGGAATAAATATATGAATGTATTGGATAATACACACAGTACCTGGCCTTAAAGAATTAAGAAGCTGGTAGAACCTTCCATCGAGCATCACGAAAGCCAGGTCCTACGGAGGAGCTGGAGGGTCAGTGCCGTCCCCAGTTCTGCCGCCCCCGGGTCAGGTCCTGAGCGAGCCTGTGGGCTGTGCATGTGGATCCCAGAGCCTCGGGTTTGCATTCTTTTCTGTCACCACACTGGGGCACAATTGGACCTCTAAACATTATGTGTGTGAGATGAAATTTATTTTCCTGCATTTATAGCATCTTCCAAACAAAAATGGCAAAACCCAGTTTAGTGAGCAGAGGAAGAGAGGGTGCAGGCTTTGACCAGGGCGGGCACTGTCGCTTTATCCAGAGGGTGAAAGGGAGCTGAGCACAGGGGCTCACAGGTGTGAGGCGAGTGTCCCTTGTGGGGACAGGAGGCGGAGTGGTAACCAGTGCTACAGGGACGAGGGGGAAGTGTCCACGTGAGGACCAGGGTGCTGGCGCCTAGGGCCCTTTTGGCCCGACAGGCCCTGGTTTACACAGACTCACAAGCCACCTGGTCCCCAGGGAGCAGGAGGTTCTAAGATACGAGGCCTGGGAGTGTGAGGTCTTCAGCGAGAATCTTTGGGGCCTAATTAGGCCTGTCACATCGACCAGAAGTGAGCAAACCATCAGTACTGAAGGTGGCAGGCCTGGGGTGACAGTGGAACTGGGGGGCACAAGGTGAAGATTTTAGAAGGTGTCTCAAAGGGTGACGGCTGCCCAAATGATTAGAAGGTGCCTGAGTTGGGCTCTTCTACAGTCTGCCATTTTCAGATCTCGACAGGATCGAAGCTATAATCAGTCGTTACTAAGGAAACCTGGAGCCCAAGCTTAGGCAATGTCTACGAGACTCAAGGACAGGGCCCAAGGACAGGGCCCAGGGCCACACAGGGGAACTTCCTGCATATGGTGGGCAGGGCGCCCTGGGAAGGCTGTAGGGCTGTGTGGGGAAGGG
Source organism: Eonycteris spelaea (assembly GCA_003508835.1). NCBI lineage: Eukaryota > Metazoa > Chordata > Mammalia > Chiroptera > Pteropodidae > Eonycteris > Eonycteris spelaea. The sequence goes on along the minus strand of PUFA01000056.1, from coordinate 10,726,378 downwards.
TAGCCAGGGAGACTGGACTCATTGCAGGAGAAGCAAAACCAAACAGAGTGTGGGGCTGGGAAGCCAGCGAAGACAGCCAGGGTTGCCCAGCCCCTCCCGGCCCTGCCCTGCCCTGCCCTTCTCTCCCCCTTCCTCCTCCCTCCTCCCTGCTCTCCCATCTCAGACATTAATTAGCCCAAACTGTGTCAAAAAGAGTAATTACAGGAATATCTCAAATGAGTGAGTTAAATTCTACAAACCTGTGTAAAAAGTGTCCCAGAGAAAGGCAACGTCCTGTGCCAGGCAGCGGAGGCCGGTGTGTACCCCAGAGCGCGGAAAGCGCCGTCTAGGAAAGCTGTTCGCACGCATGTCCCAGCAGCTTCGTCGCCGACAGCCAAAAGGGGCGCAACCCAGGTGTCCTCCGACGGGCGAGGGGACAAGCAAGACGTGGTCCAGCCAGGCAGTAGAGGACTGGCCACTGTGCTGACAGCTAGGGGACCCTGACGCAGCCTAGGGCGTGGGTGCACCGCGAGGAAGCACTGTGTCGTTCCACCCAGACGCGGTCCCTGGAAGGGAGAGACGGCGGAGCTGGGGGCGGGGGCGCTTCCTTTGCGGGGGACAGTGGCAGAGGGCAGGAGCCCTGGAGATGGCGGTGCCGTGGCTGCACCACACTGTGAGTGCACTTAATGCCACCGAGCTGCAGTTAAAAATGGCCGAGATGGTCCATTTTGAGTTGCGTATTTTACAATTCAAAAATACGGTGAGGGAGGCACTGTCACAGGAAGGACCCGCCTGCCCTGGGCTCCATGCAGGGCTCAGGAGTCCGTGCTGCTAACACCGGGGGAGCTGGTGACTGGCGCCCGGTTCTCCAGAGGGGCCTTGGGGCTCCGCCGTCCAAAGACAAAGACGCGACATGTGGGTTTCGTTTGGGTTCTTCTAGAGGGCCCACCGAGGACAGCCGTGTGTGGAGCTGGCGCTCCTTGGCAGCGGGGACAGAGCCGCCCCAGGGTGTGCGCCCGCACGGCGGAGACCCCTGGACAGACGCAGATCGGCACGGCGCCCGCGGGGCGTGCTGCAGGGCGCTGCTGACTCAGCCACCCGTTTCTGTTCTTTCCGCCCTGTGGTGGCGTGGTGACCATGTCATTCAGGACATGTTTTAGGTTGCTGTCACTCTTTAAAAGCCACTCTCGTGGTCCAAGGCCCCTCCCCACACGGAGACGCCGGTGGGTGCCCAGCGACAGCAGCGTGTGAGCGGTGGGCCCATCCTCGGGACCCGGCACCCCAGGGCGGCGACCCTCTCTCACGAGGCACCCTGTGGGGGAGTCTTCCTGGGCCCAGGGCCCTGTTTTGGGGTTCAGAAGGCACAACAGCCTGGGACCCCCTGCAGCTGCCGAAGCAAAGTGAAGGCTCTTTCCTTACGCCAAAGCTCTCAAATGCGGCCAGCCGGGTGCCTTCGCCGGCGGTCAGGCCCTGAATCTTCAGGTTGGAGCTTCTATCGACAGAGGCCAGCCATGGGCGAGATGCCTGTGAGGGGGTTGGAGGCGAGCCAGACTGCTTCCCACAGGTTTGGCAACAGCCCGCAGCCAGCAGCCCCTCTCTGTGTGCTTCTGGGTACGGCCCAGAGGGGAGGAGGAGGTTTGGGGGGCCCACTCTCAGAAGCCTCTCGAGAACCCCCCAAATTTAGAAGCCATGGCTCAGACGTCAGGCTTTCCCGGTGCCTCTGCAGCCCCTGGGAGGTGGTGGCAACGCGGTTCACTCTGATTGGATGGGAGCCGGGGTCCCCTGGGTCTTCTGCGAGACCCTCTCTCCAAGTTCCTCCCTGGCATTTGGCAATGTCACAGTGACTGGGATGGACCTTGCTCCTGCCAGAAGACGTGGCAGCCTTCGGCCCCTTGGCCAAGGCCTGCCGCCACAGGGCCAGGTGGCTGTCCTGGGCAGCCCCTCCTGCCGGCCGGCCGCCTGGCCCCACCCCTCCCCCTGGCTTCCCCGGACAGCAGCGAAGTCGTCCAGGTGTGCACGCCACATTTCACGCTCTTTCTCCCCTTCGTGCCCAGATGCCGTTTGGTCCAGGCGTGCACTGGAGAGGGGGCTTGGGAAGCGTCCGGTGCAGCTTGTCCTTTCCGTCCTGGGCTCCTCCAGGGCCACCGTGACCCCAGGTCCAGGCCGACCCCAGGCCCGGCTTGGGCTGGTCTCTGTCCATCCAGCCCTTGCTGAGGGTCCATTCTCAGGCCCAGATGTCTGAGTGTGAGTGCCGAGTTACTCCCCTAGCATCGCAGAGGTCTCTGTCCCCTGACTGGCCGGCCATCGTCCAGCCACGTCTGTCTCCTCCGCTCCACCAGGTCGCACGGGGCCCCTCCCCGGACAGGTTACTCACGCTCGGTCCCCTGCTTTCCGTGCTGGCGGCCTGTCGGCACGCGCCCCGCTCCCGATGCTGCCCTCAGGCAGAGGAGACGGTCAGAGCTCCCTTTGGCATTTGGAATTCAGCGGGAAGACCGCCATCTGCTCACTGGGGGTTAGAGGGGAGTGTCAGCTGGACGGCCACTGCCCCCACCCCACGCCCGTTGCCTCCCCCCGGTTCCTGGAGCCGCCTCCGTGTGGCCAGATGGCGGCACTGGACCCGATGGGCCGTGTGGCCGACTCCGGCCGGGTGGACACGCCGCTGCCATCTGTCTGTCAGGAGCCTGTAAACACAGGCTTCTCCCGAGTGCAGATTCCGAAAGTGGGTGGAAAACTCCAGTGACTTCCTGATGGCTGTGGCCGCGAAATGTGATGCAGTTATACTTAGCTCTGGGGTGACAGCTCCCTCCCGGGGGACACCGTGGGCGCTAATAGGTGCCAGCTGTGCATCTGAACCTCTGTCTATTGCTACGTTTCAGAGACTCTGCGTATATCCTGCAGGCAAGAAACAGACCAAGAGCCACCCGTACTTGTAAGAACGCTGCTGAGCCTCTCCCCATCTCTGTGCGTGGCGCTCACCCCCCTGGGGATGACGTCAGGAAGGTGGGATTACCAGAATTTAAGGGCTTCGTCTGTTAGCTGATTTCAATCTGGCCTGGTTGCAGAAAGGGCTGGAGATAGAGCATGTGAAATCAAATGCACAGAACGAGTGGACGACGAGCGGCCATGGCCGGGGACGGGAAGTGGAACCGAGGTACAAGGGGACGGTGGGAAGGAGGAGCACAGCCCAGGCATGGCCGTCAGATGGCCAGGAGGGGTTTGCAGCCCCCAGTGTGCGCTCGAGGGAGGAGCACCCCTCTCCTCGTCCCCACTTCACTGACGTCTCTCGCAGAGCAGACCCGTCCCTTCACACCCAGCAGATAGGGGCTGGGGTCTCCGGTCAGGTGACTGCACGCAACCCCAGAGCCCACACAGGATGGCATCCCCACGGGGCAGAGGACTCAGGCAGGTGTCAGCTCCTTGCAGAGCCCAAGGCTTCTGGGCTGACAGTGTGTCTCTCAGACCAGACAAAAGGTGAGGCCTTTCTAGCAGGCCCGGCCTGGGAGCATGCAGAGCTGCCTCACGTGTGCCACCAGGAGCGACCTGCAGGGCAGGGGCCTGCCCAGCTCAGTGTCGGCACCTCACGACCCAGAATCTCTAGGTCCTCGCCTGGAGCCTGGTGGGTGAACCAGGAGCGTGCCCAGTGGGCGCTGGCATGGTAGGGCTGAGTCTGTGTCCACCAGCCCCAGAGTACGGGCCTGAATCTGGTTAGAACTCCTGGAGCCCAGGGCTGTCTTCTCTATTAGCTTTTCAAAAAGGTCCCTTTACCGTTCACTGGGGACCCTGTCTGTTGCCGATGGCTTGGAGCACAGCCCGAGTGGCGCCTGCGCAGCCAGAGCACCCTCAGGCCTGCCTCCCGCCCCGCCCCTCACTCTGCCTGTGGGCGCGTCTTTGCAGATCTTTGAATGTGCTGGTAGCACAAATCCTGCCTGTAACGAGGCTTTTTGTCTTATCTTGCTTGGCTTTTCCTGTACTTTTCCAAGAAGAAACATGAATTTCTGAAGTCCAAATGCAAAGGGAGGAACCGCCCCAGCGTTAGTCAGTGTCTCCCCGTGGTGACTGCGCCGCACCTGTGCTGGGCCACGGGACGCGACTGGGAGTCACTGGTCAGCAGGGCCCAGCCTGTGAGTCAGCGGACAGCAGGGGCTGGGGTGCCTGCCCCGCAGTCACCGGGCCTCGTGCCACGGCACCAGGCGAGTTTCCACAAGAATACGGAAGGGGGACTTCCGGGTTTTCTCTGAAAGAGGAAGCTTGGATCGATCATGAGTATTTTCAGCTAGTTTATTATTTCTGCTTTTCCCCAGAAATAGCTCTCTGCTGGTGAGACATGTCGGGGTGCAGACGGGGCACTCACACGGGAAAGTCCCACTGTGTCCCCGGCCCTCCCTCGCGTTCTGCGCTTTAACTGAAGGCCCTTCGCAAGGGGTGGATGGGAACGGCCTCTCGAACGGGAGCCGGGGCAGCTGTCTGCTCTCGAAAGCGTGACGTTCTTATAATTCTAAATGTTCTCTTTTATTTGTGAGGAAGAGATCTCACAAAACTGACTTTCCTGTGGCAGATACATAGCCCTAAAGTCAGCAGGCTGTCCCCAGGAAAGGAGGTGAAGTGTAGCGATGGCACCAGCTAAGAGCACCCTGAGACTCTGGCAGCAAATCCTCACACCATGCGGTGGAAGAACTTCCCTTACTTCAGGGGTCCCCAAGCCCCGGGCTGTCAGGAGCCAGGCACAGCAGGGGGGGCGTGTGGGCCAGGGAGTGGCGCTTCCTCTGTACCCGCCGCCGCTCCCCAGCGCCAGCATCACCGCCTCAGAACGTCAGGAGTTAGAGTCTCGCAGGCGCGCTGCTCCCTGGTGCCAACGAGGTTAGGACGGCTGCCTTGCATAGCACCGTTTAGCCCTCATTTGGCCTGTGTGAAAAATACTTTGCCTTGCAGTGGACACCCACCTGCATCAGGCAGGGTGCTGTCAGTTTAAACCCACTTATACTAACACAGTGAAGGGTCCCTGTAGCTGACAGGCCCAGAGGGGCTGGCTTCAGGGGCGGTTTGATCCAGCAGCTCGGTGACATCGCCGAACACTTGCTCGTGTTTTAAATCTTCCTCTTCCACTTCCTCCTGAGGCTGGTCCTGCTTGCCGTCACAAGGGGGTTTCTGACAGAGCCTGGGCTGGAGAGTGACGGTGTCTCCCTCCGGGTACCAGAGGCCAGGTCAGGAGGGGCCGTTCGAGCAGAGCGGCTCTGTCTGTAGCCAGAGCCACCGGTGGCCCAGGGACGGTGTGCTGGGCGGTACCGGGGGCTGGTGGGCTGGCTCAGCCTGCTCACATGTCACGTGTCGCTGGACCAGCCTGCGAACGCTGCGTCTGGCAGTGTCCCTGTTTCTTGGTGTGTCAAATGTCGGTCTGAACTCCCTGACCCATAAGGCCCTCTCAGCCTTGGGCAGCGGTCTCGCCTCCAAGCCAATGCCTTCTGCCAAAGACAGGGCAGGGCATAGGAAACCCTTTCTCCTCTCTGATGAGTAGTTCCGGAATGTTCTAGAGAATTCTAGACACCAAGGCCTTGCCTTTCTCAGGGCTCGCTGCAGTGGTACGTGGCCTTTGACTCACGCTTCGGCGAGGTGGCTTTCTCCCATGGCTCCTTCCGCAGGGTGTCACTGGGACGGCCCAAGAGGCTGCACGAGTCAATCGTCTGAATAATGGGTTATAGTTGGATTTTTTATTAATGAAGGAGAAATTTTATACAGTTCCTTACTCGAAGGAGGATTTGACAGGACAGCGGCACCCCCATCTCTGGCCCTGGAGCCCCGCTCCGTCTTCCCCCGCCTTGCTCTGTGGGCCCCCTCCGTCCCTGGCACAGCTCGACGAGGTTGCGTCCACAAAGGCCGGGCTGCGGGAAACGTCCTGCCACGTCGCCAGACGGTTCGCGGTCCAGACGAATACCGTCAGCTGCAATGCCATCGAAACCTTTGGCTGGCAGCTGGCGCGGGGAACGCTGGGTCTGCGTCCTGCCCCACGTGTTGGTCCACATGAGAGTCTCTCCATCACGCAGATCGGAGCACCTTCGACACCACGGGGCTGTCTCCGTCACGCAGGCAGCGGGCACAGTGCCAGGCGGCGTGGGGTCAGGCTGCTGGGGATGGGCACAGTGCCAGGCGGCGTGGGGTCAGGCTGCTGGGGACGTGCACACTAGCTCTAGGGGGCTCTAGGCCATGAAGGGGCCAGTGGTTCCACCGGGGGGCCCTCAGGTGAGGCAGAGGGACAGGCCGGATGCTCAGGCAGTTGTGGGCCAGCAGATGGGGCCTGGCGCTCTGGGGCTCGACGAGACAGGCCGAGTGGGGCCAGGCGCCTGGCTTGGAGCGGGGAGCGGGACAGGGCTGGGGAGTCAGACCGAAGAGTCTGGGTCACAGGACAGCAGGCGCCGGGGACAGGATGGAGCCTGAAGGGTGAGTCCTCAAGACCGAGGCGTGGGGCTGCCGGGGAGAGGAGGGTGAGGAGGGGCGGGGGGCCGCTGTGCAGTGGCCGCGGGGACACTGGGGCCTGGCCACTTCCGGAGACCTGGATGCTTGTGGCCCAGCCTCCCTGGGAACCGCACAGGACCTCGCCTCCGGAAGAAGTCCTGCCCACAGAGGGGGCGAGACCACTCACTCCCCCACCCCGTCCTCTTTCCACGCTGGGTTCTCTCCCTGTGACCACCTTTCCGGGGACCTGAGCATCATCTCCACGGGGTCAGGCACGGACCACCGGAGGAGCAGTCATCTTCGGCAGTTCTGCCTGAGAGGCCTGGCCACCTCGGAGCCTGCGCGTGTGAGTAGACCAGGCCCCCTGGTCAAGGCCTCCGCCGAGCGTGTGGCCGGCACACCACAAACATGCCAGAAGAGGAACACACTGTCCCACACGCTGGGGCCGTGGGCCACAGGCCTCTGCTCGGGCCGCCTCCTTCACCCAGCTCTGACTCCCGTGCTCCTGACACTCATCCGGACAGGACCCCAGCCCTCGGTCCCCTGCAGTCCCATGGGCGGAGCCCCTGCTCCGCCTTCCCTTCAGGTGCTGTCGCTGGCACCAGCTCTCCCGGGTGGACAGACGGAGCAACACCCCAGCCACAGGCCTGGGCGGGTGCAGCAGCCCTGGTGACACGTGGTCCGTGCCTTTGTGAACGAAGCGTCCAAAGGCCTTTCTCCTCCCATTTTTTTCTTTTTTCTTTGGTTTGCTGAGTCTTAGGCAGCTGTGGGCTATGTTTACATTTCTGTTATTGGGGAAAAAACCTTGAAAGCTACTGAGGCTTTGAAAATCCTGTTAGACTTCTGATTTTGCCAGATCTCTGAACATAGAGTTATTAGATTCTTTGAAATATCTTGTCAGGTTTCAGATAAAATGAACAGTAAGAAAATTTAAAGCACATGCTCAAATGGCCAGAGCTTCTTTTAGGATCATTTAGACATTATTTTGTCTCTTAGAAGCTTCCATTCACCTGTTGAAGAGGCGTTTTCTAGGGGCGCAGTCACACGAGTGCTCGGCCCTCGGGTGCTCCCAAGACATCCCGCCAGCACTGGGGCGGACCTCAGGAAAAGGCCTCTGACCTGAATCAAACAAGGAGGTGCGTGACATGAGAGGGGGCAGTGGCCCATGGAAGCACAAAAGGGGCCCTGCAGGCGCCACGCCTCGCTCCGGGGGAAACCCGTGCGTGAAGATAAGGCCACTTTAGGGCCCTTCATAGTTGCCGACATGCCAACATAAAGACAAAAGGCCTTTTAAAGACGGAGGCAACAAGTGCTTTTTGAGGCTAATGAGAATAGCTATTTGGGAATCATTAATTCAGGCAGAAGCTCAAACAATGTCCGCATGAGGACACAGAAGGCGGGGAGGTTCTGAGAGGGGGAATGAGAATGATGCATCCTGAGGAGGAGGAGGGCCTTTCTCTCGGTACAGATAATGCAACATAGTGACACTGATTCCAAACAAAGTTTCTGGTTTCCAGTTCTGTGGTCACCAGTGGGGCAGTCGTAAGTCATCCTTGCAGAGTTCTCTGGGACACAAGGCTGTGCAGGCCCAGCCCAAAGGTCGTTTTGCCCTGTCTGAGCATCCCAAAGCTTCGCGGCATCGGGCGTGAGCGGGGTCCCTCTGGGCGGCAGCTCTCTCACTGCGATGCGGCCCCATTGTTATTTTTTTGATCCTTAAACAAATGTTGGGAGGTTGTGTGTGGGAGAAAAACCCTGTGTCGTTCCAGACTCTCGGGGAGGACACGGGAGACGCGGGGCACAGCCTCTGTCCCCTCGGTGCCGAGCTACGAGACCCGAGGTGCCCAGCAAGGCCCAGAATGTCCTCCGCTTAATAGCGGCGGGTGCTCTTTGAAGCACATAAAACCGCCCGCCAGCGCGTTCCCAGAGCTCGCTGTAAGTTAATTAACTTGACTCTCGCCGCCTCATTATTCTTAGACTCAAAGCTAATTTGGAAAGATCCATGCTTCCGTAAGGGTGCGTGGCCGAAGGCTCTGGGCCTCGGCTTAATTAAGGGAGAGTGGCTCCTAGCGTGCGACGGCGCGCTCAGGCCCGTGTGAGATTACGGCCGCCCACCCGCAGCCGTCCTGAACACCCAGCGGATGTGCACTGACCCCTCGTGAACTTCTCGTGGGCCCCAGGTCCTGAAGCCAATGGCCACCAGGCACCACTGTGTGGGTGTTCCCCTCTAGGACGAGCCCCGGGGGGGCACCGAAAGGAGCCCCTCGGCTCCCAGTTGTCTCGTGACCGAGGTCCCCTCTCCAGCGTCACTAGGTAATCAAGGCGAAGGTCACCAGCGATGACTGGCGGTGACAGATGTGGTCTGGATACGTGACCATCCTCGAAACTGCCAGGTTGTCAAAACCAGGAGTCTGAGCAACTGTTGCAGCCCCGAGGAGCCTGAGGGGACGTGACACTAAATGCCGGGATCCTGGGTGGGATCCTGGGACAAAAAGAGGACGTTGGGGAGCAGCCAGGAACTCTGAGGGGAGCATGGGTCTGCGCGCAGCGTCCGCAGCAGGGCTGGCGGCACCGCACGGCCTCGGCTGTGCCGTGGGGCGTGAGCTCACGCCCTCGAAGCGCACGCGACACTCCACAGGCGGGCGTGGGTGGCAGAGGCGCGGGAGGAGTCGGGTCTCCTTCTGCTGGGTTTAGAAAGAAAGTCCTCCCGTCCTGTTGCTCAGCGGCCACTGGTCCTGACGGGGGGCGGGGAGGGGGCACCTTACTGAGTGGGTGCTTGACTGGCGCAGGCCCGAAACCCAGGGGTCCATGGTGGGCAGGTGGCTTCCTGCCACCCCACCTGGGCCATCAGCCCTGCCGGGGATGCGTGTGGTCGCTCTGCTGGGGTCGGAAGAGCCTCTTGGTGAACTCCCCAGGTGCAGGGGAGGGCGGGCCACGCAGGGGGGCCTCTGGCCTCCTCCCCGGGGCCGTGCGGTCAGCTCCACCCTGCTCTGTGTGTCCTTGCATGGTCAGAGCTGGCAGCACAGGGGTGCCCATGCCCTGCGGACCCAGCCTCAGTGGAGACCCAGGGCTTGGATACGGACAGTCTGGGTCTCTGCAGTGGTTGCTGCACACCGAGGGCCAGACGCCCCTTCCCAGAGCATGTGGAGTCGTGAGGCCCCAGGGACTTGGCAGCTCTCATGGTCTCAGGTGTGGCCTGGGAAAGGAAGCCCATCGGCCACACAGGCTTGGGGACCTGGCACAGGCATCAGCCCCCAGACCCCAAGCCAACACCCGTGGACCCAGTGATGGGGCGGCTGTGCTGGAGGAGGGTCCCGGAGTGCGCGACAGGCCTCCCCGGTCCTGCTGTGCCTCACAGTCAGCACGTCGTCTCTCTGAAAACCTTTGGTTTCTACTGCAGGACACAGCCGGGCCCCTCGAGGGTGCCGTGTGCCTGCACCCTCAGGCTGAGCTTTAGGGTGCAGCCGGCTGCGGTTTGGGCCAGGGTTTGGGGCGTCCAGACGCAGAGGAGACCGCTCCCTTGTGCAGCCTGGTGCCCGCCCGCCTCCCAGGTGGGTGCTGCCCACACGCACCATGGGGCCTCTGGTCCGCTGTGTGCAGGGCAGACCCCGTCCTGCCCTCGTCTGTTGGCGGGAGTGCCCCGCAGCCTGTGGTCAGCTGGGGCTCTGCGAAGCGAGGCTGGAGAGGGTGCCATCCAGCTGTGGGCAGGGATGTCTCGGGTATTTGGAGCTCAGAATTGGGGTTCAGGGTGGCCCTTCTGTAGATGGCATCCTCATAAGAGACCCAGCTGGATTCAGTGCCCAGGTCCCCGGGCCCCAGGACCCCAGAGTGAGACCTGTGAAGAGCGCTGTGGGCCCTGGGGGCAGGCGAGGGCAGCAGTGGGCCAGCGGCAGGCCCTGCTGCTCCAGGCTGAGCAAGGACACCCAAGTTCACATCCATAGAGCCTTGTTTGGAAATAAGGTCTCGGCAGATGTAGTTCAGGGGGGTCGCCCTGGAGCAGGTTGGCGTCAGTCCCATGGCACTGTCTCTGGAATGGGAGGTCACAGGGAGAGACCACAGGACGGGGCGACTGGGCTGATGCGGCCACAAGCCAGGGCTGCCGGCACCAGCAGAGACCGGACGAGGCAGGAATGGCCTCCTGCAGACCCTCCAGGAGCACGGCCTGGGGTGCCCTGGCCCAGACTCTGGCTCCAGACGTGGAGAATGAGCTGGGCCCAGGGCGGGGGCAGCGCCTTCCTGGCCAGCCTGAGCTCAGGCTGCATCAGCTCCCAGAGGCAAGGTGGTAGCTGTCCACCACACCCAGGGCAGGGTTCCCAGGGATGCGGGTCCCTCAGTGCCACACCCGCCCAGTCCCTTTCCCGGGGCCCGTCTGGGGGGAGCTCTGCTGAAACAAGGCGGTGTGGGCGGGGGCCCGAGCTCGCAGGCCCGGGCCTGGGCGCCTGGAAGGGAGCCCGCCACCTGGGGGCTGTGGCGTGTGGGAGCCAGGCCAGGCAGTCAGGGTGGCCGGCCCCGGGACGTGTTGAGACCTCGGTCTGTCCTCTGTTCTGTCAGCTCTGCTCCCCTCACTGCAGGAAGGGGGCGGGGCGGGGCACCTCGCCCGGGGACTTTGCGTGTGCACCAGAGCTCCTGCTGGGGTCCTCTCTGTCTGAGGGGGGTGGAGGTGGGCTGGGGTTGTTGAGGGCCTTGGGGTTAGGCGTAGGGCCCAGCGTCCTTCAGCTGCCCTTGCCTGGCAGGACCTGCCATTGGGCTGCCTGGGGCTGGGCAGGGCGCACCAGACTGCGGCTGAGGGGCCCGAGGCCACGGCGCCCTGCCTAGCGTCCGGGCATGGAAGACCCCCAGGACCACACACGGCCCAGGAGCAGGGCTCCACTGGGGCGGCTGGGTGGCACGGGGCTCGGGGCCGTGGGGTCAGCTGGTTTCCCAGCACTGTGATGTGAGGCCACGGCCCGTGCTCGTTAGTAGCTGTGGATTCATGTCACACCACGGTCACACAGGCATCCCCAGTCCTGTTCACACGCACCCGTGTCCGATGTGGGGCTCACCAGAACTTCCACTGGGCATGGGTGTGTCACGCGTGACTGTGGAAGGACGTGTTTTTAAGGACGTGCCTCCGCGTCTGTGTTTCTGCCTGGGGCCCGAAGGCCATCACCCTATGTGTTTGACACTGTGCATTTACAGCCCTCTCCCTGAGGCGGGCCGGGGGTCCTGGCAGAGGTGCGGAGGGAGGGGGTGGGCATGAGGGCGGGAGGGCCGTCTCGCTGGGGCTGGGCATGTTCTCCGACCAGGTACTCAGACCGCCCACCTGGTTCCAAAGAGGCACGTTAACGGTGAAGAAAATGTGGTCAAGGGGAGGATGACAAAAAGGCAAGGAGCCACGGGCCAGTGAATTCAGAGGCGGTGACTGGGCCTTGGACTCTGAGCTTCCCACTAGTCAAGGCAACAGTGGCCCTGGGCCGCGGAGGCCGCTTTCAGAGCAGGCGCGCACCTGGGCCTTTCTGACCGGGCTGGAGAGGCCCCTCCTCCCCACCTGCGCCCTCTGCGACAGCTCTCCGCCGGGAAGCCTGCTGCCCCGGCCCCCCCCGGCCCCTCAGCTCCCGCTTTCGACCTCAAGCCAATTTTGTAATCTTTCGTATTGAGAAACTGTACTGTAAATGTATATATCTTAAAATAATCGTATCAGGGTCAAAGTATTTCTAAGACTGCGAAGCAAAGGGCGCAGAAGAGTCCCAGGTCACCCAGGCTAGTTCGTGGGGCGGGCCGGAAGCGCCCGCTCCCGGCATCCGACGGCTCTTCCTTCCCGGGAGTCTGTCCTGCTCGGCGCCTTCGCCCTGTTCACCGGGCCCCGCCCCTCTGGCAGCCCCTGGCCTGTCCTCAGCTTTCCTGCAGATCACACGCTTTCCCTTCTGTGGAAGGTAAAGGGCAGATTAGATTACCTTCCAGGCGCTGCACTGGATTCGAATTACTCAGTTTTACCTGCATTTGGGAAAAGTCCACGGAATTCACGTTTTTGTCTCAAAGGCCTGGGACGTTTTCCCTGACACCCCTCCTGTCAGCCACTTGCCATTCTCCTAGGGGCCGAGGCTGGCTGTGGGGTCAGGGTAAACCGGGCTAAGGCCCGGGAAAGACAGGCTCTGGACAGACAGACCGTCCTGCGCAGGCGCCGTGGCCGGGCGCGCCAGGGCCAGCCTTGCGTGGGGCTGTTGGTATTGTGACACTTTTCTCCTGGTGCTTAATTAGGGCTCTAATCACACAAAGGTGTTCAGTTCACACCCTAAGTCACACACTGACATGCTGCCTCCTGCACTGCATTTTGTTTACTTGAGGTGACTTCACAGCACTGACTTTGAGGCCAGGAGTGCGTACATGTTGCTGGGTGTTTAGAAGATTAATAGGTTACTTGTGGCTCCTTAATGAAAGCATGACGCAGGCCCAGCGGCCGGCTCTGTCCTGCTCACTTTCCCGCTGCTAATTGCTGTGGCATATCGGTTCTATCAGTGCCACCTATACGCTTAGCCATACTTATTAAAATATAATTGCTCTAACGAAGCTCTTATGAAATAACGCAACATGCAAACAAGACATCGCCTTCGCGAGGCCCACATTCCTGGCCAATCTCTCCACGGCTTCCTCCTGGCTGCTTTGTTGCAGGGGATATTCAGGAACTGCGCGGGGCTCACCTTCCCGTTTCACCTCAGAAATTCTCTAGCAGTTAAAACGAGAAAATAATGGCCAACCCAGTAGCTCCCTGGCGCCCCCTGGAGGCAGGAGCTGGGTCTGCTCTGCTGGCTGGGAGGGTGGGGCAGGAGGGAATGGCCCCCTCTTGGGAGTCCGAGCCTCCAAGGGTCTTGTCGCCTGACGCCCCTCTTCCCCCTGCCCCCCCTGGCCCAAGGAGGCCGGAAGCCCTGTCACCTCAGGTGTGCCAGCTTGCCACGCGGCCGGGGTGGGGCGGCTGGGAGCAGCGGCCGCCTCGCAACAGTGGCCCTTCTTAAGCAAATTGGTGAGAACGGAGCAGGGCAGCTGCCTGGTGTTAACATCGACTTCCGCCCAGGGATGGAGCCCTCTCCTCGCCTCCAGCAGGGCACCAGGCTCCTGCATGCCTGTGCCCCCGCCGGCAGAGGACCTCGCAGCGGACACTGAGCCCAGTGGCCTCAGTCGCTCTCCCCCCTCCCCTTCCTTGCTGGCACGGATCTGGTCACCTTTGCTGTGGGATTCCCAGCTTTCAAAACGGATCTAAACGGTCTGGCAAATGGGAGGGTTGTTGCCCCGTTCCCGACCCCTGCGTGCCTGTCCCCAGGCCGTCCTCCTGGAGCTCAAGCCCACACCCGTCCATCCACTCACAGGCACCGTGCGAATGCCCTGGGCAGGTCCCCGCCCTCCCTAGGTGACGCGCCAGCGTCCGGTCACAGGAGAGGCAGCGAGCGAGCCGCTGTGCGTCTGCCAGGCTCTCGCAGCCTCGCAGCTCCGGGGGACACCGCGGCTGTGGTCCTGCTGGCCAGGGCCCTCTGGGCAGGCCCTGTGGCTTCGCCGTACCTGGGCGCTGTGGTCAGCCCAACGGGTGAGCCAGGGCGAGGACACGTGTCCCCTGCACGGACCCCTCCAACGGGCCGCCTCACCTCCAGTGTCCCCGTCCAGTCGCCTGTGGCCCTGTGCACAGCCCCGGCCTCCCTGGGAACAGCAGCTCGCGGCCTCCTCCAAGGACGCTGTGACCAGCGACGACCGTTCACAGGTGAGCTTGACGCTTAGGCTGGGAGGTGGCCCGCACGGCGCTCGAACACGCTGCCAGCCTGTGAGCTCAGGTCTTGCCAGGGGGGTTCCAGCAGCTGCCCCTGTGCCCGCGCCGGCCCCTGCAGGGGACCCCATGCACGGTGCCCCCGCGTCCAGGCCTCCCGGGAGGAGCCGGAGGGGCTTCCGGTGTCGCGCCTGCAGAGCCAGGTGCAGACTCGCGGGGGCGCTCGGCTCGAGGGGTGGAGACAGCCCTGTCCCGCAGGCCCCGAGCGCCCGCCTGGGGGCCGCGGGGGTGGGACCGGAGCCCGGGGGGTGCAGGCCGCTCCTCGTGCCCCGCTCACGCGTCCCAGGGCTTGCCGAGGGGGCGCCACCCTCGCGGGCGCCCGCGCGGGCAGGTGCGGCGCGCCCGGGCAGACGTCCCCGCGGGAGGGCGTCCGGAGCAGGCCGTTTGGACGGGGGGCCGAGCGGGCTGAGGAGAGGGGCGTCTAGCCGCAGCGGAAGCAGCAGCAGCGACGTCAGACGGGGAGCCAGCCCGCGGCCTGCTCCACTTGGCGGCTGTTCTCGTTCATGGCCTGACGCACTGACGTGTGGGCTGCGTGCTCATGGCGGGCATCCCGGGCTCCAGGGGTGCTCAGCAGCACCCCGACCTCCACCTGCTCGGGGTGCCCTCCTGTCAGCAGGAGCCACTGGCCATCTCCGTGGGAGAGCGAGTGGCCTGGGAGGGCCTCACACTTTCCCTGAATCCTGTCCTCGCTCCCGCCTCCGCCAGGTCACGCGGGGACCGGCTGACACCTCGTGACCCCTGGCCACACGTGTGGTGGCTCCTCCTGCTCAGTCCGCAGAAAGTCTGCCCCAGATCCGGGAGGAACGGTGAGGGATGGGCGTCGCACCAGCCTCTGGGCCCGGAGGGCAATCGGCCGCTTCCGCTCCTTGGCAGGTCCGCCTGTGGGCCTTGGACGAGCTTCCCAGGGCCTGGCCTCCTCCCACGCCGCGTCCTTCCCAGCTGCCGGCGGTGCCAGGACGGGCGCGGGCTCGGGCCTCCAGGGCCTCCCTCCAACCCCCGGGCTGAGTGAGGCCCCCGCGACTCAGTGGGGGACGCAGGGAGTGGCCAGCTGAGCGAGCAGCTCCCCGGATCACTGGAGGGAACAGTGCTCCTTATAACATCGCTGAAACACTGGTGTTTGCAAGGGTTGCCAGGGAAACGCCAAGGGTAGGATCCGAAATAGAACGTCTAGACGAACCCTACTGTCTGGCCTTCTGTGTGTTTCCTGACCTGCCCGCCTCGCCAAGCGAGCGGTGACTCAGCAGCGCGTCACTCGACACCCTGTCTGTCGCAGGGCGGCGAGGCCCAGGTCGCTGCTGTCACTTGCAGTCTGTCTGCGCTGGCTCCCCTCCCCAGCAGGGTCTCGTGTGGCTTCTGAGCCGAGACCGGTGTCGGCATCGTCATGAGCCGATTTCAAGTCTGTGAAGTCCAGAAGCTGTTGGGCGGCGGGAAAACAGAGCTCACTCACAGCCAGCAGGACCCCAGAGTTTGCGGGACAGGTGGGGGGGAGGCGGTGACAGGCCTGCTAGACGGGGGACAGGCGGGCCACCAGGCCTCTTGGGGAGGCGGTGCAGCTGGCTGCGAGGCAGGACGCACTGGCTCTGCCGGAGTGAAGCCGGCGGCCCCCACGCAGAGCGCCCGCCCCCGGCGCAGCGGCTGCGGCTCCGCGTCTCAGAGTGGCTTGTGCTTGAGCCAACACGCGAGGAGAGACGGCTTGTTCTGCACAGAGTCAACGTGAGGACACGTGACTGCGGAAATGAGGACTGACTAGCTTTTCCTGAACCCCATGCATTGAGTGCAAGGAACAGGGGCGTACCAATGCTGGGGCGCAGCAGCTCCGCGGCGGGCCATGGCCACACTCCTCGGCGGGCGTGGGGAGGCCGGGAGCCCCGCGCAGCGGGAGCCATGCGCACTGGGAAGTCTGGGACTCAGACGTCTTAGGGACCATGTGGGAACATAGTACGCCCACTGTCACTGACCCCGGGGAGACGTAGCGCCCACCGTCACTGCCGCGGGGACCCCGTGGAGGCGCGGGGACCCGTGGAGGCGCAGCGTGCGCACCGTCAGGGCCGCGGGGGGACCCCGTGGAGGCGCAGCGTGCGCACCGTCACTGCCGCCGACGCAGATGCGAGGTCACATGAACACTACGAATGTTTCAAGCGCTGTGCTTGGAGGCTGTTCATTGGGATGTACCTGTGGTTTTAAAAATGGAATTGCAGTGAGATAGGACAGTTTTCTTGGAAAAGAGGCCACTTTGCCTGGGCAGCGTTGGGGCCATGCGTGAAAGGCACCTGTTAGCTGGCACCAGCTGGGTGCATGCTGGGAGCTGTCGAGAGAGGAGGACTCAGCCCTCCCCCAGACAGTGCTGCTCTGCCGCCAAAGGGGAGAGCGTGTCCTGGAGCCCCGGGGGACCTGAGGGGCCGCACGTGGAGCCGGAGGCTGGTCGGGGGCCAGTGGCCACAGCACATTCTGGATGCTGGTAGCCTGAGGGCAGCCTCAGGCAGTGTGTGCGTCCCCAAGAAATGCCCGAGGCTGGAAGTTTGGCCGTGTTCCTTTGAATTTCTCCGGTGGTTGGGGCCAGGCTCCCTGGGGCCCTGTGGGGGCAGTCCTGTCCGGACCTGGGAGGATGGGGGCTCTGCCACCCCACTGTCCCTGCAGGGGGCCTCAGGGGACACTGGGCTGCGCAGGCGGGAGGCGCCCCGGCGTCTCGGGGGCAGGGACATCACCACAGCGCCCGTCAGTGGACACGGTGCTGGAAACACAGGAAGGCCTGACCGCTGAGCCCGCTCGTGACTGCCGCAGCCGGTCACTGCCGCAGTCACGGCCTCTGGAGCTACACGGGTCCAACCCAGTGGCGCGGGGCTGGGCGTGCGGGGGCACAGGAAGGTGCAGGTGCCGTGCCGCGCCCCCCCCCCCGGAGGCCAGCTCTCTCCTGTTGTCAGCACTGGACACGCTCCGGGCTGGTCCCCCAGGTAACTGATCGGAGACTTCCTGTCCAGCCAGCAGAACCGTCCCGGGGTGTGACCGTGGACTTGCTGCCCTGTCGGAACCCAGGAGGGTGTGAGCAGAGTGCAGGCCTCGGGGTCGGGGACACCCCAGACACTGGCTCTTTGCCTGTGCGAGTGGTTTGCAGCCTCTGCCAGGCATTTGGCAAAGCCTCCGTTTCTGAGGGTCATTAGCCGCTCTGAGGTCTGCCCCCACCCACAGGGACCTGGGGCCTCTGCTTATCCGCTGGCGGACGTGCACACAGCCGTCGGCATCTGGAGCTGAGGGGCCAACGCAGCCGAGTGTGGCCGCCTCGCTGCGTCCAGCCCACGCGGGGCCTGAGGTGGGGGCTGCTGGCCTAGGGAGAGGAAGTGCCCGCGGCGTCCGGCCCCCGCTTGGGCTCCCTGCTGCCTGCCGGACCGCCTCGGCTCGCGTGCAGGACACGGGGAGTGAGGCCAGCTTGGACCTCAGCCCCGTGAGATGGTGGCCGGACGGCTCTGGGCACCGGGCCGTGCGTGGACAGGGCCTTGGAGCGCTGAGCCTCGGCCCGCGCGCTCCGTGTGGGAAATGCTACGAGGCCCACTTAACATGGGGAACGTAGTCAGCAGGGACCAGGGTGCTGCGGGCCGGATTGTGTCCCCAGAGTCCCATACCTGTGCGTGGGGCCTCGTTTGGGACTGGGGTCTTCGCAAATGGCCAGGTTGAGTCGAGGCCGTTAGGGTGACCCTAATCGCGTGGGACTGTGTCCTAAGAACAGGGACATTTGAGGACACAGACATGGTGAGGTCTCGTGAAGCAGGCAGACACTGGAGTGATTGGGCCACAGCCCAGGGACCCGTGACCCTGGGAGCGGGAAGAGGCAGGAAGAGCTGCCCGGGGCTGGGGAGGGGGCATGGCCGTGTGCCACCTGGACCTGACCCCCGGCCTCCAGAGCGGCGAGGGCCAGAATCTGCTGTTTGAGCCCCGGCTGGTGGTAATTTGTCGTGGCCGCCCCGGGTTCTCACCCGACAGGTACACGGAAAATGGGTTCCTGGGTCGCAAGGCTGCCCCAGCCCCAGCCCACATGGCAGTGACCCCATGGCCTCTGTGGCCTTCGGCGCCCAGAAAGAAAAGCTCGGCTGGACTCGCGGCCTAATACTTCTTTTCAAGGTTTTTATTTGCTCTTTTTTCCTGGGCCCTGTTGCTCCAGGCTCCTTGTGAAGTGAGAGAAGATGTGCCACAGAGAGCATCGCGGCCGTTCCTCCCGGAGCTGTCACCAGGGAGGACGCTCCAACCACGTGGGCCGGGAAGCTCAGGCAGGAGGCTGATGACTGGCTGCAGGCGCGGACCCGCCGCCCCCGCCGCGTGGACGCCGCCTGTGCTCTCGAGTCCCTTCTTCTAAGCAGTACGTTCACCGAGGGGGAGGATGGGGCTGAAAACAAATCTGAGACCCACAGTTGAATCAAGTGAAAGCAGGTCAGTGCCTTCTCAGGCCCCAGGGCTCTGCTGAACGAAGGCGGGCAGAGGGGCCCTGGGCAGATGGAGCACGCCCCGCGGGGGGGGCCGAGCGGCCGGCCAGAACCTGCGTGAGCGCGTGTGTGCAGGGGTGAGTGCACAAGGTGTGATCTGCCTGCGTATGCATGGTGCGTGCATGCGCACATGTATGCAGGTGTGGATGTGCGCGCATGCATGCACACGTGTGATGTGCATGCACTCACGTGGCATGTAACTCTGCACACGTGTGTGTTTGACATGTGAGTGCACGTGCATGCACACTTAAGCGTGCATGTGTGCATGCATGTGTGGAGTGTGTGCGTGTGCGTGCGTGCATGCGTCGGAGCCTGCTTCTGCGCCTGCTGCCTGCGGTGCGCCTTCTGGAGACGGGTCGCCATAAACTGCCTCAGGCCACTTTGAGATGCTGTGCCAGCCACGTTTCGCAGACGCTGCTTTTATGAAAGTGCTTGGATTTTGAAGGCTGCTTTCAAAAGTGAACAGGAAGTTCTCCAGCTGTGGCTACTTGGTTCCAAACACTCATTTACTACTCAGAAGTCCAGTCCAGGCAAAGAGCACATGTCAGGGCTGGTCTTCGATCCGCCACAGCAGCCTGTATGTCTGCTGAGGCAGGAGGGGCAGTGGGAGGCACAGGCCCAGGGCCTGCGGGGCCTGCTGGACCCACTGACCTCTTCTCAGAGGCCCCTCCAGACCAGCACCTCAGCTGCCTTGGTAACGAAATAGAACAAGCCTGAACTTATTCGCACTAATGTGTGAATGACTGATGATATGTTAATAGCTGTGCACATTTGCATTCTTTGAATAGGACTCTATTTAAACCAAATAGACCTCTAATTGGTTTCCTTCCCAGGAGTTTAAGTGGAAACTTCGGGGAGCAGACTCTGGGGGAGGGACAGAGCTGGCTGCCCTCAGCCCTCGAGGCACCTAGCTCCCCGCCCCCACTAGCTCCCCACTTCTGAACCCGCAGCGGGCTGTACACTCGAAGCCAAGGTGGG
Organism: Eonycteris spelaea; assembly: GCA_003508835.1. Lineage (NCBI taxonomy): Eukaryota > Metazoa > Chordata > Mammalia > Chiroptera > Pteropodidae > Eonycteris > Eonycteris spelaea. The sequence continues at coordinate 10,706,716 of PUFA01000056.1, read as the reverse complement.
GGGACCCACAGGGGACTCCCGACACCTGCCAGGAGTGACAGGCAGGTTCCGCCCGGCTGAGGAGATGGGCCAGGGCCTCTGCCAGGCATGGCCCCATCCAGCTCTGGCTCCATCACGCCTCCCGCCGCAGCCCAAAACCTGTGGGGCCCCCGGCCAGGACACCCCAGGCTGGCCGTGTGGGGCTCAGACTGGGTGTTCGTGGCTGCCCACCCTGAACACAGAGAGCTGAGGGGTGTTCTCTGCCGTCTCAGGCCCGGAATGCCCCAGCTCCGGGCGGCTGGACGGGTGTCAGGCGAGGGAGTGGGGCGAGGGGCATCTGCACCCCCAGCCCTACCGGGCCTGCTTGGGGACTGCAGGAGGGCGGGGGGCCTTCTCGGCCCGCTGTCACCTGCACAGCAGCGATGGGGCAGCCGCGCTCTGCCCGCACATGCTTTGGGGCACCCGGGCTGTGTGCTGTGGCGGGGTGCACGTGTCTCATGCAGACCTGCACGCATGGCACAGTGGTGGTGACATGTACATGTTGACGTGATTAATTCGCCTGGAAGGACTTGGCACAGGGCCTGCAGCTTGGCCCCCTCCGCCGGCCGGGCCCTGTCCACAGCACCTGCGGGGCCCCACTGCAGGCGCCCTGTTGGGGTGCATCGGGCACGCGCCCCCAGTGGGGTTTGCGGGGTGGGACGTGAGCTGGAGGAAGCCTGAGGGAGGTGGCACTCACCTGGTGTGCAGTGTGGTGTGTGCTCAGCCCGGCCCCTCTGGTGTGGATGGGGTGCAGGGAGGGAGCGGGCCTGGCAGTCTGTGGTGCTGGCTGCTGGCTGCGGCTTTTTGGGGCACCTGTGGGCCCAGGGGCGGGCGTGAGCCGGTAGGCCGACCTGGGCCTGGGGTGAGAAGCCACGGGCGGGTGGCCCGCTAGGCGGCGGCGCCCAGCAGCCAGCCACCCGCAACTTCACCCGCGTCCTCACCCGCACCCCGCGGGCCCTGTTCCGCATGCCTCCGTGCTCCTGGCTGGCTGGTGTCCCCTGCCCCTGTGACAAGTCCCCACCGTCTCTGCGTGGACCCGTGGCTCTCAGGACACAGCCCATGTCGCGCTGCATGTCAACCCCACACTCTGCTGCTGCCCCACGTGTGCGCTGCACACGCACACACACACGTGTGCCTCTGCTGTCACTCAGAGGGTGTTGGGCTTTCAGTCCTGAATCTGGGCAGAAAAATAACTTCTAGGTCATGTGCTGTCTCAAAGTCTTTCTCTACTAAATCGTGTTGTAGTAGGAAAATAGAAGAAAAATAGGGAAACAGACATCAGAACTGTTTCCCCCAAACCCTAATTGTGTCAGCTGTTGAGGGTCCCCGTGACCGTGTGTCCACGCGTGTGGGTTGTGCATGCCACTGAGAAAGCCGGCAGGAGGCAGACACGCTGCCCGCTGGAAACTGGCGGGGCCACGTGTGCGGCCGCCGCGAGGGTGCGGGGACGAGCCGCCGTGGCCTCGGGGTCGTCTTCCGCTCGGCCCCGTGACCTGTCCACAGTGTGGCCGCTGCAGTCTGCAATGCGTGCGAGACACCAGTGCCTCTCGCATCCCTGCCACGGGCCCCGGCACAGCCCGGAGCCTGCGTCACGGCTGGGCGGTGCCTGCGGCAGACCCCGGGGGTGTCTGCTGGGCGGCCGGGCCGTGCTGGTGCTGAGGTGCTGTGGGGGCACCGCGGGGCACGCCGCGTGCTGGCCGAGGGCCTCGTGCCCCGGGCCGCGAGCGGGTTTGATGTCACTCTGGCTGCGGACAGGGGCGGTGGCCTCAGGGTGGAGTGACCTGGACTGCTCTGCAGGACCTTGGCCATCATGGGGCCCTTGAAAGCCGACACCGCCCTGGCTGGTGACGAGAGGGGCTCGTGAGGGTGGGCGGTGCACAAGGGAGGCCGGGCGTGGAGGGGCTGGGACCTGGCGCTGCACTGGGACCCTCCGGGAGCCTCCCGGGGGCAGGAAGCTCCGCGGGGCCTGCGTCCAGGTGTGCGAGGCCCCAAATGGGGGTCCAGCCACGTGGGCGCAGCCCCGCCCACCGCACGGAGAGACACACCCGTGGTGTCGCACGTCCTGCTTGTCACGCCAGCTGGGGTCGGGGGCCAGCGGCTCTGACGGGGCCGGCGCGGTGGGGCTGTGCCGCCTCGGGCAGTTCCTTAGCCTCCCTGTGCCGCCGTTGGCCGGTCCACGTGCGGGACGGCCTCCCTCTGCCGGGCGCTGGGGACTGGCCGTGAGCACGGCCGTCCTGCGACTCCCGCTGTCTTTCTGGCCCTGCGGGTCTCGGGGGCCCCTCTCCCCGTGCTTCTGCATCCTGGAAACACAGGGCCGTGCCCGGCACTGGCCAGACCAGGCGCCCTCCGGTCCCACACCGCCGCCAGCCCTGACTGGGAGCCGTGCCCTGCCCCGTCTGTGCGTCCCAGCCCACTGTCCCCGAGCTGGCCGCCCGCACGGCGGCCCCACAGTGGGCAGCGGAGGGGCCCCCTCCCTGCCAGCAATGCAGCTTTCTCCCCGGCCGTCCCGCCCAGGACACCCCGTCCCGCCTCCCGCCGCTGCCGCGGGGTGTGGAGTGGCTGTCGCTTCCGCTCAGCGAATGCACGTTGAGCCCCTGCTACGTGTCATCAGTGGCTTTGGTACTCGCGGTGACGAGGTGACCGTGGCTCCCGCGCAAGTCGCTGGCCCCCAGACGAGCCTGGTGGCCCCCGACTAAGCCTCAGCAAATCGCCGTGAACAGTTTTCGGCAGAAGAAATGGAAAACAGACATCGGTGCCCACAGAAGGCCTTGGACATTGCCGTCCGCCGCGTCTGCACCGGGGACGCAGGGCTGCCACGCACCCGGACAGTCTCGCTGCTGAGCCAGCGCCCCCCGCCGCCCGGCTCGCTCGTGCGGCCGGCTGCCCGGGCTCTGAGCGGTCGTTTGGCTGGCAGAGTGCCCATGGTCCCTCTGGGGGTGCCGACCTGCCGGGCGTTGGGGGCGGGGTTGCAGCGCGGGCCACCCTGGGTCTGGTGGCCAGTCAGGCCAGCCTCGGGCGTTGGACTTCCCCATGCCCCCGCCCCCCGCTTCCCCTGGGCGGTCGGCGTCCAGGGCCTGTGCACGCAGCGCGCCCGCTGGGAGGCGCTTCTGGGGACGTGGCCGCCAGGAGCGTCGCCAGCCGAGGTGTTGCTGGCGCCCGGGTCTCCCCGCAGCGCCCCGCGCGGCGGCGTGCCTGGGGCTCACAGCGATGCCCTTTCTTCCCTGCTGTCGGGGGCCCGGCCCGGGAGGCGGCGTTTGGGCGGCTCCTGGCAGAGCTGTGAGCACAGCTGCGGACTCAGGCGGAGCTGCAGCTCGGGGTGTGTTCGCCTTGTCTGGGTTCAGTTTACGTGCTGAATGGCTTGCAGCTGCTCCCGAGGGCCCCCCGGTATTGTAGTGGGGGCCGGGCCGGCCCACACAGCTGGAGCAGATTAACCCACCTACCCGCGTGGCACCGCCAGCGGCACGTACCCGCCGAGCACGCAGACGCACGTGGCCCAGGACGGAAGCCACGGCGGAGCGCAGAGGCCCGGCTCAGGCCGGGTCAGGGCACGCCGTGCGGGAGCCTCTAGAGCCACAGCTGGGCAGACGCGGGTCCTGCGGTGTCCCTCGTCACCTGCCAAGGGCACCCTCTGTCCGGCCACCCTCGTGCCCTTTCACTGGCTTACGGGAGAGCCGTGACCTGAGGCCGCAGGGGCCCCGCGGGCCTTCGAGGGATGGGCTCCGGGAGAGCAGAGTCGGGGCCCGTGGTGGGTGCGCGTGTGCCCGCGGAGCCCGTGGAGACGAAACGCCGTCCGCGTAAGCGTGACGAGGCGCCGCGGGCGGAGTGCCGCCCGGCGAGCTCTGTTCTGGACCCGAGAGCTCGTCCCCACCCTTTTTTTAAAGCATTTTGCATTTATCATCATCTCGTGGCCATCACGGTGGTGCCTGGAATGCACCAAAAAGTATTTTTCCAAAGCGAAACTCCGAAAAAGAAGCACCAATAAAAACAGATCCCAGATTTTTGGCCGCGTTCCCCTGCCTTCCAGTTAACTGGGAAAAAAAGCGAGGCGTGCGCTGCGAGCCCGTCCCGTGCCCCTCCTCCTGGGCCCAGCACAGTGGCCGCGCGTGGGCGGGTCAGGAGGGCCTGGGGCCAGCTGTGCTGGCCGCTCTGCGCCCCAGGCTGGGACCCCGCGCGGGGCGAGGGCCTCACGCTCCCGCTGCCCTGCCCAGGCCGCCCGCACCCGGGCCCCGCAGCCCAGCCCGGAGCCGCTCGGCGCCCAGGCTGAGCAGCGCCCAGGAGCCGGAGGCCCCCGCGTCCGGCTGCCATCTCCCGCACCCCGGCCGCACCGGGGCCCAGGGCCTCCAGCCACCGTGACGTCAGTACCCCGGGGCGCCCCTCGCCCGTCCCTCGCCGGGCGGGGTCTGAAGGTGGACCTGGGGCGCCCAGTTCTTACTCCCGATTGCTCCAGGAGGCTGATGGGGCCGAGCCACAGCCCCCGTGTTCAGCCACGGTCTCTGCTTCTCCGGATGAGCAGGCGGTGTTGGAGCAGCCCCGCAGGAGGCGGGGGCGGGACTCAGTGTGAGGGTGACGTCTGCTGACCGTCTGAGGCGGGACAGTGCTGACGGGCCCGGGAGGCGGGGCAGGGCCAGAGAGCTGCCTGCGTCCGAGGAACCGAGTCACAGTCGTCCTGGCTGCCGACCTGAGCAGCTGAGGGGACGGAGGGACGGCAGGTGGACAAGTGCCTGCGGCCCCCAGGCCCCGCCGGGCTGCGGGCCGGCACCCCACGCCTGCCGAGACGCCAGGCCGCAGCGGGGCCTAGGCGCATAGTGTGCCCCGCGAGCCCATGGCCACTGGGCGCCCACACGCCGAGGGCGGGGTCCTCCCCCTCTGCCCTCTGTGGCCGTGTGGGCGGTGGGGTGTGGGGTGTGCGCTGGCCCCCCACGGGCTGCCCCAGGAGAGCGAGGCCACCGCTTGGTGATGCCTCTCCCACGAGGCGCACAGCCATCACGGGCGAGGGCGTCGCACCCTGGAGCTGCCCCGCTGCTCAGCGCTGGCCCAGGTCCGGCCTGCACAGACCCCGCCGCTGTGACCTTCTGCGCCCACTCCCTGAACCAGGAGAGGAGACTCGCCTAGAAGACCAGGCCCTGACGAGCGGGCTGGGGGCTTCCTCACGCCCACCAGGAGCCTCCCCAGCCCTGGGCTTGCGCCCGCCCACGCCCTGGTCCCGCTGGACACGTGCCGCTCGTTTTTTGCAGCAAGAAAGAAGAGGGAGAAAGGAGGGAGAGGTCGCGAGCCTCAGGGCTGATGTCGGGGTGCTGGGTGCTCCCCATAATCCCTGTCATGGCGATGTCAAAGGGACCGTTGGTTTGGAAGCTGGGAACAAGCTGGCACCCCGCCTAGCGTGTGCGGACAGCACGCGTCTAACACGCTTCCATCTCCCGCCTCCTGGGGGTGTGGGGGGGGGGGGTGGGGGGACAGATGGGTGTGGCCTGAACGGCAGTTTCTAAAGCTTCCGGGCATCTCAAGACTCTGCAGGGGGTCGCGTGAGATGCCTCGGGCTGTGACTTTTCAGGGAGGGGGTCTTGGCAAGGCTGTGCCGGGCCTCGGCCCGTTTGCGGGAGGACGCGGGCCAGCCTGCAGGGTCGGCCTGACGGCCTCCTGGAAGCGCTGGGAGACGCTTTGCCCGGCGGCCTGGGGACAGGGCCGGCGGGGAGCCGTGTGCCTGACTCGTGTCCTGCAGGCCGGGACCTGCCACAGACCCCATGCCGTCAGCCTTCCCGGCGGGAGCCGTGGCAGAGCCGTGCCGCCATGGCCCGCGCCGGGCCCCTGTGCCCCCGGCCGTGCCCCGTGCAGCCCTGTCCGCCCGGCAGGCTGCCCACGGCCCCTCCACCTGGCGGGCGGGAACGTTTCAGCGAGCCCCACCGCGGGCGGCACTGCCCGGGGCCGAGCCCTCTGTGCCTCTGCGTCCCTGTGGGACACGGGCCAAGCCGGGCGGCCTCGGGCCGTGGCCCTGCAGGCTGGGCAGACGGGCAGACGCGGTGACTCGGGGGCGCCCGCACGGGAGTCGCCGTGCCACGCCCAGGCGCACCGCCCTGCTGAGGAAGGTACCCCCGGGTGCGTGACCAGTGGGCACGGCTTAGTGCTCCGCCCAGCCTCCGGGTTCACAAGACAAAGCCTGCGTGGCCTTTGGACGATGGACCGCGACTGTCCTGTCTCACCGTCACCTCCCGGGGTCGGTGTGAGGCCTGCCATGGCAGCCACTCCATGGCCCTCGGGTCCGGCCGAGGGCCGGGCTCACCTGGACCCCGCCTGCCCCTCCCGCCGTGCAGGTGACACCCACGTCCCTGCTCGGCCGTCTCCTCAGGGGCCCTGCTGGCTTCCACACGTGGTCCCCCTCCAACACGCCGTCCCCCGCTGGGTCACAGGGTCTGCTCTCAGAGCCTCATGGCCTATGGGCAAACAGGAAGGGTCAGCACGGCCTGGGCCCCGCGTGGGGACAGGGGAAGCTGGAAGACCTGCCCCGGAGCTGCTGGTCGGCGTTGCGTGTGGTCAGTGTGGGGGCGGCCACGGCGTCCAGACTGGGGTCACAGCTGTGCTAACTGGAACCAGTTTGGCAAAGCCCCTGAGTAGGTCCCCAGGAGGTGTGAAGGCGCAGCAGGGAACCCAGAAGTCAATCCATGGCACCCCCTCCTCCAGGTAGGCGCCGGGGCTCCTAGCAGGGAGTGGGGACCCCAAGGCCAAGGAGGGCATGGCAGCCAGCTGCCCGGCACCCAGGGCATATGGTGGGTGCATGTGAGCCCCGTGCCGGGGAGCCCAGGGCTGGGCCGAGCGGCCTAGTGCTGCGTTAGGGCCCCGAGGGTCCCGCTGAGGCCCGCTCTGCTTCCCACGCAGGGTGGGGCCGTGTCAGCGCCCGGGTTGGAGCCAGGCCGAGCTCCGCCGGGGCCCGGGCCCGGCTCCCTGTGTCTGCACAGCCGTCACCCTCCTGAGGAACCCGTGTCCCCCAGCTGGGCTGGAAGCCAGCTCCCCCCGTGCGCACGCCCGTCCCCGCAGGCATGCCGGCTGCCCGATGTGCTCCGGGCTCGCTGGGCGCCCCAGCCCCGCACCCCGGCTCCGCCCGTCGTCCTGCACCCCTCGAGGGGAGTGCGGCTCGGGGGGCGTTTGCCCCCAGCGGGCCCTGGGCAGCCGCACTCAGCCACGTCTCCTCACGCACCCTCCTGTCAGCGGGTCCGCCGCCTCGGGGGGCGCGGCCCGCACCCCCACACGTGGCCCTGCACGCCCGAGCTGCCGCACGTCCGCAGTGTCTGCGCGGGAGCCTCCCCCGGGGGTGACACACCGCCACGGGCCCCGGGGCCGGGGCTGACAGGAAAGGCCTGCGGTGTCCCTGGCCCAGGCTCCCAGGCACGACAGCTCTGGGGCCCCGTGTCCAGCTGGGCCCTGGCCACGTCCAGGCCACCCGCGGACAGTGCAGGACGCGGCTCAGAAGGAAAGCCACGAGCGCGGTGGCCAGTGCTTCCCAGCAGCACAGGACACCTGCCCGCAGCGGGCCAGAGGCCGGGCCCCTGACGGCAGTGGGGACAGGCGCACCCCATGCAGGAGGCGCCCCAGGGAGAGGGCCGGGGGGTGCCGAGCGGCCGTGCCCGAGGGCGTCCGTGTGCGGCTGCAGCTCATTTTCCTCCGGCTGTCGTGAGGGCGGGGGGCGGGGCCCGCAGGAGCGGGTGGCCGTGAGGGCCTGGCCGCTGTCGGGGGTGTCGACAGGTCGGTGACGTCCTCACCGGGGTGGCCTTCGCCCGCCGCGCGGCAGCCAGACCCGCCCACCCTGCTCCGGCTGCCGGTCCCGAGGCGCCGGGCGCGGCTCGCACGGCGCAGGCACGTCCCCACCGCGCTGGGACACGCTCCACGTCATCGGCCTCAGTTTGGCCCCAAGCGTAGCCCAGAAGGTTGACATCCTGTGGGCTGAAAGCACTTCCAGGACAGCTTCCAGACGTCCCGTGAGCTCAGCGAGGTGACGGCATGGTTAAGCAATGAGGGGAAAAGGCTCTCCCTCAGCGACAAGAAACGAACTCTGGCCTCCCCGTGACCTCGTCACGAGCTGCCCAGTCAGAGGATGCGTGGGACGGGCCAGGCGGGCACGTGGGCAGCCGACCGGCCACGCTCCGGACACTCCAGACGCAGCTGGGTGACGGGGTTCACTTTTTAAAAACCCTCTGTATTCCCGGCAAGAATACGTGGTCGCAGGATCGCCGAGCGGGAAGGGCGTTTTCACCTGGAGGTCCGTGGGCGGCCGGGGGAAGCTCCGCCCGCCGCCTCGCGGGCCGCGGCCGTCCGGGGACGGCAGGCCTTGCCCTCCCGCTTTCCGCGCGGCAAACCCTTTCTCGCCGCAGAGTCTAAACGTGACCTTGAACCAGCCAGCTCTCATGCGTGTCCAGTCATCTCACGCCCCAGAGGAAGTCCTGGTCGCTGTGTACCCCAGGCACGGTACATGGACCCACAGAGGCTGGACGCGTCCGTGAAATCCGGCGGTCTTCGCTGTCTGGCGGCGAGGCTGGACACGCCACGGCCCGCTGGGGGCCTCCAGGCCCAGGCCCCCCGGGACGAGCTCCCTCGCGCCCGCCCCTGGGAAGCAGCTTGACCTTTGAGGGGCCATGGCCACGGCCTGGCCGTCTCTGAGCGCGTGCCGGACGAGAGCATCCGGCCGGCTGGCAGGGCAGACAGCAGTGAGGAGCTCGGCTCGGACTTCCTGTCTGAGTGACGGCGTGGCACCAGTGGTGGGCGGGGGGGGGGTCCACGCCACCCAGACAGGCGCGTGCGCGTCTCTGCTGCTTTTTTACAAAACCGTGAAAACCTCTGTCTCTTCCCCAGGATCCTTTGTTCTTCCTCCAGGTGAAAAAGCACACTTGGCAACGAAAGCTGTTTTTCCGCCCCTGTTTGACGCGTTCCCTTCCGATTAAAATTATATGGGGCCCCAAGGCATATCTAGTGATCACGAGCCACTCTCCTGGCTAGACACGCACTTTTCCTGTGAATAGCATTATTGTTATGTGATATAAAATGCAGGGAAAATGGAAGATTGACTACTGCCCTGACTAAAATTTGGCCTAACCGAGAAACTTTGAAAAATCAAGCATCAGAACTTCTGCTTTCAGCCAAAATGGACTAACAGGGACCAGATTTACCCTCCCACCAATACAAGTAAAAAATGGAAAAAATATATAAAACATGTGTTAGACATTAGACATCAGGCAACAAAGAACAGGGATCCCCAAGAGGGGAAACAAACCGGCTGGTTTGGCGGCCCGGCGGGGCGTGCGAGCCCTGGGCAGCCCGGGCACGGCCCGGCGGGGGCGCAGCAGGGCCGAGGGGCCGGAGCCAGGAGTGTGCGGTGTCGGGGGTGGCCGGAGTGTCAGGGTCGTCACCGCAGGACAGAGCCGCCCGGAGGGAGCGCTCAGAGGCCTGCGGAGGGTCCCCCTGGATCTTCCGCGGAGTACGTGCATGGGGGGGGGTCCCCTCCGGGCTGGTAAAGAACCACCAGGAAGGGTTAGAGGGAGCAAGGCCACCCGGAGAGGGAACCCTCCAGGTTCACAGGGCGTCGGGTGCTGTCCTCAGAGGGTTTTGCCTCAATAGTGGGAAAAATAGTCTGAGACTAAATGCTGCTCTGTTCCTACCAACAGCTCAAGAGGAGCAAACGCTTTCCCAGCGGCCTGACTGCATCCCAGAGCAACGCTCGAGCATGTGAGGAGTGAAGACACACCCAGCCTCAGCGAAGAGTAATTCACAGCGTCTGACTCTGATCAAGAACTAAGAGGCGTGCACAGGAGCAGGAGAATGCGAGCCATAATGAGAGAAAAATCAATCCAGATCAGCTAGCGCAGATGACAGCAGAGCAAACATGCACATTGAAACAGTCATCATACTAACCTCCCACACACTCAAGAAGTCGGAGGAAAGACTGAACATAAGATACTGAAAAGATACCGCAGACCAGACCTCTAGAGTTGACAATCACAGTGTTGGGGTTAACTAGATTAGCAGCAGGGGACATGTTGCAGAACAGAAAAATTGGTAAACTTGACTCCATAGCACTAGAAACCAAAATAAACAGAGAGCTACAGCCCCAAAAGGCAGGGCGTCAGCGAGCCGTGGGCCAGCTTCACGCAGCCTGACAGACATGCGACTGGCCCACTGAGGAAGGGGCGGAAATACTCGAGATCGGCCAAAATTTTCCACATTTGATGAAAACTATAAACACACAGATCTACGAAGTTCAACAAACAAGAGACATGGAAGAAAAAATTACACCAAATTACAAAATCAAATTGCTTAAGACAAGTGATAAAGAGGAAGATCTTCAAAGCAATGAGGAAAAGCACATATCACATGTGGCGGGGCGAAGGTAAGGGCGCTGGCCGGGCCCTTACCCAAACAGTGTGCCTGGAAGAACACCTCAGAGCACCTTCAACATGTGAACTGAGACGTCTAAGCCGTAACAATGTCTTTCAAAAATGAAAGTGACTATAAACCAGCACATAACAGGCTGAAGAAGAGAAATCGTGTTGTAAAATCTCGCTGCACATGGTAAAACCTCTGGCAACGCAGGAACAGCCCATTTGCAGACGATGGGATTATCTGCATAGGGAATCCCAAAGACGTCCCAACAAAACTCCCTGAACTAAGGGTGAGCTCGGCAGGGCCACAGAACAAAGGGCAGCACGCACAGGTGGGGCACATTTCTATCCGCCCACCGAACACAAGGAAATCTAGATTAAAACACAATTCCATCTCTGTTGCAAAGAGAAGTAGCTGCCAAGGTATAAACTTAACAGAGCACGCACAGGGTCTGCACGCCGAAAATAAAAAGGCAGGAGAAAGGGAAAAGCTCTTAAGAGTTTAAAAAGACCTAAGAAGACACACCACGTTTGTGGATTGGAGGATTCGACACAATGTCAGTTCTCCCCAGATTGCTCTATCGGCTTAACGGACTTCCTGTCAGCACCCCCGCAAGGCTTCTTGGAGGCGCAGGCAAGTTTATTCTAAAACATACGTGGAAGACACGGGACCTAGAGGAGCCACCAGTTCTGGAGGGAGGGACTCGAGAGGGGTTCGAGGCTTCCAGGCACAGCAGTGGGGACGGTGTGGTCACAGAGATCAGGGCTCAGAAGAGGGGACCCAACAGCCCCCGCCAACACGTGCCTTTCCAGCGAGTGGCATGGGCTGCTCTCCCTGAGAGGCGGGGAGTGAACGTGGACCTGCGTTTCACACCGTAGGTGAGAAGGAACACCAAGTGGATCGTGGTTGAAACGTAACACACACCTATGAAGTATTTAGGAAAGTCCGTAGGAGGCGCTCTTGAGGACCAGGGCTGGGTAACCGGGTCTTCGGCTTGACCCCCCCCCCCCCCAGCACGGCCCACGGGCGGAGAAATCGGCAGCGTGGGCCTCGGCAGTTTCTCTTTCTTGCAGGAAGCGCTCCAGGCGGGGGAGATACTTGCAAAGCGCACACTGGGCAGAGGACTTTGAGAATATGTACAAACTCCTGAAACTCGACGGTAAAATCACGAGGCAAGAGAACATGATCCCTCGGAAAGTGGGCAAAAGGACACGTGCCCGGCAGCCGGGAGCCGAGCTCCGCCGCCTGCTGGGGCACGAGCGACCGCCCCGGGGCCCAGCGAGAGCGCGGGGCGGGGGCGTGAGCGGGGTCTGCCTTCTGCTTGGGCCAAACAACCATTTAGTCACCTGACAGGTAACTTAATTCTTTCGGCATAAAGAATTATAAATTTGATGTGCTTCGCATATGCGGTTCCAAATTGGGTTAGTGGCCCAGCGTCTGCCGTGGGGATGGATACTTTAAAGACCGGGCAGGGACAACAGCCCTTCGAGCGGCCAATGCAGTGACCGCGTCGCCGGCCCCGCCCCCAGGGAGCGCAGCACATGCGGGCTCCCGCGGCCCCGCCACGGCGGCCAAATGCGGACACAGCCAGGTGTGCGTGGACGGGCGAGTGGACGATGGGACGGCGTCCGGCCACAGGAGGGGTGACGCGCCGGTCACGCTATGACGTGGCCGACCTCTGACACCACGATGCTGAGGGCAACGCGCCCGTCGCAAAGGCCACGTGCTGCACGAGTCTGTGCGTGCGAGCGACGCAGGGGACACGCGTCCGCGGAGACGCGCCGGAGGCCCCAGGGGCTGGGGCAGGGTGCGGCGTTCCCCGCAGGGGGGCGGCTGGAGGTGGGGTCGCAGCCTGGTGCATGTGCAGAGGGGCACTGAACTGTCCACTTTAAAACGGTTAATTTCAGCTTATGAAAACCTGCGCAAGGACTCCTTGCGTGCAGAGGCTCTGTGTCAGCTCCGGCCAGTCCCGCCTTTCTTCCAGAAGGCTCTCTTTCCCACACATACCAGCCCGGCGCGGTTGACGCCTGCAACACGGAGCACGTGTTTAAAGAAACCCTGGCTCGGGGTTGCACGGCCCCCGTGTGACGCGGCCGGGACGCTGCGAGGGAGCATCGCAGACTGGCAGACGCAGCTGGGTGCCACGGGGCCCCTCCCTGCAGCAGGGCGCGGGGGCTCCGGCAGCTCAGATGAGGAGAGACCTGGAGACGGACAGCGATGCTGGATGCTCAGATTTTTTCTTAGGCCGCACTTGGCTGCAAGGAGAAACTTGATGTCCATCAGACTTTTTTTCACACCCCACCGTTTCAAACTCACGAAGAGCTGGACTCGCGGGCACCCAGGGCGGGTGGGGCAGGGTCAGCAGCCCGGCCACCGCGTGGGCATCTGCCCTCCAGGCGCCCGTGTGGTTCGCTCACCGAGGACAGGCCACAAGAGGCCAGGGACCCCGGCCTTGAGGGGGCCGGCCAGCCCTGGTTAGGCTGATGTCCTTCTCGGCTGCCCAGAAAGACGCAGTGAGTTCTAGTCTACGTGTGCGAGGGCCAAACGCACTAGCCCCTTGCTGGAAACAGGTCACGGGCGTAGCTTCTCATCACTCGAGGTCGACCTAAAAGAAACAGAAACGGAGTAAACAGGGATCTGCACAGGAGCCCAACCCTTTTTGCAGAAACCATGTAGTGTTTTGTGGATTTATATTTTATTTCTGGAATTTAAAAGTGTATTGTTGGGAATGAGGCTAAATGGGTTTATAAAAAATTCAGTGTATTCTTCAGTGACAGGACTTGGTCTGCTCTCGGGGGGGTGGGGGGTGGCAGGGGCTCCATCCCTCTCTGTTTGGGGGTCCCTTGGGTGCCATCTGGGGCCCAGCATCCCAAGTCTGTGACAGGCCCCAACTGGGGACACTGGTGTGTCTAGGGCTGGAGGCCACTTCCTGTCCTTTTTCTCCCACGACTGCCACCAACACCTGCCCCCACCCATCTCCACACGCCCTGTGGAGCCCCGAGCCTCATGCCAGGCTTCCTGCAGAGGCCGCACGGGGAGCCGGCGTGGGGGGTGCTTGCTGGCGGTGAGGGGCAGGGTCTCCCCAGCACCGGAGCGGTCTGTAAACTGCTCAGCAAAGGAAACAGGAATGCCTGCACGTCAGAAGTCCTGAAAGAAAAGACCGTTTCTGACGATTCAGAGTGATCACGGCTGGCGACCTTCCGGGTTTCACACTGGCCTCAGGAGCTCCTGGATCTTATTTCCCCACCGTGCTGAGGCGGAAGGTTTGGGGGGGGGAGCAGCTTGGAGGAGCAAGCACCGCGATGGGAGAGCAGGGGGTGCGTTCTCTGCACGTCATCGCCCCGAGGCCACGGTCGGCCTGAGTGTGTGTGTGGCCGGGCCTCGCCCAGGGCGCTCCTTGGAGCGGGAGCGTTTGGCAGAAGTTCCCTCTCCCACGCCGCCCGGGCGAACGCTTCCCAAACGCAGCGCCGACAGCCTCGGGGCCTCCGCCGAGCACCCCCTGCACGGCAGCCCCCCCTTCAATGACGCGGAGGAGAGAAGGGCCGGCCCCGGCGCCACGCTACGCACGGGGGCGCAAGTCCCCACAGCAGGAAACGCGCCCAGCGACAGAGACTTTCCACACACGGAATGAACCCCTCCGAGACCCAGGTTGTCCAGCAAAAACACGGTGCTTTATTGGCTCTATTTTCTAACTACAGACAGCAGACACAACACCAAACACTGCTTTTCCCTCTGACAGCCGACTCAGGACGTTTCATGCACCTCTGTGACGCTAACTGGGCAGGTCCCGGGGTCACAGGCGGGGCGGCGCCTGCGGGCAGCAGGGTCATGTGCACGAGTAGCCATACCTCTTTAGTTCTTCACAGTTACGTGCAATGTCACAAATATGGCTCTCAGACTTTCGTTTCCTCCTGTGAGTTAGAAAAAGTAAGACGTAATCATACAGGAAAACGTTTTTTAAATCATTCTGCGGGACAGCTCTCTCCACCATCACTTTACCATTAATGACTTCTAACTTGCCACGGGCACCCGCGGGTGCAATGCACGCAGGATCCATGAGGGGGCATGACTTCCTAAGGCACAGTTATCGGTTAAACATCTTTTAATTAAACATGCTTTTTTGGTTACATGAAACAACAGATCTTTCCTCGTAATAATGTGGAATACGCTGTACTTGTACAAAACGCAGCAGAAAAGCTCTCGCTAACCTGTTAACGGTAACTAACCTGAAGCCTACACAGGTGCTGCCTATTCAAACGTCGTTTGTGGCGATCGGTTTTCTTAGATGAAGCAGCGTTATAAGGCTTCTGTGACATCATAACCTTACAGCTGAGCAAATATATTACACTCCCGTTGTAACGTCACGTACAGTCCCCTTCGGCGGCGCCGGCTGGTGATGCGGGGTGTCCCGGGCGCGTCTGCAGAGCTCGCCCGCCTGCACGGCCCGCCGGGGGCCGGGGGAAGCAGCGGGAGAGCCGGGGTGGGAGTCTCAGATGCAGCCTGCCAAACGGACACTGGTTGTGCCGGCGCGGAGGCCCTGCTGGGCGAAGAGCGAACGTCACCGCCTGGGACTTGCTATTTACACGGAAGTCCAGGCCCGCCACGGGCCGGCTTCTTTCCTTGTCCAGGGACCCGGTCCTGTGCTGTTTGGCTACTCGTGCTACGTCTGAAGCCAGATTAAAGTCGAAATCCTAGCACGCCATGACGAACAAGCCCATGGTTTCAGTCACAGGGGAGAGGGAATCAGGAAAGGGCTGAGATGACACACTGGGAAATTTCTAAAATGCATGGAATAAGGCAACAAAGTTGTATAGTACAGCCCAGGAAAAGCTGAAGAAAGTAGGGAACGTGTGTTAGCTTTTTCACAATGCCTAGCTCCCCAGCATTCTCGTCATGTCTAGATGATAAAGCCGCATGATGAAATGCTTTGATAGCTTTGCTCCTGCAAACACTCTCCTGGTAGCAAATTAAATGCTTAACTCTACGAGGCCTTGATGCTGTCTTTGGGTCAAATAAGGCACTTCCGGAGTCCAGGGGTGCCCGGGGGCGCGGGGGTCAGGCTGCCAGTGGGGTCACTCCCGTCGGGAGCCGTCGCAGGGTCTGTCCGCTGCACTCACCCCACCCCATCCCTTCGTTGTCTTCTTGAGACGGCTTTTCCTTGAGCGGACGGCGTGGTCCCCCGTCCGTCCTCCCTGTCGAGGTGCCGCGTCCGTGCGTGTGACGAGCCTCCCGTCAGCCGGCTGTGGAGTCCCGGGTCCGCGTGGCTCCAGGCGTGTTCTCAGGTTTCCAGCCAAGAGTCTGGGCCTCCGCGGCCGCCCGGCAAGTCACTACCACGCAGCGTCCACGCGAGTCCCAACGCCGCCAGCTATGCGTGGACGTTGGTGCTGGAGAGGTCGTTGCGTATTATTTCATTTACTGCAAATAAACAGAGAGACAGCGTTAGGAAAGCACCCGTCTGCCGGAGCCTGCACGTGCGTGACCAGCAGTTCTGTCCGCCGAGCTTCCGGGGTGGCCTGTGAGAGGGTGCCGGAGGACGGGTCTCCCCTGCCTCCCGCCACGTCCTCGAGGCGTCCGGGGCCAGCGGCGCGGCTGCCCAGGGCCTGGAGTTACTGCTCAGGCCGGAAGTACCGCGGGGTCGGCCTGCGCTGCGGGCCGCGCCGGGGCCCCTCGGGGGTCCTGCGTGCGCCCCCTCTGCAGCGCCGACTGTCAGCACCCGCAGCGGCAGCACCCGTGAAGGCCACGCTGTGTCTGTCCCCGGCCTCGCCAGCGAGTCGCACGGGAGGCGGCCGTCAGGCAGCCGGAGCCCCTCGGGGGGGCCCTGCCCCCCGTTTCCTGGTCCGCAGCCACTATCAGCCTGTGAGTTTTGGCAGCTGAAGAGGAAATGAGCGAAGGCCGTCGTGAGTGAGCTGCACAACACCCGCCCTCCACCGCCCGATGGGCACGCAGATAGGAAAATGTCACCAGGGAGCTGTCACCACGGCCACTTTCCTAGCAGAATCTGGAGGTGGGGCACAGGCACCCACGTCACGGAACTGCCCGGGTTTCCCTTCGCCGTCCCGACAAACGCCGCGTGTCTCTGCAGAGGCCCCGGCCCGGCCAGGGCGGCTTCCGGAGTGGTGAGCTGGTGCACGTCTCATCCCTCCCACTCCCTTCCCTCATTCCCGATCAACACCCCCATTATTTTTAAGAATAACAATAACAAAGCAGTTGGGGAACCAGGAACTGTGTCACGGGAACTGATAACGGGACCTGCTGGCATGGCTTCAGTCAGGGCCGCGGGCCGCAAACCCTGGGCCTGGGCCCTCCCGACGCTGCCGCTGGCCGGGACCCAGGGCGGTGGCGCCCGCCCGCCCGGGGCCGGGGGCTCCAGCCCGCCTGCCCGCAGGGGGCACCTGGCCCCTGCCCGAGACACAGGTGTGACGTGTCGCCACACGTCCCCTCGAGGTGGCCACCTGGCCCTAGGGAACTCCGGTGGCAGGGACTTGCCCAGAAGGGCGGGACGGAGGGCTCAGAGCTGCTCCCTGGGTGACAAGCATGCCGGGGGCTCGGCGGAGGCCGGCAATTTTCTGTGACCGCTCGGGGCCACCAAGGGCAGGTGGGGCAGGTGCCTCCCGCTGTGCCCCGCTTCCCGACGGCAGACGACGGGCCCCGTCTGCATGCTACACTGCTTACACTTTCTTTCTTGAGAGGCACACGTCCAGCTTACGCTCTGCAGAGTGCTGCCACTGCAGAGAACATTTGACAAGGGAAAATCGGAAACCCAGAGTTTCCAGAGGGTGTGGTGTGGTGGGAGACAGGAGTGGTGAGGGTGGCTCACGCCAAGTGCAGCAGGTGGCACAGAGCGTGTGTGCGGAAAGACCAGTCCCGGCGCGGTGACGGAGACAAGTCACAACAGCACAGACGTGCCGCGGCACCCCCGTTTTCTGGTCGAGCACCAGCTCAGGCTGCACCCGGCTTTCATGGCCTCCGTCTCGTCTATTCCGAACGCCGACGGCAGGCCGAGGCACAGCGGGCCTTCCTCAGCTGCGTCCAGGCGAAGCAACAAGCCTGGGGCCAGCCGTGGCAACGTCTGGGCTCCCGGGCCGGTGTCCCTCACCCTGGGCAGCAGGCGCTGCTGGGGAAGTGCAAGTGGACGCCAGACGGGCACCATAATCCAGGGTGCAAAGCCAGCCCTGTCACCTCGAAGCAGAGGACGTGTCATGGACGAGACAGATGCACACAGGACCCCGCCGGGGACCGCGACGGAATCTTCCGTTCTACTACACCGAGGCAGCTTCTAACTCTCGTCCCCTGACCAAGGACAATGGAAGTCCCAGGCCAGATCTCTGGTTCCTGTGGGACCAGAGCCTGGGTGGCTGGAAAGGTCTGATGAGGAACAATGATGCGGACGGGAGCGGGGCCTGAGTGGGGACAATGGTGGGGACTGAACGGGCGGCCGGAGAGACAGAGGTGATGGGGATGGGAGGAAGGCCTGAGGCTCCAAGCGACCATGCCCGGGGGGAGCCCTGAGCATTAATCATGCTGGGTACCGGGGTGGGGGAGCCCTGGGCATCAATCATGCTGGGTACCGGGGGGGGGGCGGTAAGCAAAGCAGCAGAGAGTCACTAGTTCCTCAAGGTTACACAGATTACAGGAAAATAACACCTGTTTGACAAGATAAAAGGGGAAGAAGCTTCAGAAGTGGGCTTCCCCTACTGCCCACAGGGCACCTGAGCCTGGAGGGGGCGCCTGTGGTGCGTGGGATGGGGAAGTCACTGAGCCGCCCGGGGCCCTGCGGCCCCACCACATGGCTACTTTGCGACTGGCGCCTGAACCCCCTCTCTGACCCCACGGGGCCGTCGGGAGGACCGGGGGGCTGGAAGGGCCACCGAGCGCGGTTCCCAGTCCACCTTCACGCTCTTCCGGTTTCTGGTGAGCGCGGGCTCTCCATCCCAGCCACGTGCTGGCCGGAAGTGCTGGGCATCGGATCCCACTGCTGCCCACGTCCAGCGATGCCGAGTCGGGGTCGCAAGGTTGGAAACTCACTCAAGAGCCGTCACACGCATGCCAACGTCCTCTAGGGTCTTCCACGAGCACTCTGTGGGACAGAGTGGGTCAGGCGGCGGCTGACGGGAAGCCACGGTGGACAACCACACCCTTCGGAGTGGACAGCGCCCCACGCGACTGTCTACACAGCTGGGGACGCACACCCAGAGCGGGGCACCCCCTTCCGCAGACGCCGTCTGCGCTGCCGTCCAGCAAGGAAAGCCCTGATGGTCCCATCTCACAGGGATGAGGAAGACAGCACGGAAGGGCGGACTAAGGTCAAGTGTTTCTTTGAGGGCTTGGCTGAGAACGAAAACACGGGACCCCTCAGCCCACTCCTCTCCCGGCCGCGGCTTCCCACCCTCTTCCATGAGGTCACGTTCCGAGTCCGCGCCGGGCCGCAGCGGCCGGGCTGTGCGGGGGAGGTCTCGGGGGTGGCGCCCTCCCGCCGAGAGGGCCGTGTGGACGCCGCCTACGCTTCCCCCCAGCGTCTCCTCTCTGCTGGCAGTTTCCACTTCTTATTCAGCGTTTCCACCGACACCCAGGTTCTTTTCTTTGCAGGAGTATTTTGAACTGCAGGTACCATGTGACCCCCGCGGCGCGTCAGAGACCCGAAAGAGGAACCTTTGCCTTGCGCCGCCTCAGGGGCCCCTGCGGCAGGATGTGGTGAGCTGTTACACCACAATTTAATTTAATAAGAAGGGTTTTTTTCCCTTATACTTAATTTTTCTTTAAAACGCTCCTAAGATGGAAACTATTGTTTTTTTCTAAAACTTACGTGGCATTTTGAACTCTTGTTCTAATCTGGGATGTGTACGCAGGATGTATGTGCGTGCATCACACACCCGGATCCACCTCTACATACACACTTAGAACAGAATTAAAGGGACATTATTATTTTTTGAGACACAAAAACTAAAATTTACAACCACAGGCATAGCTGTTTGCCTAAACTTACATTACCGAAATGTTAACCACGTTCTCAACGCGACGTGAGGAGCTTCTGGACCACACAGCCGTGCGAACGCGCGGAAGCGAAGCGCCCCTTCCCAAGCGAAGTGCGCTTCGACGACGTGACTGTCCCCTCTGCTCCCTGTTCTGAGAAGAGCCACGGGAAGCCTCGGGCCCCGGCGAGGCGTCCCCCGCCCTCCGGTGTCAGCACATGAACGGCGCCCGCCAGGGAGGAGCCGCGGGGGCGAGGACTGCCCGACGCGCCCGCCTCCTCCACGCCACGCGCTCAGGCCAAGGTCCCCCCCGTTTCCCAACTCCTGGGCCCTGAAAGCGGCCGAGGGTCTGAAATCCGTTTTTAAGGAGTGAGCAGACCACGCGTTCGCCGCCCTCCACCCCCCGCCATGCGGCCCTCCTGGTTTCTGCACACACGATTCTGGATCCTGACGGTCCCCGAGGAAGGAAAGGCGGGTGCCGTCGTTATCAGCCTCGTGCGTGGGGCAGGCGGGCGGGTGGCCCGCAGCCCAGAGCCGGCCGGCGAGGGAGCCGGGACCACGCTGCCCGCGCCCCCTCCCCACGGCTCTGCCGGCTTCCAGACGGTGCCTGCGAAGCCCCAGGAGACACGCGCTGTTGCCTGTCGCTCCCTGAGAAGGTCCCGAGAGACAGAGATGCTGGGCTAGGGTCCCCAGCTGATGCCGTGAGGGGCCTCTCCTCAGTCCGCCCAGCGCTGGCCCTTCGTCTCTGGGCCTCGCCACCTTCGCCTGCTCCGGGGTGCAGGAGGCTAAGGGCACAGCTATCACTTCCTTTTCTGAGGCAGCTTCGCCCCCCAAAACCAAACCTCACACCCCCACCCTCCGCCGCCACACACACGCGCTGTTCTGTCGGAACTAAACACACCTTCCTCCGTCACGTCTCCCGTACCGGCTTTTGTGTGCTGTCAGCATCTCTTGTTGAAAGAGAAGCAGGGATCACGACCAAAGGAGCCGCACGGGGCACACCAGCCCCGGGGCCCGCCACGTCGGACGGGCACACACGACGCGTCAGCATTTCCTTTGCTCTGAAACAGACAGCCAGGGGCCCGCGCGCCCCGGTCGACCTCGGCGGAGATGGCGCGGTCACGGTGCGGCCACGCGAACGGGACCCCCACGCAGAGACCCCGGCGGGGACCCCGGCGGCCCGGCCCCTGACTCACGCTGCTTCACGCGGAGAAGGCTGGTTGGGGCCTGGGCCAGATCAGGTGGATTTCTCACCACACGTGCGAACTGACCTGCTCCTACTCGCTTTCCAGCCGCACCCAGGTGGCCGCTGCAGTGGGGCAGGCCTCTCCCCGGCCTGCCGGGGCCTCTCTCTGCGCTTGGCCTCGGGGCAGCTGACTGCTCACTCCTCTGTCGGCTCCAAGGCTTTGTCACCTGCTGTCCTGCTTCCCACTCTAGGTGAAGGAGAGGCCGTGTCTGCCTCCGAGCTGAGGGCCTCTGAGTGACTGGTGACAGCCACACTTTAAACTGCAAGAGGCAGGAATGGCCTGGAGGAAACCAGGGTCCTGACACTCAGCATGTCCCTTCGGCCCCGGGAAGTACAGGGTGCTCCATGACCACAGCTAAGACAGAAACAAACCCTGCAGGAAACGCGGCCCCCACAGAGGGACAGAAACCACAGAGAATGCCCAGTGGCACTTGTCCTGGGGGCTGGCCTGACCGCCTGCTGTCCTGGGCCACACAGCGCTTTCTCGAACGGCAACACACCCGCTTTGAGGCCGACAGCTCCCGAGGGCCCTGCGATCTTCCTACTTTCCTCAGACCTATACCCTCTCTTTGCTCGTGGCCCCCCAAACCGTCACCCAGACGTGCGAGCACCTGCCAGCCCTGGAGGCCTGTGCCCTTCGTCCCGGAGACCGGACACGCGGCCCTGCCCCCTGAGCACCCTTCGTCCCGGAGACCGGACACGCGGCCCTGCCCCCTGAGCACCCTTTGTCCCGGAGACCGGACACGCGGCCCTGCCCCCTGAGCACCCTTCGTCCCGGAGACCGGACACGCGGCCCTGCCCCCTGAGCACCCTTCGTCCTGGAGACCGGACACGCGGCCCTGCCCCCTGAGCACCCTTCGTCCTGGAGACCGGACACGCGGCCCTGCCCCCTGAGCACCCTTCGTCCCGGAGACCGGACACGCGGCCCTGCCCCCTGAGCACCCTTCGTCCTGGAGACCGGACACGCGGCCCTGCCCCCTGAGCACCCTTCGTCCCGGAGACCGGACACGCGGCCCTGCCCCCTGAGCACGCGCTGCCAGGGGCAGCGGCAGCTGGATGGCGATGGGGGTGGGGGGGTCCTGCTCCAGCCGGCCTGAGGGTCTCCTCTGCGAGGCCCGGGGCGTGGCTAAGGTCCCTTCCTGCTCTGTGCATCGGGGGCTTCTTCAGTCATCGCAAATGGAGAAGCGGATTAGGGTGTGCGTTCTGGGGACTAGAACGGGCAGGCAGCTCCGGCCTCCTTCCCACCTCTCTGGGGGTGGCTGTCATTCTTATCTCGAAGGCAGGACCAGAGAGAGCAGGGCCTGAGCCAGTCCTCACGCCGCAGTGAGACAGGGTCAGGCACAAAAGCCACCCCTGGTGGCGGGCAGCGGTGGGCCCCGCAGAGGTCAGCACAGGGCTCGCGCGCTCCACCCGCACAGCGGCCGCTCAGCTCTCTGCGCTAACAAGCACAACAAGGACCTGAAAGGCTCCATCACAGGCTCTAATCATCTCGCTGTAAAAGAGCCGTGGGGCACGCACTAGCACTTCCTGGGGCACTTTCGGTTTACTAATTGTCGGAAAAAGAACATTATCAGGCATGTCAGTGAAAGTCACACTGGCCCGAAGTTCATGCAAAGTCTGAGCTCGACCACAAGACACACATGCTCTCGCAGACACGAAATGGCGAGCAGGCCGGGCTTCGCGTTGCTGCCCTTGGAGTTTCCATGATTCTTACGCTGAGCATGTATCTGCTCACTTATCAGAACACACACCTGGGTGGGTTTTAGGTTCATGCAAACGTTAGCTGTGTCTTTCCTTTCTGCTACAGAGAACCAACAGCATGGTGGGTCCTTCCTCAGATGCAGCTGTGAGTGACAGCCAGACCGAACCACGGTCCCACACCCGGCCTGCTGGGGTCGGAAACCCACCAGAGCTGGGATCTGGGGAAGAAACAGGTGCGAGAACTTTCTAGATGGGTGTTCACACAGACATTGGTCCTGGTTCCTCAGGAACCAGATTTGGGCTTAGAGAATAAGGAATCTGCTTCGGCATACTAAGCCAGCCACCTAGTTTAATCCTCGCTTTTTAAAAAAGAAGTTAAGACAGATAAGGACCATACTTCGCAAATAATACTTCTGTCAGTTAAAAAAATGCATTTGTTGACATAGGTACATATTAGCTTAATTACGCAAAACACTTTTTAAAGCACATTGAACAGTTATTTCACAGCTATTGAAATAACTATGAAATAACTTTCCAGTAAGGACAATTGTATCAGGAATTAAAAAACAATTAACAGTATTTACCCACTCCTACTTAGCAAACGAGCCGGCCCAGCAGAGACATTGTCATTTTTCCACTCTCAGTCTTACAATGTGCTAAAATGTTGCTTTTGATGAAAAGAAGGTCTCTTTTAAGCCATCACTGTCCTTTAAACACAAGCGATGTGGGAAACACAGACTCTCTTAATGGGTGCACTACAGGGTTTGTTCCCATGGCAGGTCCCTATGGCCGTCACATCGCACGGACTCCATCAGAGTTCACGATCAAATCAGACGCTGCACGTGAATACCTGTGCAGCACAGAAGCAATCGCTACTTCTGACTCCATTTTCCCGTGAGGGACAGAAAAATGCATCATCTTTACAGGAGACGAGTCATCAAAACATTTTTATTTTTAAGAGAAAGTCAAAATGGCTTTCTGAAGAGAGAAACAAAACAGGAAAGATAGTCTTTCCCATTACTATAACTAGAAGATAAATTTAAAAAGTATTTGCTAACTTTCCCAGAAAATACACCTTTAGCTAAAGTTAGTATTGTAACCTAAGAGCATCATAATTTAGGTGGACACAAGTAAACCAGAAATATCTGAGGCCAAGTCTGTCCTTAGAGAAGTAGCTTCCAGAAAGTCTCCAAATTGTCCACTGTCCTAAACCTTTACCACGCCTACCGCTTGACCATGGCGCACACCCCGCCGAGAATGGGTTTTCGGGGCCATGACGCCCCGCCCCCCGCCAGAGGGTGAGGGTGTCGCCCACCCTTCTGTGGCTTTGCTGGACGCCCAGTGCCCACGCTGTCCACTGGACGTGGACGCCCGGACGCATGGCTGAGGAGCTTCAGTGGACGCGAGCGTGGGTGGGGGCCCCGGGCAAAGGGAGGAGGTGCCCCTCGTGCGGGCCTTTAAATTTCTTGAGAAGAGGCAACCTCGTCGGAAGTCTGCTGCCAATCCTGGCCCCTTCGGCTGGGCCGTCCCCTGCGTACGGCCTGCTGTGTCCACTGCGGCCTCGCCCACTGGTGGCCGCCCCAGCATCCTGCGCTCCAGGGGCGGCCCCCAAGAGGCTGTGGGCAAAAACAGGGCGATTTGGCCAGGAGTGTATCACAACCACCGTAATTCTGAAAATGCAGAGTTGCAATATCACTAAAACTCTTTTTTACTTTCTCATTTCTTTTTTCAAAGCAGCTTTGTGAAGCAGTGGAAAATAATACAGTTTCTCAAGTTTCTTTAAAAAGTAAGTTCTCGTGTTACCTCGGGTGTCCTGGACCTATTTCAGCCTTCACTTATTTTTATCTTTTTAATCATAATCAGCCACTGCCACGGGGCCTGCTATTTTTGGAAGGAGAGAATGGGACAGCGGTGGGACTGACTGACAACAAGTCACGGTTTTAATAAAACATGACCCTCCCAACTGGATGTGGGGTTGGCTGACAAACACCGCTGTGGCACAGGACTGCCGGCCATTAAAACAGAATCATTTTCCTACCTTCAGCGCTGCTTCCTTATTTAGCCTGAATTCTCCAAATAACGCAAACGCCCCGTGTGGAAACTCCGGCACCCGTGGGGACCCGCGGCCACGTGAGCGGAGGCTCCGTGGCTCGTCCCCCTCACCACCCGCTGCCGGGTGGCAGGGCGTGTGCTTTGCACACCACCTGCCATCACTTCATCCGCGCCAAGCCCTTCCCACAGTTACCCACTGGGACCGTGAAATCGCCAGCAAACGTTTTTCCAGGGCTTTCTTTGTATCACTAGAAAATACGTTTCCCCAAATGACGAAATTCCTATTCAAAGAAGAAGAGATGAAAAACTAAACTGTAAAGCTCCCTTTAAAAAAATATGAACAAACAGGCCAGAGAGTGGCCCGTGCAGGTCTGGGCTGGCTCGGGGCCAGGTCGCTCGCTGTGGACACACGGGGCTCTCGCTGACTGCTCACGCATGAGACTGGGCCGAAGGTGGGGACGGGGCGGCCATGGAGGAGCCGGTCGGGGCGTGCTGCTGCCCAGCTGTGGGCCGTGAGAGGACCAACCGGCCATCGGCTGGCGTCGGCCGGCGACAGCCACCCCGCCGCCAGCCCGGCCAGAGCCCGCGAACCACCTGCTGGCTGACTGGTTTTGGGCAGAAGATGCTGCTCGTTATGGAAGCGGAGGAGATGCTGGAGCCACTGCTCCCGGCTGAAACCACGCGCCCCCGCCCTTGAACGTGGCTTTGAACAGAACCCGCACCTGACCAAAGAGTTACTGGAGGTTTCGTGAGGTGCGGGCCTCGCTCTGTGGTCCTGGGAGAAGCGGCCAGGAGACTCGTGCGTGTGAGGGACGCGGGGGTGGGAAGCTCTGAGGTTGGGGCCTGGTTTTTAATGTTGCAGCAGCAACAACCAGAGGCTCGGCCTCGCGGGTCCGGCCTGCTCCCTGGGCATCCGCTGGGAGGGGCCCAGCTGCCTGGCCGCAGGAGGACGCGGGGACCTGCACGTGCCCCGGGCCTGCCTCTGCTCCTGCAGCTGCCGGGGACGCCGTGTCACCTGGAGCCGGGGGAGACACAGGGTCTTAGGCCTCACCAGACACACTGAATGGGAACATTTTAACAAGATCCAGGAGGCGGTTCGCGCCCACATGAACGTCTGACACACCAGGGCTGGGTGGGGGTGACCAGGGGGCGGACACAGGGAAGAGACATTTTTGATGCCTCAGGGAAACATGCCCCCAAAGGTGCATCTCTAGAGCTGCTCACCTTCCAAACACCCTGATCCTCACTCACGTCTTATGAAAAAGTTCCGTCCTCGTTTTTTTAAAATTGAAAGATAATACCGCAAGTGGCATTTTGCATGAGATTTGAGGATGGCCTAAAAATTCTGGAGACTGCGGTCGGGAATGACAGAAATGCTAGGGCAAGACAGTGGCTGGGGTGCTGGGTGGAAAGGTGGGTGAACGGCCCGCTGAGAAGAGCTCCTGAGAGGCCGGACCCCTACGCTATGCCCACGGTCGCCCAGCCCCAGCCCCAGGCCCACCTGCAGCGCTGAGGGAGGGGCGGGAGCTGCAGGACTTGGGCTCGGGGACCAGCACCCCAACCTTGGAGCCACCTGGGGGCAGCGGCCCGGGGGCCCCTGTGCTCGCCTGTGGCAGCTGGCACAGCATAACTGAGATGGGGCGACAGCTTTGCTCAGCTGCTCCGAGCTGCGGGGACCCACAGGGCAGCCGGGGTTTTGGGCGCTAAGAAAGGAATAAAGATGATTCGCACAGATTTTCGTTTTCATCCTTAGAGTTGCAAGTGACGCTGTTTTTAAAAGGTCATTTAAAATGATGGATTTGACGCTACACTTGAGACAGATTCCTGCGAGGCCGCCTTTGTTTCACAGGTGCAGAAACTGAGCAGGGCAGAAGGACGGACGACCTCGAGGAGTGAGGTCCGCGATGCCGGTGGCCCCTCCACGCGCCTCCGCCTGCACGGCCCGTCCTGTGGCACATGGGCCTCCGCCTCGGCCGCACCCACGTCTGTCTGCCCCCCGCCCCGCCCGCCACTAGACTGAGCCCACCTTGAGGGTGAAACCCCCGTACCCACGAATGTTGCCAAAGCGACTGACAGAGGATCCCGTTTCTTTATTCTGTAAAGACCTGAACCGGAAAATCACAGGCGGCGTGAGGAAGACGCGAGCAATGGCCGAGCCGGTGAGTCACTCTTAGGAACTCCCAAGTGGGAAGCAAGAGGAAGCAGAGAAGCGCTGGGAGCCGTCAGCGAGCGGGTCCCGCGTCTTTAGGACATATTGACCCCAGAGTGGAAAAAAACACCCGAGATTGAATTTTTGTATTGATTATCCAATTATTAATCTTTATAGAAGCTATTCCGGCACTGCACATAATGAGCAATTCATCACAAAGTATCAGGTGCCAGGGAAGTTGCAGCCGGTGGAAAGGGCCATTAGGTTTCCGTAATTGCACATTACTGGGGCTTTCGCGGCTCTAAATCAAATCAGCAGGCCGTGTGTGGGTGCGCTAATTGACTTTATGTAATAAGGACATGGCCCTGCTCATCACCGAAACCAGCAGGCGCGCTGAACCCCATGGTCCCAAGACCACGTCCCAACCGGGTGGTGGGCGGCACGGGCAGAAGTCACCTGCGCCCCCTTCCGGAGCCCGGCCAGGGCGCAGGGCACAGGGTGGGGGTGCGGCGGGGCGCCCTCCCGCAGGACGAGGGCAGTGTTCTCGCCCATGCCTCCTGGGGGGCGTCTGGCTACCCGCCGCTCCCAGCCGCACAGCCGGCCAGGCTGACTCCGCACAGCCGCTGCAGGGGCAGGGGCACCAGCCGGGCTCGGTGCGGGCAGCCCGCAGCGCACTGCCACCCCGAGCCGTCGCCCGAGCTCCAAGCGTGGCTTGGCTCTCCCTCGCTCTCCCCGACTCCGCTCTGATGTCTGTGGGGTCTCAGACCTGCTCCACCGTGCTCAGGCCGCGGCAGGACACGGGAGCAGCATGCGCGACGCCGGCCCGGGCTCGGCACTCGCGTCTGTCTGCTGAATCCTTTCTCTCCGTGGGGCTACGAGGTGTCTGTTTGGAAAATTTAGCTTTAATTCCTCCTCTGTTTGCCTAAACTTGATTTCCAAAGAAGCCTGAAAATATGTCTTCAGAAAAGAGACTGTAGAAATCAAGGTGTTTCGAGACATTTGTTCACAGCAGACGACTGTTCAGACTGGAAATCGGTGAGACCTGCATGAGCCCGGGGGACGCTGGTGGCCCGTTTCTGCAGCACAGAGACACGGAGACCCAGACGATGGGACGGGGTCCCCAAGCACAGCTCAGGAGCTGGGGTCCGAGTTCCGTACCCCCACTCCTCCATTTTACCGAGCGCCTTGGGAGGCTGGCGAGCCAGGCCGGGGAGGTCCCTCGCCTAACTGAAGTGATCAAAATCGCTTCACAAACTCCACACGTGCCTGGGAAGACCCAGTGAGCCGTCTGCAGCCACGTGTCCCCCTAGCCAGCGGTGACGCCGAGGGGACTGAGGGAAGCCCTGGAGGCGCAGGGTGCCGAGGTCCCAGCTCACCTCCGCCACGTGGTGGGTGCACCAGACGCCGTCTGCTGAGCGAGGCCCCATCTCCTGCTCACAGCCACCTGGCTGCCCGGGGCCTCGGCCACTCATGCCAGCCCCCCCTCTGGAGACTCAGCAAAGGGGACAGCAGGGAGAGCCCTCTCTGGTCACGTGGGGCGCACAGTGGACATCAGCATTGCTACGAGCCAGAGGCCAGGAAGCCATTGTCAACCGGGCCCTGAAATCAGAGAGAAACAGGAAGTGCACGGAGGCGGCGGTGGCGGGTGACTCTGGGCAAAGGCCCCTCCGCAGCCCAGTCAGCGCGGGGCTCCAGGGCCCGGCGCGCGTCCGGGGCGCACGGGGCACCCACCACTGCCCCGGCTTCTGTGCAGCTTCGTTCCCCGTTATCACGGCAGGAAGCCGTGTGCAGAGGCAAAGCTGGCGTCCGATCCAGTGGAAACCACCTTTTCCATCACCGGGAGCGACAGAGATTGTGGGGAGACTATCAAACCCCACCTCGATGGTCCCCGCAGAGAAGGCGGGGCCGAGGGGGGAAGGGCAGCCCGTGCTGGCAGTGCTCGCCCTCCAGCGCGCGCTTCGCACTCTGTCCTTAGGCTGAAACGCGTACGGACAGCCTCACGTGGCTCCCCGCCCCCCACACGCACGGCTGCCCTGCGGCCTGAGTGTGGCCGCAGACGCTCCCACCCAGGCCAGAGCAAACGGTCAGGTGACGAGGGGCGGCTCGCCGCCGGCCGGCCCGGTGGCCACCACCGCTCTGTCACCCGCCACCTCCCCCCCGCCGCCGCCCGCCGAGAGGAAATGACGGCTGTGTTGGGAGTCTGGGAATCCCAGAAAACATCTCAAATCCACAGAAATAATTGAGGTTCGCGTCTACCGAGCTGCTCAGTTCCATTCTGACTTTTATTACAATGTCAAGAGTTTAATTTGTTTTAAAGTTCAGGCTCTTAAATCTGAGTGATATACGGTAGTTTACAGCTCGCTGGCAGGAGCTACTGCGGGGAAAAAGGAAGGTGTGCGTGCGGCGACCCCGAGGCCGGCCCTGCGGGGCGGGGAGCCAGCCAGAAGCAGCACACACGCGGCATCCCCACCGCGACGCGGCGCCCGCCACGTGACTCGACATGTCCCTCCCGGCCAGTCTCGTCTGGGGCCGTCGTCGACAGGAAACGGCCGAAACTGTAACTCCTCGCGCTAAGCACTCGCCGATGCCAGCCGAGCTGCGGATGGAGTGACTGTCCTCCCGGGGCCCCTTTCTGAAACCCGCCGAGGGCACACGCCGGCCGGCAGGGTCAGGGCGGCACGTCCTTCCCGCAGCGCCGAGCCCCGCGGGCCACGCCGAGCGCGTGACGGCGCTGCACAGGGCTGTCGGCCTCAGACGCCAGCGTCACGCAGCCCAGCGCCTGCCGCCCAAGCTCAGCCCCGTGAAAACCACCGGCAGGGCACACGGGACAAACGCGCGCACCGAGCCCCTCCTGGGCGGGCAGGGCGGAGGCGGCCGGGGGCCGCCCGCCCAGCTGCCCGGGGTCCCTGATGGCTGCGAAGCCAGACGGCGTCTCAGCTGCAGCTTTCCCCTTCCCCTCCCGCAACGGGCTGGCCCAGGGCCAGGCCTGGGGTAAATCACAGACGTTTCTCGATGCTGCTGAGGGCTCTGCGCGCCTGCCGCCTCCCAGGGCCACTTCCTGCCGTATCTAAAACAGCAGCAGCTGTGAGGGGCTGATAGGGCCGCCCCGCAGGCCTTCGCCCTGGCGGGGGAGAGGAGGGGCGGGGGGCTGATAACGGCCCGGCCCATGGCGATGACCACATCCTGCACTGTCCGCTGGGCTCTGGGAGCCAGGGCTGTGCTTCGGGAGGGAGGGCCTGGCCGACTTGGCCTATTGTCCCGAGTATCAGGCTTTGATTAGCTGGGGTCCCTGGGCCCGATAAGGGCGGATGTTTCAGGAGGGAGCCAGGCTTGCTTTGTTCTTTACTGTGCGTGAGGGTCCACGTTACAATCTGGAAGGAAGGAAGGAAGAACCTGGGTTCAAAATTCAAGCTGAAAAAGGTGAATTCTGTGTGTCCCACCTACACTGAGGTGACAGAGCCCCCCCACTGCCACGGCCCAAGGACAGACAGCCGCGGCCGGGCAAGGTCTCACCACGCCGACCATGCTTTAGAAGGCAATCCTGGATTTAGCTGAACAGCAAGTCACGGAGAGGCACGTTTCTACTCCCGAGGAGGATTTCTGTCCGCGGCACAGCATTCCTGTCATGTGAGAATGGCATCAGGACCTTCTCCTGACGTTGCTGAAGGTCCACGGGCTGGAACTCGTGTCCCACACACGGGGAAGGGCACGTGCCCCAGGCAGCGAGTTTTCTAAGCTCCGCTTCTGCGGGGGCGTGGGGCACGCGGAGGGGGCACTGCGCACGCGACATGCCGGCCGACCCCGGCCCTCTGTGGCGCGACCGTGAGCTGCGTGGGAGAGGCGGGCCCCGCCCCCGCCCGGAGAGCCGCCTCCGCAGGCCCGCCTGCCCCGGGCTTCTGCGCGGGACGGCCCGGCGCCCCGCACCCTTTCTGGCCGGCTCCTTGGCGTGTGTAACGTGCGTCCGTGTCCTGGCGTGAATGAGCGTCTCGCTTCCTCTTGTGACCGAACTGTGCTGCACGGCACGGCCACGGCCTCCCGCCGGCTCGGCGGCTGCCCGGAGCACCGGGGCTGTGGCCGTGTGGGCGTGCGCGCCCCCTCCTCCGGGTGGACGCCGAGGGGCCAACGGCAAGCTTTCGCTCGGCTTCGAGGAAGCTGCCGAGGCGGCTGCACCGCGTCGCACCTCACCAGGGGCGTGTGGCGGCCCCATGTCCCCACGTCCTCTCCAAATCTGTTGTCTCCAGTGTCATCGCCACCGCGATGAGGCTGGAGCGCGGCCTCATTCGCACTGGTAGGCCCCTGCACTCCTGGTGGCTAATGACGTCGAGCATCCTCGCGTGTGAACCGGCCGCTCCTACTTCTTCCGAGCAGAAGCGTCTAAGCCCTTCACCTGGTTTTTGGCTGGGCCGTCTGTCTCGTTACTGTTGACACATGACATTCTGTGAGTAGTCTGGGTACAGGCCCTGCATCACATACGTGTCTCTGGTCTCTCGTGTTTTGGTTTTTCCTAATGGTATTTTTTGAAGCACAAAAATGTTGAATTCCGATGAGGTCTACGTCAATTTTTAAAATTTTATGACTGTGTTTCTGATGTCATACCTAAAAAAAATAAATCTTTGCCCAATCCAAGGTTTTCAGGATGTTCTCATATGTCATCTCCTGTTTTACTGTTTTAGCCCTTCCATTTAATTCCATGATCAAGTTGAGTCAATTTTTGTGTATGGTGCGAGGTAAGGGTCTAAGTTAATTTATCTGCATGTGGACATCCAACTGTCCCTGCACCATTTGTTAAAAAGGCCATCCTTTGCCCCAATTAAATGCCTTGGCATTTCTGTTAAAATCAATTTACCGTAAATATAAGGACTTATTTCTGGACTCTCAATTCTGTTTCATTGACCTATTTATCATATTAATACCACGCTGTCTGTTTATTGCACATTGTATTAAGTTTTGAAATTAGAAGTGTGAGTCTCCCAACTTTGTTTTTTGTTTTGGCTATTCTGGGTCTTTGAAGTTCCATGTAAATCTTAGGGTCATTTTTATCAGTTTTGGGGGGAAAATCTGCTTGGGTTTTGGTAGAGACTGCGTTGACTCTAGATCAGGTCCAGTGTGGTCAGCATCAGCCAGGCTGGCCAGTGTGCGGGCAGGGAGCCCGTCCCAGCGAACGCTCCGTCCACAAGCGCTCTGCGGGGACCCCCAAGGCCCTGTGGCCAGCCAGGGGACAGGACTGCTGAACGGTGTCACATCTAGCGTCTGGTTCTATCCATTGCTGAGAGTGGAATATTGACGACTACGGCTATTACTTTTTAATTGTCTTTCAACTTATTCTTTCAGTTCTGTTTTTGCTTCATGTATTATGGGGCTCTGTTGTTAGGTGCAAATATAATGTTAAATCTTCCTGCTCAATTTATGTTTCGCTTGTTATAAAATGTCCCCTTGCCTGTAGCAATGTTTTTGTTTTTGTTTTTGTTTTGCTCCTGAATCTATTTCATCTGTGTTAGCAGAGCGACTCCAGATCTCTCTTGGTCAGTGTGTGCCATGATGCATCTTTCCTATCCTTTTACTTTTAGCCTATTTGTGCTTTTGAATCTAAGGTATGCCTCTTGTAGACAGCATAGAGTTGGATCATGTGGGCCCCTCACCCACCCCAATCTCGTCTCAAAGGCTCTACCCTTTCGTTGGTGTGTCTAACTGGACAGACTCTGGCCATTATGTCTTCAAATACTCTTTCTGCCCCTTTCTCTCTCCTCTCTCCTGGATCCCCATTATGCGTGTTTGTGTGTTTTATGATGTCCCCCATGTTCATTTCTCTGACTTCCTTTTCTTTCTATTACTCAGGCTGGACAGTCTACTGATCTTCCTTCAAGTTGTTGATTCTTCTTCTCGGCCAGCTCCGATCTCTTGTTCACCCTCTCTAATGATTTTCCCCATTTCAGTTACTGTTACTTTTTAACTCTAGAATTTCTACCTGGCTCTTATTTAAAAAATTTATTTCTATCTCATTATCGAAATTCTCTATTTGATGAGACATAGCTCTGTCATGCTTTCCTTTAATTCGTTAAACATAGTTTCCTCTAGTTCTTTGAGCACGTCTATAGGAGCTGATTGAAAGCCTCTGCTGCCAAGCCTAATCCCTGGGCCCTCATGGGATACTGTCTGTTGTCTGTGGGTTGGTTTTTATCCCCATGTATGGGATATATTTTGTTTCCCTGCACATCACATAATTTTTTGGCTGAAACTGGACATGACAGACAGCATACCACAGCAGAGGCAGCGCCCCACTGGGATTTGCTGTTCTTGTGGGCTCTTTTTTTCGCCCTGTTGCTGCTTATTTGATTAGTGACTCTCCTGGACTCATTCTGTAGATTCCGTGTTCTCCTCAGTGTGTGGCCACTGAGTTCTCTGTTCCCCTTTAAAAAAAATTCTCGTTTTTATTGTTAAGCCTGGCTTTCTAGGGCTCTCAGGTCAGCATGGTTTAATAGTCAGTCAGCTATCAGCTGGGAGGTTGCTTTAAGTGCCTTGAGCCAGTAAGTCTTCGACCTTTTGTCAAGGAGATCTGTGTGTTACAGGCAATTCAGAAGCCAGCCCTGGCTTTCACTTTTGCTCGTGCAGGGTCTCACGGTCAGCCAGAGGTGCGTGACTGGGGCCCTCTCTTTCCACGGGCCTTTCCTGTGCACGTGTGCGGTCTTCTGGGTTCCCAGGAGCACACCGCCTGTGGTCGTCCAGTCTGCCTAGTCCCTGCTGACCCACCAGAGACCACAGAGCTGGGCGAGGAGCGCGATTCCAGGGAGTGTCATGACCAGTCACGACGCTGACTGTCCGGGGTGGGGGCGTTTAATGGAGCCCATGGCGAGGCCGCTGGCTTTTCACACTGGGCTCCGTGGAGCTGGAGGGGGACAGGAGTGCCCCCGGCAAAACATCACAGAGCCTGCTGTTCCCACCGGTGTCCAGTTGTTCATGAATAAATGGTTTTCATTTGTTCCGCCTCTTTGGTGAATTTCCAGATTCTGAAGTCATTGATTTGACCAGGGGAACTGATTCACCGAGGTTTTCTCTCCATCATTCTGCAAGTTCCACCTGTCTTCCTGTCCTTCTTGAGCGACCACAACATGCCTCAGTTAGTATCCAGGAACCCTCTGATGAAGAAAGATACACACTACATTCCTCTTCGCTCGCAAGGCCAAATAATACTTGAAAGCTAAACTTCTGAGCAGGAAACTTTGCTCGTCATAGCTCTAGTGGGGAAAAAATGTTCAATAACATAGCCTGACCTTGGTAGAGACTGTTGAAATCAGAGCTGGCAGATCACAGCAACGGCCCTGGTTCTGTCACCCGTCAGCTCGGATACTGAGCAGGTCGAGTGACATTTCTCTTGAGCCTCAGTTTCCTCCCATCAGGGGAGCGATGTTGGCAGTTTTGCCCCAAACAACTAATTGTGCTCAGGTTGAATATGCAAGCTGAGAGGGAACGTGTGAAAAGTCGCTGTGGAAGCAGGGAGGCCATGCCGCCAGCACTGACTGCTGCTCCTGCCGAGGGCTCTTCTGTTTGCTGGCCACGACGTGTCCTGTTGGACTAGGAACAGCCTTTTCAGCTCTGAGGAGAGAAGACAATTAAGACAATTGCAATTGTCCGTGTTCTTCTCTGCCTGGACTTGATGGAGTCTGTGAGCCGGTTGTTCCTCGTTCCTTAGGAAGCCGTGTGCGAGACTCCGCTGTTGCATCAGGCGGAGCACTCAGAGGTGGCGGTGCCCAGCTGGCGCTCTGCCCAGAGCTCCCGGGGCTCGGAGCCAAGCGCCTGGCTGGCGTTACAGGCCCTGGCTGCTCTTAGGAAAACAGTCGTCTGACAGATGTAGACAGCGGCCTCCCCTGCCCAGGTTACCACTATCCCCAAAGAGACGCCAAGCCCTGACGGCCTATCGGCACCTGGGCTTTGTGGATGGGGCCACTGTGCTCGTAAATACCTTGCTTTCTGGCCTCACGCTCTGGCGGCACAGCGGTGGTGTGCTACTTGCTGGTGCACAGACACGGGAGTGTCTGTGAAGAGCTCATTCCTAAGTAGGAAAACCCCTTGGAACGTACGCGCATCAGAGAAAGACATGCAACCGCAGACGACGCTGTGCACGGATCAGCAGCGGGGACGACGCCGGGCAGGGCGTCCGCACGGCCGGGACGCGGCCCAGAGCATCGGCGCCAGGGCAGCCGCACCGCAGCCCACGGCCGCGCAGGGCCTGCCCGCGCCCGAGGACAGCACGTCGCCCACGTGCCCCGCGGTGCCCGCACGCAGTCACGCCCGCACGCCAGCTCTCGCGCCCCCTGCTTCTCGGGGACAAGTGTTTCGGGCACTACATGGCTCTGCACGTGCTGCCGGGTCAAGCCCCACGACCCCGCCCTGTGGCTCCTTCTGCTCTGCCCCTATTTCTTTCCCTCAAATGAACAATGTCAAACGAGAATCCGCCTGAAGGAGGACACAAGCGGGGACCTGGCGTAAGGGCCCCCTGCCAGGCGTGTGGAACTGTCGCTGGGGACGGGGCCTCAGTCAGCACAGCATGAGCCCGGCGCCGGAGGGGCCGCGCCCACAGTCCCGTCCACACCGGGACGCTGAGGACGTGCCCAGAACACACAGCCACCCCAGCTCCAGCCTCGTGCACAGCCCAGATGCGTCCAGGACGGGCCCCGAGGACCTGCTTCGCGGGGTTCACCCCACGCAGCCCAGGTTGCCTCGGCGCGAGAGCGCCGTGATCCAGACCCTTTCAGGCAGCGCCGGCCGGAGGGCTGCAGACCTGGGCGTGCGCCAGGTTCGTGAAACGTTCCATGAGGGAAGCCTTTTGCTGTCTCCCCAGCTCACGCTCAGGAAGGGGGCGGGAGGGGCACGGGGCCCAGGCTCGGGGCAGACGCGGTCCTGGCCGCCGGGCCACCTGCTCATTGCTTTAATGACGTCTAGGCTTCTGGACGCCCGAGAGCTCCCGGGGGCCTGAAAGGGCCGGCTGTGGCGGAGGGAGGGCGCAGCGCGACTTGCCAAGGCCTTGGGGGCTGAGCTCGGGCCGCGTGCTGGGGGGCAGGCGCCGTGCCGTGGCGGGTCCCCGCACGTGCGCCCTCCAGGACCGTCCCGGACACGCTCCCAGCAAGGTGTATGAGCCGCAGCGTGTCAGTGACACACGTGATTGTGCGTGTGCACACGTGTGCACGCACGTGGGGCTGGGCCGCCCACAGGGACAGCTGCCCCTCAGAAGAGGACGGGGTTGCCGGCCAGCTCTCCACAACGGCACTTCGCAGAAATTCCAGCAGAAAAATTGGCTCAGCGACAGCTTTCATGACATATTTTTAAAATCTGCATTTAAAATAACGTGTGATTGGTAGCACTGACCTTCAAGTCCTGTGCTCTCGTGGCTCCACCGGCCTGAGAAGCCGGAGGCAGTAGCCCAAGTCATGAATACCGCTGAACCAAGAATAAATCATAATTGAGATTTATTCGTGGGCCAAGGACCTTCGAAACAAAACCTGAGAGCAGAAACAACTGGAAAACAAAGAAATCCTAAACCCCGTGGGGCTCCCTCTGCGGCGAGCTCTCTTGCCTTAAATTCCCCTGAGATGAACGGAAATTTGGAAGGTTAAACTGAGGCCCTGTTAGAGTATAGTCAAGCCCTAAATAATGCAAATGATGAGCGTCTCTGTCCCCCAAATGCCCCCGGCTCTCTGGAAGTGCCCATAACCTCCTATAGGAATTGCCTCCTTCATTCCACACGCCTAGAGAACAAAAACAAACCTAAGAGCAGCACACTCACGAATAAGTCTCTTCCAGCCCGACGCAGGCTGGCATCGTCTGCATCATCGCCGAGCGCGGACCCCCCACGCCCTGCTGACCCTTGGGTGACCGTAGCAAGCACTCAGGAAACAGGCTGTGTGTTGAAGGGCGAGGCCAGGTTATCTGTCACCCAGGGAGCAAGCTGCCCTGCACTCCACTGTCACTGCATCCCCGTAAGTGACACGTTATAAACTGCGACGTGCTCTATGCTGGCTCCTCCCACCGGGAGGATGGTGAGGGTCCGAGAGGCCTCACCACAGGACGAGGCACACGCCGGAGGAGCAGCAGGTCGGCAGCCTGGAGCGTGGACCCTGCCGCGGTCAGGATGGGTGGCGCCCGCATCCCCCTTGGAAGGGTCCGGCTGCCCCCAGCTGTGGTGGCCGGACGCGGCCCTCTGATGAGCCCACCCAACCCCCTGCCTCCCGCGTAATCAGTGGGGAGTAAGTGTCTGCTCCCTGACGTGAGGCCTCTTGCAGTTGATGGCGTGAACTTTTCCATGTTTTGGTTCCTTTTCTGTTTGGTGCACCCTCCAGGGGTGGGCTGCAAACTCAAACCCTCCCTAGAGGGAGGCCAGACGCCTCAGTGGGCCACAGCTGCCATGTCTGAGCCGTGACACCGCAGAAGCCGGGGTCCCACAGTGCCCCCGCCCCTCAGAAGACGTGGTGAGAACCCGCGAAAAGTGCGCATCGAACAAGCGCCTCTGTGGCCCCACCCGAATGGAAGCGAGCAGGGTGGGGCGCAGGAGGCGGCGTGCAGCTGGCCCGAGCAGCCACCCTGCTGTACGGTGCAGCGAAGCACAGGTGAAGCAGCCGGAGGTGCCTGAGGTCCGGGGGTCGGCGGCGTGCAGCCCCGGGGCGGTGCACGTGGCACCGTCCCCTCTCCCTCCCGCCCACGCGGGGTGGGGAAGGGTGGCGCTCCCAACGCACCAGGCCCAGGGTGCTGTACCAGCAACATTCTCTGGAACCTTCCTGCCCCAGAACACGCGCAGGCTTTTTGACATTGACCTTATTGGACAAATTAATTTTTGAAAACCTCACCACCTGGAGCATTAAAGTGGGGACAGCAAAGCATCAGAGCACTGGTGCTGGCTTGTCACCCAGGCTTCAGAGGGCGTCCGTGCTAAGCCCACACCCACCGTCACCCTCTCCCACCCTCCCCGTCGAGGGGCCACGGGTGCACACCGCCCCCTGAGGCCCTCCAAGTTCGGGGCAGGAGGCCAGGGGCTGTGGTTCCCATGCCCAGCCCGTGGCCTGGACTCTGCCTTCAGCAGCCCTGGCTGACCTGCGTGGACAGAGGCACTGCCCATGTGAGATGGGGCGTCAGGGGCCCTAGGGCCAAGTCTGGAGCGAAGGTCCAGCCTTGAGACCCTCCCGGAGCCCTGACCTCTCTGCAGATGGCTCGCTCCACTCCCTGCCCCACCCCCTGCTCCCCTCCCCACCACTGCACAGCTGTGAGCATCCCAAGACTTCCGGGAAGAGCCAGGCCTGTCCTACATTCCAAACTCCTGTGGACTCAGGGAGCTGCCGGTCGCTCACAGCGACACACATGCCGTCTACTTTCCAGATCGGATGAGGTCTGGCTCTGTTGCCCAACAGAAGCCCCGCAGCCTGAGTGGTCAGGGGCCACCCCCCGGGCAGGTCACTGGGCCCGCGTGTGGGGACCACTCTCGTCCTTTCTTGGCTGGGAGCTGCACAGAGGAACGCCTGAGCACACGTGGCGCATGTTCCCCGCAGGCCCCCCAACTTCTGGGACGTGTCCTCTCTGGGGTGCCCATTCTAGGGGCGGGGTGCTGGCAGAACTTGGTCTGCCATTTCCACCTGCTGCCAGCTCTGGAAGGAGCTGGGGACACCCTGTGGGGGCAGATCGAGGTGTCTGCTGTGGGGCCCCGGGGGGCAAGCAGTCTCCAGCTGCTCGGGGCTGTGCCTGCTCCCCGCTGTGGTTCTGGGGAGCAGCAATGCAGCGTCACGTAGGGGGAGGAAACGTGCAAATCATATCAGTGCATTTACTGCCTTCTAGGGTGGCCGTGGGCACAGTGGCTGTGACCATGATCCCAGTCCTGACCCCGAGAAATGAGCACCGCTCTGCTCTCACGGCCTGAAACCGCACGGCTCTGCGTGTGACCGGCCTGGGACTGTGGCCACTCAGTGGGAACAGGGCCCACAGGTGGGGCAGGAGGAACCTAGTGCGCGCGGGCGGCTGGGCTAGGCTGCAGGACCACGTTGTGGCCTGGAGACGCGTGGACAGACAGCTGCCCGTGCGGGGTCGGTGCAGCCCGGCAGGGGCTGGGGAACCCCCGGGAGGCTCGGCACGATCAGACAGCACTAGGGGACAGAGCCGCAGTCACAGGGAGGGGAGGGGAGTGTGGGGGGCGCGCAGCGCAGATGCCCACAAAGGCCACCTCGCACTGCAGGCGAGAGCCGGGCCCTGGAGCAGGGGGCGCTGGCATAGAGAGGCGGTTGGAGGCAGGGCCTCCCGGAGTCCGCGGGGAGGGGGGAGCTGCCTTGCGGGTGAGGAAACTGCGCCTGGCTCCTCAGTCACCCCCGGGCTGACAGTAACAGGGATGCGCACAGCCTGCTCCGTGAGCTGGGATGCTGTGCTCAGCAGGTAGGTGGACGCCCGCCCCCCAGGACTTGGCCAGGGTCTTACTTGGCTTCGACCTCGCCACCGAGTCCAGAGGGCCCAGAGAACAGCCAGGGCTGGGCACCCCATGGCCGCATTCCAGAGCCTCTGCGGGGCACTGAGTCCACTGGACTCAGGCCCCTGCCTGGGCCCAGGCTCTCTGCCCAGCCTGACAAGGCCACGCCGGCCCCGGGGGCACCAGGGCAGCTGGGAACAGGCAGGGCGCTGCCCAGCTGTCGGCCCTTGGCCGGACGGTGGAGGCTCAGGCAGGACCGGAGCGCGAGGACCCTGCTGCTCTCTCCCTACCGACAGCCGATGGGCAGGGGGCCGCGCTGCAGCAGTGTCCAGCCTTGGCCAGACACTGGGCGGAGGGCGGGACCCACTGGCTCTCTGTGGTTCCACGTGGTCAGGGCCCTCCGTGTGCTCGGGGGCAGGTTAGGTGGACATGGCTCTGGGCTGTACTGTCCACGTGAGCCTGGCCCCTGGGCCCTAACGACCCCCTTCAGGCTGCCGAGGGCAGCTGTGGGCCAGAGGGCTCGGGAGACTCGCCAGCTTCGGGGTGCCGTGCCCCTGAGCGCAGAAGGAAGACGAGATCACAGCACAGGGCAGAGACTGCAGAGCCAGAGTCTCACGGGACAGACTGCGAGAGGCCTGCAGACAGGAGCGGGAGCATCCCACCGAGCAGACGGGTCTGCGGCCTGGGGCACAGCACCCGCCCAGCATGCGGGGCGCTGGGGGCCAGCACTGCGGGACTTCAGTCCCTGAGGCCGGCCCCACTGCTTCCCGCATGGCACGGGGCCAGCAGAGCCACACCCCCCCCGCCCCCCCCCCGCCCGCGGGGACAACAGCCGCAGGGGCCAGTGCTCTTCCGAACGAGAGGCCTGCTGGGAAGTGCATGGGATGCAGAGAAGCCGTGGCGTTCACCAGACTGCAGGGGACGGCCTACGACCTTGGCCGTGGCTTTCGGAGAAAACAGCTAACGGCTCTGAGGCCTCAACCTGGAGGCTGGGGAGGCCGAGGGCCGTGTTCCTGGGGAGACTGAGCTGGTGTGACCCGAGTCCAGCGGCTGGGGAGCGGTGGGCAGCTGGCCCCAGCACCAGCTGGCACCGGTGTGTGTAAGGACGTAGGCCCGGGGACAGGAGGCCTGGCTCCCACACAGACGGCCCATGGCTGGCCACTCCGCGACCCGCCCGCGGTCCAGGTGGCCCAGGTCAGGCCAGGACCGCCTGCTCCCACTCAGCTGGGGCCGTGCTGGTCCTCAAGGAGTGACCGTGCAACACGCATGTCCAGGAGGACCCTGGGGCTCAGGTTTCACGCCCGGCAGCCCGCCGGCCGGCACCCCACCTCCTCAGCCACCCCGGACATGCACGTTCGGCGGCACGTCTGCTCGGAGCGCACTCGCGGCTGGGCCGGAGCAGGCCCCACGCTGGGGGCCAGGAGCCGCCCCGTTCCCTGCTGACCGTCCACCAAGCTCCCGACAAGACCCCCTCAGCCCTCACGGACCTTGACGGAGCCACGCAGAGCAGGACGTCCGTCCCCGTCCGCTACGCCTGCTGAGGCCCCTGAGGGGCTTGCCCTGCGCCCGGCTGCCAGGGCCTCGCCTGACGGGGCTGCGACCGCGCACGCCGCGGTCAGGGGCTGTGTCCTGGGATGTGGCGGCAGCCGCGGCGATGGAGCAGAGCCACGCGCCCTGGGCCGGGCCCTGCCCGCCGTGCAGTGCCGACAGCAGCAGAGACGCCTGCTGCAGACTCCGCGGGCACACGGCCCCGCCACGCCCGGCAGCCAGCCGCACACCCCTCCTCCGCACGCTCGGCTTGGCGCCAGCCCGAGCGCCCCCCTGGCCGTGGGCACTTACCGTCATCCAGGTACAGCTGGTCCAAGTCTTGAGGCTCTCGCTTGACCGATACGGGAGTGGGAGCCAGACTATGATTACTGTCCTCACGCACCTCGGGCAGCGGCAGAGGCCGGGTGGCTGCAGACGCTTTTTCTGGAACCTTCGGCAGCTGGTGCTGCAGGCGGCCCATCCCGGGTGGGCGGGCTGGGCTGTGGGGCTGCAAACAGGTCGGCTCCTGGGCACCGGGCAGCAGCGGAGAGGAGGAGCTGTTGGCACAGAGCGCTGGCTGGTGACCCGGGGAACAGCTGCTGCTCAGCTGTGGACTCACCTGTGGCTGCTGGGGGGAGCCTGGGTGCACACCCACGGGTCTCGGCGCCTCCTGCCCCACGAAGGCCCCTCCGGCTGGCCGCTGAAGTCTGAGGGGGTCGTGGCCCGGGCTGGCCATGCCCTTGCCGTAGGGGGCAGGAGAGAGGTCGTGGAGCTTCGGGCTGGTGCTGGGCGGCGGTGGCATCATGCTGCTCCTCTGTGGGCAGGGCGGGAAGCCGGCCACAAGGCAGGCTCCTGGGTCGGGCGGCATGGCGAGCTGCTGGCTGTAGCACGGCTTCGGAAGCGGGCTCAGGCCCTGGCTCGCTGGTCCACAGGTCAGGGCCGGCTCATAGTCATCAGTGGGCTCTGTCTTGATGATTGGAACTGTGAGAAGGAAAGGAAGCTAAATAAACACAGGCTGCGCACGGGTGCGAGGGGCGGGCAGCGGCTAGCACACCCTCCGAAAACAAACAGTGTCTTGACTGAGCCCCTGTGTCTCCGGCCGGGTTCTCCCCCCAATTAAGGAAGAGGGCGTGAGTCCTCGGCTCCGGAGCGCTGCAGCTGGTTCCAGGGCTGGAGCACTGTTTTCCTTGGAAGCTCCCCCAGCACTAATGTGCTGTAAAAATCCATTTGCACGAGCAGCAGCAGCCCTGGGCCGAGGGCCCGCGGGTCTGCAGCGATCAAAGCGGACGTGTGAGCTTGGACGCAGACCCGCGCCTTCGCTGCTCCCGACGCCCTGATAAGCGCCTGTGCATCTGGCACGCGGGCGCACGGCGTCGGGAGTCGGGGACGGCCAGTGGAGAGCAGGCTGGCCGTCTGTGAGGAGAGGAGCTCCAGCCACTAGAAATGGAAACTGCCTTCTCAGGCAGCAAAATCGCCACCTCCCTTCCCGCCCGGCGGTTTCCGGTCCTAAACCGGGAGCGTGTGGAAGCCACAGCCAGCCGCCAGGCCACGCTGGCTGCCGAGGGCGGGCTCTGAGCCGCTCCCAGACCGTCCCCTGTCCACCCCTGCAGGGAGCTGACAGTGCGCACAGAGCAGTGGGAACAGGGACGCTGGACGTGGGGCAGGCGGGGAGCTCTCCCCAGGCCCGGCCGGACCAGGCGCCTCGGTTCCCGCAGGGAGTGAGGTAGTCGGGTGGGCGTCCTGTGTGGGGCCTCCGCCCGGCCGCCCCCCCCGCCCTCACTTCCTGTGGGTCCATGTTGTTGGTTCCGTGCCTCCTACACCCGTTCACAAAGCGACACCGCGGCAGCCACTGTTCTGAGTGACTAACATCCACAGCAGAGGCGGCTTCAGATGAACGAGCTGCCACCAAACCGTCCGGATCACATTTCCACCTCCTTCTGGGTGCTGGCGGGCGGCTGCCGGGGGCAGCCCGGCGAGGGAGGCCCCAGTCACAGCCGTCGCCCGTGTGCGGCCACCGACTGGCCCGGCCCCTCCCGGGTCAGTAAAAGCATGTCTGCGTTTTGCGGGGAAGTGTTTGAGGACAGTCTTGGCAGCAGGCTGCTCGTCTGCTCCCCACGGGGCGGCGTCCATGGGCCCCAGCGCCGGAGAACGCAGGCTCTCCCTGACACGGGCCGCCACGTGGGCACCCCATGTCCCTCGCCTGCCTGGCCGTGCCCGGGATGCGCGTCCTGCGTGCTGGCCTGGGCTCCTTGTCTCTCGCCCGAAGGCAGCACTCAGACCAAACGGCGAAGACGGCTCCGGGCACGAAGGCTGGCCCGGGCCCTCCACGGCCTGAGCTTTCAGCCCTGGGGACGCGGACGGGACCGTCCCCTGCGCTGCTCGTCCAGCGTACCAGCCTCCCCAGCCCCACCCCCCTCACCCCACCTTTAGGGGGCCCTCGTGCTGACCCCGGGAAGCAGGGTGAAAACACAGGGCCCCAGTGATTCGAGGCTCCCCCTGTGCCCCGCTTCCTGCAGACAGAACCATGGCCCATGACGTCACCTTTGGCTGAGAGCGAGGAGGACATGTAGCCTCCGCCCAGGGCC
This sequence comes from Eonycteris spelaea, assembly GCA_003508835.1. Taxonomy (NCBI): domain Eukaryota; kingdom Metazoa; phylum Chordata; class Mammalia; order Chiroptera; family Pteropodidae; genus Eonycteris; species Eonycteris spelaea. The sequence continues at coordinate 10,663,674 of PUFA01000056.1, read as the reverse complement.
CCAGTGTCCCCAGCATCCTGGAACAGGACGAGCCCAGCACACTGGCTGGGCAGACGCTGTGGGGGGCGGGCAAGCCCCACGGAGAGCAGGAGCGTGGAGGCCCCTCACACTGGCACCCCCGGGGGGTGCTGGGCGGGGTGCTGTCCTACCAGCCATGCCGAGTCCCCGCAGTGCCCGGCTCACTGCCCCCAGGGTCCGGGCGCCCGGCCTGACCCTGTGGCCACCGCCTTGCGTGTTGCTGGGGAAAGCCTCTCTGTTTCAGTAGAGTGCAGTGGCTCGGGGCCCAGGCCTGGGGCTCAAGGCCCTGTGAGGTCGCAGGCTAGAGGACACTGGACGGGCTGCAGGGGGCCATGAGCTGGCCGTCATCTGGGTTGCAGGTTTGGCTGCGTGTCACTCAAGCTGCCATCCAGGCCAGCAGCTGTGAGCCTCTGGGAGGGGCACACGGCTCCAGAGGGCGTGAGCATGTGGAAGAGCCGTCTCCCCTGACGAGGCGAAGATTCCCATGTGAAACCCCCTCATCACAGCAGCCTCAGGCCCTGGGGACGGCACATGTGCAGCTCGGGCACCGAGAGCGGCCGGAAGCCCCAGCCAGGCCCGCCCGGGGCCCCGCGTGTGGGCCATGCCCGAGAGCGTAAGCAGAGCCCGTGCGGCTTCGCCAGGTCACCTGGGAAAACCCCACCCCCCACTCCGGGTCCTTCCATCGCCTTCCCAAGCAGCACACCAGAGACGGGGCGGCTCTGCGGGGCGGGGTGCAGGTCCCAGGCGCTGCCCGTCTGGAATCACCCTGCCTGTCCCTAGCGTACTGCAAACCCAGAAAGCGCAGAAGGCCACAGTCAGCCCCAGAGACCCCAGACCTGAGGGCTGGGCACGGCCGTCACTGAAAACTGCGCCAACAGACACACGGACCGGGGCGGAACCGCAGCGCCCGGCGGCAGATGCCTGGGCGCGGTGCCGAGAGCATCCCGGGCTCCGGAGTCGCAGTCGCTGGGGTGGACCCAAGGCGCTGGGGGACGCGCTCCGGGGTGCAGCCCCCTCAGCAGGCGCAGGCCGACTCGTCTCTCCCACGGCGCGTCCCCTGAGCTCCTTAAACACACTGACCCTGTCTGCTCCAGGGACATGTAAGGTGCAGCCCAAACAAGCTGCCCGAGAAAAGCCAGCAGCACCCCGACCTGCCGCATGCCCTGCCGGGGACAGTAACTCCTGGAGGCCGGCCAGCGGCCCACAGGACGGCTTTGGCGGGCAGCAGCGAGCTGCTGTCTGCTCGGCCTCGTCGTGCCGCACTGACGCCCGGTGTGAAGCCGCCGTGTGTGGCACTGACCCCCACACTGGGCTGTCTGCATGGCACCCCCTGAGCCAGGGGCCCGGGGGGGACATGGGCAACGCGACACTGCTAATGGCACCAGGACCCACCCTCTCACCACAGGGGCGTGGAGAGTGGGCCCAGGCCCGAAGCCACCAGGCCTTCCCGGCGACCCGACAGGTGAGCCAGCTGCTGGCCGCTCCCTCCAGACGTCCCTCCCTGTGTCCCTGCGTCTGCAGCTGCTGCCGCTCCACACCTGGACGGGCCTGATCCTCGCCGGCAACGTGCTCCCACCTCTGACCACATGGCCGGGGTCGGAAGGTTCCAACACGAGGCCATCGTGACAATGCCCTTTGGGAATAAACATGTGTGCACTTACCTGGGGGAACCCCCACCTGCCTGCTCTAGGGGCTCCACACAACCCCAGGGACCGAGGGCTGCTGAGAAGTGGCCAGGACAGAGTCCCCTAATGGTTGAGCCCCAGAATAAACCGCACGGGCTCAGGGACAGACAGGGCCCCTGCGTCCAGCCCAGGGGACGCAGGACGAACACGGCACTGCCCCGCAGCACCACGCCGACAGGCGTGACACACGGTGACTGTGCCCGTGTCTCGACGGCGCATCTCGTGCGGGTTTCAAAGGAAATGACGGCCCCCCCGGTAAACCGGGGCCACGGGGTGAGGCCCCTGCTGCTCCCCACCGTGAGGCAGGACGGGCCCCTCGGTGCAGAGGCCTTGGGCAGCGGGGCGCCCCGTCCCCGCGCCCAGAGCCGTCGCCGCCTCGGCCTGACACCGGCTGTGACACGTGCAGTCTGTCTCTGCGTCCGCTGGGCTGGGCTGGGTGAGAGGGGTGGTCACAGGAGACCATGCCGCGGCTGGCGGGGCCACCCTGGCAGCCGGCGGTGCGTTTACGGCCGGCGTTCGTTGCAGACGGCCGCCGCAGGAAGGCCGGTGCCGACCTGTCAGGCCTGCTGTGGCTTCAGGCACGCTGTCGGGGGAGGCGGCTGCCAGGCCGCAGCGCAGGTGGTCACCCCAGACGGCGCAGGCTCCACACGGAGACGGCGGGCAAGGTCGACGGTGAAGCTGCCACTCTAGCTCCCAAAGCCACACTCTGCGTCCTCCGTCAAGGGCACTGAGCTCACTGTGTCTGCCACCAGCACCTCACTGAGAGTCTCAGTCTGCCCCAGGAGTGGCAACATCCGGGCCTCAAGCCCTGGGGGGGTCCGTCCCAGCGTGGACTCACGTCTCCAGGAGCCAGGCCACCACACCTCCTCCCCACGTGCAGACTAGAGGAGCAGGCCAGCCCCTCACCCCCTGCACCCCCGCCCCACCTGCAGCCTCTGCAACGGCACTCTGTGGGCCAAAGAGTGTGCCAGAACATTCCTGGCCTTGCCTGGAGAAACCCCAAGTGTGGCAAACAGACTCCTGTCCTCACAAGGCAATGGTAGGTGGGAGGCGCCTTCCGATGGGGTGGCCCCGGGAGTTTCTGCGCTGGGCGCAGAGCAGAGGCCTCCCTGCCGCCCACCGACTTCCCCCGCCCTCCTCTGGTCAGCACCTCGCGCCCACGAGCTCCAGGCCCCAGTCCCCACGGCGTGCAGCTTGGGGCCCTGCCGCACTGTCCCGTGGTGGTCACAGGTCCGTGTGCGCCTGCCTCTGTTGGGGCTTGACCACTCGTCCCACCCCATCCACACGCCCTTCTGCACGCTCTTGGACGCGTCCCTTGAAACTAAGCAGCACACACCCGGACAGGCCTCAGGCCGCCTGATGTCCCTGCCGGCCGGTGACCGGCTGATATCCACCTGCCTTCGCCCAGAGTAGAAATTTGCAAACAGCCACCACTGGCTGGTTTAATCAGTGAACAGAATGGAGGCGGCCAGCAGGCTGAGCTGATGGTGACTTGGCCTGTGACAAGATCCAGGGGCAAAATCGAACTTGATCCCAACTTGGTCTCGAAGCCCAAACTCCCAATGAGATGAAGAGACAGTGGGCGGGGCCAGCTCCCGTGGGCGTCAGGGGCAGCGCGGTATGAGTCCTGCCGACGGCAGAGTCCAGACCGTCCCTAGGCCTGTCGTTTTCCTCTCTCTGTCAAACACGGAACGCACTGGCTAGCTTCCCTACGCAGTGGCTGCGACACACAGCAGCTGGGCAGGAAATGCCGCCTTCTGTCCAACTGTGTAGAGACCAGGACCACGCACACAAAGGAGCTGGTGTCTTAACCATTCTCCGAGCCCACCCTGGCCCCTCAACTCAACGGCAACCCCAATAATCCGACTGTGATACTGGGTCTGGGCCCACTGCTGACCCGGGGCAGGTGACAGCAGGTGCTCTGCCCATTTGCAACGGGGACGTTGGGGACTGGCTCCCACTGGGTATCAGTGCCTCGTGAACCCAACTGCTTTATTCAGAAAAGGATGACGGAACTTTAAATAAATACAAAGTGCCGACCTATTGTTGAGTTCTCAGCCTTCACATGAGACTGATGCCTGCAGCACCGCCTGCCTCACCGCCTGCCTCACCGCCTGCCTCACCGCCTGCCGCATGGCGGCGCTGACCCGCGACGAAGGTATGAACCCCCAATGCCGATCTCCATGCGCACGAAGCGACGTCTTCCGCGGACGCGCCTTCCCAGCGAGCAGCCTCAGTGTGCTGCCCGAACGTGAGGGCGGTGAGCCGCAGCTGGGGGAGACACACCAGTGTCCACTTGTTCGGAGGCTGAGCCAGGGTCAGAGCGCTGCCCAGGCCCCGCCCTGAGCTCCCCACCAGGCGGGTCTGAGCTGGAGAGAGTCCTGCAGTGGCCCACTAGCTGGCGGCCTCGGGGCTAGTCACCTCGCCCCCTCAGGCCTCCGTTTCTCAGCTGTAACACAGGTGAGGACGGCGAGGAACACACGGCACCGTCAGGAACGAGGCAGTGGGCACGGGGCCGCCTCCCCCCGGCGGCTGCTGTGTGCCCCCCATCTCCGACGGCACAGGGGCGCGGGAACAGGACTCAGGGCCGGCACCACGGCCCAGCGCTGGGACCCTGCACAAGCCAGGGGACGCTGCTACGGACGAGTGACCCCAAATCCACAGGTGAGGCCCTAACTCCCAGCATCGCTGCATTTGCAGACGAGGCCTTAGCAGGTAGTTAGGTGAAATGAGGTGCTAAAAGGCTCCAGATGTGACAGGGAAGGGGTGGCCTCAGCAGGAGGAGTGAGATCTCGCCCGTCCCCGTGTGAACGCACGGCGAGGAGGCGGGGTCCACAACCCGGAAGGGGGTCCTCCCCAGGTCCCTATTCTGGCTTCCAGACTCTGAGCAGCGAGCGTGCTGGGAGGCCCTGACTGGGGTGCTGTGCGACATCGTCCTGACCCCAGCACACACGGCTTTCTGCATCTGCAGTAACTGGTCACCAGGCAGCAATGCGACTCAGCAACTTGATGCGGGAGGAAACGCAGGTGCTGGTGGGGTGGGGGAGGGGAGGGGAGGGGGCGGCCCCTCGGCCACGCCCCCTCGCCGGGCCATTTCACCGGGCCTCACTGCTGCAGCTCGAATCACGTTGCCAGGCACGTCCACAGCCCCGCACAGAGCGGGTTTTGTTCCAAACTGAAGAAAACAAAGGTCAGATTGTCTCCTGTTTGGTGCGAGACGCTGGAGCCCAAGGTTCGGCATCGACACGAACACCAGGGCCGGCAACTTCGGGGCAGGCGGCGCGTTTTCTAAACGGCGAGGGAGGAAAACGCTGACTGCACCACGGACTCGCCGGCCCCCCGAGGCAGAGGCGCCCTCTCTGGGCGCAGGGCCGGGTCCACGGAGCGGAGTCCGCTGACCGGGCGCGCGAGGGTCCGGCGTCTCGGTCTGAGCTGCCTCTTCCTCTGGAGTGCCTCGCCGCCTCCCACGCAGCTCCACCGCCCGCCGCCCGCCGCCCGGGCTCCCCGAGCACCTCGCCTCCGCTGGGCTCATGCGGGGCTGCAGCCACCTCAGCAGGTCCTGGCGCCGACCTGTGGTGGGGACCGGGACAGAGACCCTGGTGGCCCCGGCTCCGGGCGGCAAGCACACACTGGCCTGGCAACAGCTCATGGCTACAGGTGGCGTCCACCAGTCTTCTCCAGGTTCAGGAATGTGGGGACCTGTCCCCCAGCTAGGCTGGAGGCTGACGATGGTCAAAATAGAGCGCACAAGTCAAAAAATACACTGATGGTGTTTCGCCCGACGGTGCCAGACGTGCCCTGGAGGGGACACTGGTCGCCCTGTGGCGGCTGGGCTCCCTGGCTGCCCAGTGGCTTGTGTGTGTGGGGCCGAGACCCGCCAGGCGGGGCCGTGCACGCTGTGCTCACTGAGACCCCCCCCGAGAGCTGCCGTGGGACCAGGCCCCGCCCACGCTGCGTGGCCTCTGCTGGTCCCCGTGCACGTGCCTCGACGTCCCTGGCGTCACCCTGATTCACTTGGCTTTCGGTGGCCCTCAAGTTTCTGAGCTCATCTCTGCCAGGCGGCTCCCTGCCCAGATTCCACACAGGAGCCCTCGGGTGTGGCCACCAGCCGTCCCGCCCCGCAGCCCCACCCGCCCGGCCATCTGAGCGAGCGAGGCACTGCGCTCGCCGCTGCTGCGCCGGATCCAGCGCCCCGTCCCCCCGCCTGTCCCCCATCTGATGTCTTCAGCAGCAGGCTGTCCCGCCCTCACCCTGGGGGCTGGAATGCGGGCTGGGGAGCCCAGGTGTGAGCTGGCAGTCACGAGTCACAGGGTCAGGCTGTGCAGTCCAGGCGTCCCTCAGATAAACGCGCCTGTACGCGTCTGTGACTGGAGCCCTCCTGACACCTGGGGAGCCCCCTCCACCTCTGGCCACCTGACGGAGGGTCAGTGATGTGGTGGCCAGGCACGCGTCCTGGAAGCTGAGTCTGCAAAGGCCCAGTGAACGGAGGAAGCCGGCCCGAGATAGCCAGGCTTTGCAAGGGGCTTCCAGCCCGCCACACCTGACGGTCACTCCCACGCCTGGCCTGTCCTCACTGCTCCTGGGGGGCCTGGAGCCCATTGCCAACACAACCTCGCACCCAGGGCACCTGGTCATGACACAGCTGAGCTGACTCAGGAAGGTTCCAGAATGGCCATGGACCAGCTGTGCTGCTGGGCACAGCAGCCTGCCAGGTGACCATCTCAAGGTCTCAGGGATCCTGCAGGAAGCCAGCAACTGGGAGGGCATCTCCTCCTTGCCCTGTCTACCCCCGCACCACCTCGGCTTGCCCTAACCCCCACCTGCCACCCCTCGGCTTCATCTGTCTTGAGAAGGGAGCTCCCACAGTCTACACCGCAGGCTGGTGGCTCACCCAGGGTCAACGGCTCAAGCTCCCGGAGTCCCATTTCTTTGTCTATTAAACGAGGGACATTCACAAGTTGGGGCTCAGGTGGGGGCCCGGGGTGTGGGGCTGTAGGCAGAGGTTTGCCAAGGGTCGACGACCCCGGCCGGCCGCGTCCTCCGCATAGAAGCCAAGGGGCCACCCAGCATCACTAGTGAGACGTAGACGGACCCCACGAAGGCTGTCCCTTCGGGTGACCTCCAATGCCGCGGACTTGGGAAGAAGGAGCCGGCGCTGGGTGAAGCCAGACCCGGAGTGTGCGTGGGGACAAGGCCACTGGGCAGGCGGGGGACCTTGCCAAGGCTCCACCCACAACTCGGCAGCCCCGGGAGCCAGGGCCGGCCGAGCGCACCAGGACCGAGTGCCATCAGGACCAGCCAGCACACGACCTGGCTCTGCCGACTGCTCAGAGCTGGGTCCTCACGTCGGCAGCCACCGTTCTTGGGCGGCTATGCAAAGACCTGGGCCAGCATGGCCACACGAAGCTGCTGCATTCACCTCCTGGCTGACTGGCCTCAGCCTGCCACCCACGCCGCCCTGCTGTGCCTGGCCACTACACGGCGATCCCAGGCGGCACCTGGCTCTGTCCCTGCCGGTCCTGCTTCTCCCCCACCAAGCCCCCCCCCACCTCACACCTCACCCCGCCCCACGCCCCACGCCCCCACGCAGCCCTCATGCTACATTTGCTTCTGGACCTGGCCACGCAAACGAGAACCTAGAACCTACTACCCTCCCTCGGGATCTGGGCAAGTATTTCCAGTTGGCCATCCCCTCCCAAGAATCACCGACGTCACCACGGCGTCTCTAACAGGGCCAGGGGTGTAGGTCCCCTCTCTTGGTGGCAATCTTTCTCATTCTGCTCATGTCTGGCTCATGACCCGCCCCCCTCCCCCACCTCAGAGAGTGTAGGCCGGCCAGGGGCTGCCATCCCCCGGGGGGGCTTTGTCCCTGGTCAGTGGCCCTTCCCAGGGGCTGGAGCTGTTCCTCCCCAGTCCCAAGCAGGTTTTATGGGAAACATGTCCTAGGCTGAGCGGTCGTCATCGCATGGCCTCTGGGACTATGGCAGCGGTGAAGGACAGCAGGTCCCTGGCAGGGAGTCCTGGCAAAGGGGGGCCGGGCTCCCCAGTGGAGCTCAGGGACCACCCCCTGCCCACCATTAGTGCCAGGTGGGCAGGGGTCCAGGTGCCATCACAGGCGTCTCTGGGAAACCAACGACAAACATCTGACAAGGAGACCAACTCCCCAAGACCTCTCAATTTTTGTCACGATTTTCTCGTTTTATGTAATTGCGAGGTCACCCGGAGTTCTTCCACCCTGCCGGCTTGTCCTGGGCCGTGGGCCGCGGGCCGGGGCGGTGCGGCCCCGTGGGCCAGGCCCTCTCCCAGCACCAGTTTGAATGGACATCTGGGAACAGGCACAGAGCCGTCACTGCGCCTGGCACGTCTATCTCGGGATGGGTGCCACGGCCTCCGCCCACGTGGGACCAGCGACAAGCCAGCTGACGCTCAGAAGGCTGGACTCGAACAAGTCAGACAAGAGCAGCGACAAGGCAGGCGTGAGGGCCCCTCCAGCTGCGTTTGCGGGCGCTGCTCGGTGTGTCCTCCCACGTGTGCGGGACGGCGCGGCGTGGCCGCGAGAAGTCTCCAGTCTGCTGTGCTCGTTCACGGCCCTACACTGGACAGGAAGCTCTCCCCGCTAAGCACGCGGCCCCCAGCGACGGTTGGGGGACCCGACGGCCCTGGCCCCACGGGGACCAGCAGCCAGAGACGACAGCCCCACCAGAGGCCCCCTGCACTCTACCCCACGACTTCGTTCCTGTTTGAGCGCTGCCTGGAGGAGTGACCGGGCCACCCTCAGACGGCAGGGAGGTGGGGGTGCAGGGCCTGGGTGGGCGTCGCGCCGTGGAGCTGCCATCCGGTAGGCTTATCTGCTTCTCATCATCGGAAAGCAACATTGGAGCTGAGACAGGAAGTGGGGAAGGTGACAAGAAAATGACAAACATGTGGGCCCTTCCCACCCCCTCAATGCTCACTCCCAGCGCCCGAAACGCCCCGTGTCCCGCGCTGGGGCACTGAGGGCCCCCAGAGCTGGGCTCTTCCCAAGGCCAGTGTCCTAGTGTCACAGAGACGGGCGTGTCTCACCCCGTGAAGGGACGTGGTGCCATGTGATCATCTTACTGCCACCTAATTCTAAAGGAAAACCTAGAATGAGGCTCGACTTCACGTGTTTGTGCACGAAGCTGAATTTCAGGGGCAGGACTTATTTCCATTGTGTTGTGCGTTTCAGCAGCTCACATTAGGAGCTTGAGAAGCTGCGGGGCTGAACAGCTGCCCCCGCCAGAGGCGGGTTTCCGCAAGGCCACAGCGGACACGGGCACCGCGGGCCGTGAGGGGGCGCGGCCGAGTCCTGGCCACGGAGGGGCGCGGGAAGGGCGCGGGAAGGGCGCAGACCAGCGCACCTCCCTCATCAACGCGCCTCGCCGCCCGCCCGCAGGGCCCCAGCACCTGGGGGGCGGTGAGCTGGCAGAGGGTGGCGTCCTGGCCGTGAGCCCCGCCCCGCGGCCCCCCAGGCGCGTGCCCTGCGTGAGGACGAGGACGCACGGCGAGGAAAACACCAAACCGAAACTGCTGTGGAGCCGAGTGTAGCATTTGTGCGTTTATTTATGTCGACGGCCCCACGCGGGCGGCCCGCGGTTGGGCTCCGGTTGCTGCCGGCTGAGGTCCCCCCTCCGAGCTCAGCGGCGGGTGGCGGGCCCTCATCTCCCCTCCGCGCATCCCAGGAGGGGCGCCCAGAGCCTGGCAGCTGACACTCCGCCTCCGCAGCACGTCCCGGGGGACAAGTGAAGGAGGAGGGAGACGAGGGCCTGCAGGCTGGAGGGGCGAGGCTCGGCCTGACGCCGAGGGCTCTGCGGAAGCACTGAGGCTGGGGTGCCAGCGAGAGGGAGGGGGCCGGGGTGGCGCTGACAGCACGCTGACGGAGGACGCGGGGCGTGACGGGCGATGCAGGGCGGACGCGGGATGTGTGACGGGGCACGTGGGGCGTGTGACGGAGGACGCGAGGTGGACGGGGCGTGTGATGGGGTGCGGGTCTGGGACGGGACGTGGGGCGAGTGACAGGGAACGCGGAGTGGAGGCGGGGCGTGTGACAGGGCCCTGTGCATAGGTAGGCGTGGTGATGTGGTTGTTGGGGCAGAGGGCGGCTGTTATCCTTTTGGGAGTGACACTGCAGCCGAGTGACCGCCACGGGGTGGGTGACACAGGATGGCGCACGTACATGATCCGGCCGTGGGCCCGGGGGCCTCGGTCACCCCACTGTGTGAGAGCCTGCCACACACAGGCCTTTCCCTTTCTGACAGACACAGCGCTCGCTGCTCTGTGAACGTGGAGTGGATGCTGCCTGGAACGTCAACATTAGAGCTATTTTCTAAACTTCTGCAGAAAAAAAATTTTTATGTATAAGGCCTACGTTTTCTTTAAAACATTCAATATTTGGTCAACCATGCTTGAAGTTTAATTAGGACACAATCATTACATTTTCAAAAAAAGACTAATACTCTCTTTTGTAAGATATAGTGTACCTTATCAGAATGGACAGGATTCATGACGTATGTGCAGTACAGATCACAAAGCCCACGTGAGCTACAGAACACGAGAACGACACCTGTGTCCCCCGCGCCTCCTCCCCCCTCGGACCACTGCGAAGTCCCACTTTGTGTCCATGCTCGTGGTGTGGTAACACAAAACCTTTTTGCGAATCTTCGAAGGCATGGCTGACGTTTGCCTGACAGTTCACATCGGCATAGGCGTTTCCGAGCTGTCTATCATCTAGTCTACTGTAAGTGACATTCTACGCTAAGGAAAACGGAGACCCTCCAAAAGTTCTCGCCTCACCAAGATGACAGCACGGCGGCTTTTGCAGTGGCGTCTGGAGCGTGACTCCCCCCTTACGTGGCACGGCTCCCGTGTTCAGAACAAAGGCTGCAGTGTAAGGGTTGCTGGCACAGCTCAGCTCACATGACACACAATCAAATCCAGGAGGGCGACTCGTGCTATGCTCCCTAAACACACGCTGGCTGCCAGGGGAGTGACGGGCCACACGGCACGCCGGGCGGTGGCACCCACTGTGCCACGCACCTTCACTTTCTACCAGTGTGGGGGGGTGGGGAAAATGGGCTTTTCTTTAAGAAGACACCCTAAAAAGTCGAAAGTGTAAACTGATTTTTTAAGCAATGAGAAGCCATCCTCCAAATGTGTAGGTGGAGAATGTGAACAAGAATACTTTTTGGTTGAGGAAAAGGTGCCCGGGCGATGCGATTACTCAAGTGAGGGCGCCACGCGGAACACTGGCACGGGCACGGAAGCCAGCAGTGCGGGTTCGTGGCCACGCCGGGGACTTGCCCGTAGGCTTAAAGCAAGGCCTCGCGGCTACAGCGAAAGGCGCCTGCAGAATGATCAGAGCCGTCTGCTCTCCGCCCCAGGCATGCACGGACTGTGCTGCAAGCACGTGGCTTCGTGGAGGGAGCCGCGTGTCCCCCGCCCTGCAGGCAAGGTGATCCGTCATCACCCCGATGCACTGACCTGCCCCCCATGGAAATAACAGCAAACGCGCCAGGAGCTGTGCTTTCTCTTTTAAGGACCTGACGTGGTCTTGCTAACAGGAAAGGAACGCAGCTTAAAGGTCCAACGCAACCATGTTTGCAGCGACAGCAGCTCAGTTTCTGCGTCTTTTAGAAAAAGCACCCCACGGGTTCATTTGCAGCGCTTAAGGTTAGAAAGATAGCGTTACCGTTGGCAGGAAGGTAGGTGAAGTGCTGGTACTGGCTTCTCTTCCTCTTCCCGTTGCACACGTAGAAATTGACTTGCACGGGGCTGGTAATCCTCTGATTGCGGAATGGCGGTATCTCGACCACCAGTGAATTCTAAAGAGAGAGGGGCAGAAAGGCAGGACACGGTCAGCACCTCGCACACACACCGTCAGCACCTCACACACGCACAGCGCTTCGCACGCCGCCCTCACAGAGCTCTCCCATGCAGCCAGGCAGCTCCTGGAGGCACAGAAGCCGCCCGCAGACCCCACGCCTGATGTGGGTTGGCAGGGAAGAGGGCCCTCACGTCCTGCACACCCAAGGCTGAGAGGCGGTCTGAGACGCTGTGAGAGGGGACACAGGCAGGGCGCTTCGCCTAAGATGCCTCCAACTGCACCCGGGAGAGCAGATGCTGAGAGTGGAGCGGCCACTCAGCACTGGGGGCCTCAGAAGACCCCCAGGCTTCTGCCTGCCCTGAAGCAGGGGCTCAGTGACCGCTGAAGACAGAAAAGGCCTCACTCACTGACTTGTGGGTGGAGCCAGGAGCACCTGTGCCGGTAAGTGATAACAAAGACCCAAGGCAGGTGCTCTCTGGAGATAGGTCTCTGAGGACAGGTTCGGTGAGACAATGGCCCAAAGCCCAAGTCACAGACTCCCAGACTCCCTCGATTTTAGAGCGTGGAGAGCGGGATGCTCAGCAGCTCTGGGACGTGGCGGGCAGCTGGTGAGCAAGGCTAGGATGCAACAGGGCGGTTTACGGTGTTGCCATTATGTTCTCAGGTTTTAAAATAAAAATTGACGACACTTTTATAGCATTCTGGGCTTTCAAGTACAGACATAAAAGCAAGTGGCTGTGAGGCAGCATGGCATCATGGGAGAGAGGACCGAGCTGGGGGCTGGGGTGCTCAGGGGCCAGCCGCCCGCGGGCTTAGTGCCCCCTCGGCACCCAATGCGAGGCTGCACCCGTGTGGCCCCCAACGCATCAGCGCCACAGCCTCCGGCGAGCCAGCACCACCCAAGGAGGCGGCGCTGTACACGGTCTCTGCAGGGGACGAATTTCACACCCAAAAAGTTTCTTCAGCTTTTTTGGTCATGTGATTTCAGTTAACGAGCAGGGAAAGCACGTGAGGAAAACCCATCATGTCACCCTTTAGTTGAAGCGCTGTGGCACATTACCCACGTGAAACAGCAATGCAGACTGAACCATGTGAACGACGACGTCATAACGATGTCAGAAGTGAAGACTGAGCAGAGCTTCCGGCCAACCCCCTTTTTGCAGGAGAAGAAACCGAGCACAGAGTCTGCTGCGGAGGGCGCACATGGCCAGCACAACCCCTGGGACCACGCTTGCTCCAGGCCACGCGGTTTTGTCGTTTAAATAACTTCACTTAAGGAAGCGACAGGCTGTGAGGGCGCACCTGTGCTGTGCCAGGCGGGGCAGGTGGCCCTCCCAGCCTGTTCGACTTGTGGGGAAGGTTTCTGTAAATTCCAAGGGAGTGGAAGGTTGTGTTTTGATGTGGGCACTGGCTGACATGTTTCAACTCTTTAAATACTCAAAGTATGTGACAAAATACCGTCCCCGTGACAGCACTAGTGCTTAAATACACAACAAAGGAAAGTGAGAAAGAAAATGCAGTGATAGGAACAGAGGTTACGAATGGCACTCAATATGTCCATGTGACTTGTTCTAAGAAAATCCATTGTCTAGATGTCCATGGAAGTATATAAACTGTATCTCTACAGCACACAAATCCCATTTTGTTTATTTAAATAAATATATACACAATGCAGCGTATACCTACCCACACTCACGACCTAAAAAGACTGGAAGGAAATATATCAAATGTGGTTATAATGTAAGTGTGTGAAATGCCACTGGGTGTTTGTCTAGTTTTTTATACTTTGTTATATTTTCCAAATTACTACAATGAATGTGGCACTTTTAATAATTAGAAAAAGTATAAAAGTTAATCTCATTTAAGAGATAAGAAGATAAAGTTGTCAACTTAAAGTGCATCATTAGTCATGCATACAGTTGTTTCTTTTAAAACATACACCAGTTAAGCTTCCTTTAAATTAAGCAACTATTTAAAATAAAAAAGAAAACTAAATGGGAAAAAAAAAATCTAAACTTGCAAACTTGGCAGGAATAATTTTGATCCAAAAAGAGGCGTGACTTCTACCACCACCTCCTCCTGCTTGGGGCAAGAGTGGACGGTCACAGCCGCGGCTGGAGAGCCAACAGGACACGGCCTGTGTGGAGCGGGACCCAGGAGTTGCAGGGCATGGCTCTGATGTGACTGGTGCGGACGCAGCAGCAGGGTGGGAGGACGGCCGAGGGGCAGGGAAAGGTGCGGGTGCAGCTGGGGGCCGGGACACGGGGAGCGACCCTGAAAGGCGGAGGTGGCTCTGTCCTGCTGCCAGCTGTCTGTGGCAGGTCCTGGGCTGACTCCGCGGCTTGTGGGCCCATTGGGCCGGGGTCCTCTGTCTGCAAGGTGACTCTCCTGGGCCCGCAGCACTTCCTTAGGGCTTCTGAGGGGAAGGGAGGACGCCAGGGGATCAGAAGCAGCCTAGCGAGTGTGCCAAGGAGGGTCCCAGAGGCTGGGTCACCCTGGGGCCAGGGAGGGTCCTTTCCACCTGGCACCACCTGGAAGGGCTTCTGGCACATGGAGCAGGGCTTGGAGGAGGGGATGTGAAGTCACAGTCGGAGATGGCTCCCCTGGCAGAGCCACAGAGCAGAGTGGCAGCCCTGGACCTGGGCGTAGGGCAGAATGACCAGATGCACCCAGCCCCACCACCAAGGCTCTGGCCTACAGGGACCCTCCCCCAAAAAGTGAGGTGCTTGACCTAAACTACAGTTCCCATCTCACTGCCCCAGCAGGAAAAGGACCGCCCACACGCCCTGAGGGACGCGCTACCGAGCTGGAGAAGTGGGACTTTCCTCGGGACACCTGCGGGCCACACTGTGTCTGTCAGCCTCGAGGCTGTGGCTGCCTTTCCCGGACTGAGCAGAACATAGAGGTGGCAGATGCAAATCCTGCTTGACTAACAATCGCTTTGCACACCGAGGTCTGATCTCACTTAGACGGTGCAGGTTGTCGGAGGGATGAAGACACAGCTATCTGTCGTCTGCAAGAAACTACTTTAACCCTAAGGACGTGGATCACAGGTGAAGGGCTGGGGAGAGACTCCAAAGGCACCCCCAGCCGCATGGAAGCTGGGTCAGCCAGATAATTCCAGGCAAAAGAGCCTCCATTAATGACCGGCTGAAGAAACAATGACGATTTCTTAGAACCAGCAAACCGTGAAAGGCCAAGTATAGGTAGGGCACATGCACAGGGCCCACCTGCCAGCCTGAGACCCAGCGCATGGCGCCGGCGACACCATGGGGTGGGCGTCCCGACTGCCAGCACCCTGCCCACCAGGTCACGGCGGCTGGCAGCGGAAGAAGCAAGCCTGGGGGGCCAATTAGGGCACCGTCACATCTATTCCACACGCAAAACAAGAGCAGTGGGTGTTCTTGGAAAAGGACAGGCAAGGAGAAGTCACTGCCAAGGACGCTGGTGGAGCCACCCACCCCGCACGCCCGGGCAGGTACGGCACCCACGCGGAGGCTCAGAGTGGTTTTCCTGGGCGGCCGCAGGCTGGGCGGGACCCTGGTGACAATGGCAGCTAGAAGGCGACAGAAGGGCCCAGTGCCGTGAGCACGAGTGCGCGCCCACGTGCTAGCCGTGCGGCTGGGAGGCGTCGCCGTCCGGGGCCTTTCCCGGGTGAGGCCTCCCGCTGGGCAGCAGCGCCGCCGTGGGCCGGTCGCGGTCCTGCGAGTGATCACATCTGCAATCTCCGAGCACCAGCTTCAGGAATCGCTTTCTGTCACTTCTATTTGCTGCTTTGTTACTCTTCCTGCTATTTTTATTAATCGTTTCATATTGGCAAACAACAAGCCACGTGCTTCTGGAGGAACCCCCACTCTGGCCTGAGGAGCCCCGAGAACAGGCCGGCGCGCTGTCAGGGCTGCGTGTCCAAGCGATACTTACTGGCTTGCACAGGTCCGGTCGGTCTTCGCCTCCATTTCCCAGATGTGGTGGCCATCTGGAAGAAAGGGGCAGCGAGAAGCCTGTTACTCTCGTGGCGGACCGCGCGCCACCCAAGGTCACACACGTGAGGTCCCAGCAGAGTCCTGGGTCGAGGCCCTGCCCGGCCCACCTGGCTGTTAACTTCTAAGAGCAGAAAATCATGCTGCTGTGAGTGGTGAGCAGACTCAGGGCCTGGTGGGGAGACGTGCTGAGTCGTACAGACTTGGGCACAAGGGGCCTGGCAGAGTCGAGACCCTGGCCGTGCGGGAGGGAGCCACAGGCAATGGGTGCCGGGAACCGTCTTGGGCCCTATGTCACCAGCCCCGTGCTGTCAGGGAATGGACTCCACGCCTGTCTCAGAGGGAGCTGGGGCCCAGGAGGGACGCAGGCAACCCCAGGGAAGGACGTGCTGTCCTGGCCCGCGTACACCAGCATGAGCCTCGCGGTGTGCACAGTGGGTGTCTTGGTCCTGGTCCCCTCACCCACAGAGCCCTGCACATCTGGGGCAAAGTTATTCCAACGAGCGGGCCGAAGGCAGAGTCCGGCCCATGCCCACAGCATCTGCCCAGCAAACACTAAGGTTCTTGCCACATTAGGACACAGAAATGCAAACACGAGTATTTTTAACCTTGCCCCAGTGGCCGTTTGCATGTTTACAAAAAAATTAAAAGGCTCCGCAGGGGCGTCTGAAAGGGCTTCTGTTGCTCAGGCCGGCCCTCGGGGCGGGTCCAGCCCCACACTCTGGACGTCTGCAAACCTCGTTCTCAAGCCCGAGCCGGCAGGCACACTGCTCAGCCTGGTTTGGGGCGGATTCTGTCAGAGATGTGAATCCCCCACAGAGACTTCTTTCCTCTTTGTCTTTCCCCAAACGAGCGAGTAGAACTCGGCAAACTCATTTTTAGCTGTTTTCAAAGAAGAAATGTGTGTGTGTTACAAATCCCAAACTTTAACTAAACAAAATCTCCTTTCCCCTGACAGCGCCTGCCGGGCAGGGGTGGAGGGTGGAGACAGAGAGGAAGTGTGAGTCACGGGGAGCCCGGCCTCTGGGACGCCTGCCGAGGGAGGCCAGCCGCAAACTGAGGCCACTTGGTGACCAAACAGGGACCAGCCACCCCAGGGATCTGCGCCCACGTCTCCCCAGGAAAAAACGTCGGGAAACGGAACTCAGAGGCACCGGGACCCGACAAGGCGGCTCACGTCTGGGGTATTGTGAGCTCAGGGCACGCGCGAGAGGAGCAGCCTGAGCTGCAGCGAACTGTGCAAGGGGACGGGGGACGCCAGCACCCTTGCTGTGCAAGCCCCACCCCCCACTTGATTTGGGAAATCAGATAACTCAGTGTCCCACAGTCTCGCTGCCTTTTAAACGTGGCTTCTAATTTTTCTTATAACAAAGCCCATGTTTGTCCCCCCCCAAAAAAAACCCCAACTTTGTTATAATCTGAACTGTTGAGGGCAAAACCCAAGGCTGCTCTGACTGCCGAGGCATGAACACTGACCGTCACAGCTATTTTGCTGAGAAATTCAGCAAAATACGTGCAGGCCCCCCGTCAGAGCGTGTGGGAGAAGGGGCGGGGAACCAAGGCCCAGGAGGGCCCTGACACCAGACTCGGCCCCCCAGGGACGTTCGCAGGTTCCCCCGTGTAGGAGAAGTGGAGCGGCTGGGGAAGAAATGCACCACAGGGCTGAGTGTCCCCCTGCCCCCTGCCTCCGGGGCCTGTGGGGCGTCGGGCCCTGTGCGAGCTCTGGGCCTGGGGGCTGCAGGCCACATGGTCCCATGTGTGTACCTATGAGCTAGCCGCTGGGCCTGGCCGCCCATCTCAGCTTTCACAAATGGAGACCCTTCGAATCACAGCCTAACGGGAGCCACGCAGACACACTCAGACACTGTCCAGGCTCAGCTCTCAGCAACTCCAGGTGGACGCAGACCCCTGTGCCCGCCCGCCGGCCTGGGGACTGCGGAACCTGCCAGGCTCCTGGCAGAGCCACAGCCCAGAAGCAGGCACCTGGCGCTCCTTTCTCTCCCCAGGGGCCTGAATGAGCTGGTCCGTTCAAGACCAGTGTCTGTGTCTAGTGGTGAGTGGTCGAGACGGGCCCGAGGCACCTGAAGACGGCTAACGACTGCATCCCGGCAGGAAACTGTGGACAGGGCTAGTTCTGTGCCCCGCCCGCTGCCTCGGGCACCCCCCACCCCCTGCAGGGCGCGGGCTGGCGAGGCGGAGGCGGCTGCTGTTGTGCAAACCTCAGCCTGGGCTGGGAAGGGAAACAGCCTGAATGGGCCTTTGTGTCCCAGCTTTATCGGGACCTGCTGGGCGCTCAGTGGGAAGCTGCGCACAAGCCCGGGAGTAAAAATATTCCAGTCATCAGGGAATTCCCTGCCGCGTGAGTCACCGGAAAGGCTTCCCCACCACACCCGCCAGGGCCCCCGCCACCACCCTCTCCCTGCCGGGCGGGTCCTCGCACACCCTCCCGGACCCTGACCGGTCCACTTTCCTCGCGGTCGGAGGCACAGCCCTTCCTGGTCGTGGGACTGGCTTCCCACAGAGATAGGCTCTCGAGAGTCTGAGAACAGCCAGACATGACTGTGCGCCCGGGGCTGAAGAAGCATGGTGCCCACCCCCAGGCCCTGGCAAAGGGCTGGCCGCCACACACACACTACACACTGTCCCCTCCTGGGGTGTCCCCTCAGCCACGCTTGCTCAGGTGCCTCTGAGCACCCACTGTGTGGGGCTTGCACGTGGACGCCCGAGGAGCACCAAAGCAGGGTGGCCAAGGCCGACACTGCCATCGGGCAGCCAAGCGAGCTGTGCGCAGGTGGCCACCTCTTGGCAGACAGGCACCCGGAGTCCTGTGCAGGGCCTGGCCAGGTCGAGGGCCGGGAGGGTCCAAGACCCACGGACAGTGTGTGTGGGCGCCGGCCGAGGGCACATGCCTCCGTCCCTGTTACCACCAGGCCTCCCTTAGGCAGTGACCCCACAGCCACTTGCATGAGCCTGTGCAGCACAGAAAAGACCGGAGGAAAGGAAACGGCCTGCCAAGGACCAGCCGGCCACTCCCACGAGGGATGAGGACTCTCTGAGAGAGCAGCACGACCCCTCCTAGACACACGCCCAGGGGAGGGGAGCCGTGCACAGACACCTGGGTGCTCGCTCATCAGAGCACTACGTGCAGTGGGCAACGAGCCGACGGAGCCCAAGGTCCCCCCGCTGGGAGTGGGCAACAGTGTGCAGCCCCGCCACACAGTGGGAGCTACCGCCTCATCGGGACAGGCCTGTGACACGGGCCCCCGCAGGGACAAGCCCTGGAGACGCTGTGTGGGGTGAATGTGCGAGTACTGTCTGCTTCTCCCACCACGTCTGGGACAGCCGGTCCACGCACACCGGACGTGGGCCGAGGTTGCCAGCTGGGGCGGTGCATGGGAGGACGGGGTGGCTGGTGACAGGTAAAGTCTCTCTGGGGTGAGGAAAATTCTGGAGTTAGTGCTATGGCTGCCGAGCTCTGAACAAGCCCACACCCCGAGCCTAGGTGGCGGGGGGTGGGCTGGGAGGCAGCTGCGTCTGGGTGCCACACGTGCCGAAACATGAGGGGGCAGCAGCAGCCGGAGGCCGGGCGCTCCCCTGCTGTGCTGAGCCTGGTGCCACCTCACCCAGCTGCGCCCACACCCACGCCCTTCCCACCAAAGCCAGGGGCCCTCCTGGCACTCTGAAGCGGGTCTGGGCCAGACCAGCCCTCACTGGAGTGGGGGCCAGACCCTCCTTGTGCGAGTTGCTGGGGGCAGAACCCTGACCAAGAGCTGTGCAGTTTGCAGCAAACCAGAGGGACACCCGGGCCATCCTGCCCAGAGGGAGGTCTCGGTGCCGCCGCCTTGAGGAGGAGTGCGAAGCCCTGGTCTCGCTCTTGGAGTCCCCACATCCCGGGCCCTTGAATGCTGGCCCAGAGGTCAGCCTGGGACCCCCTGGGGAGCCCCTAGGGAGGGAAGGCCCTGGGCAGGCTGAGCCACATCCCCGCCCTGCAGCCTGGCCAAGCCTGCACGCCTGCAGCCTGGAGGGAACACGCGCTCCCGGTGCCCAGACCACCCGAGGGCTCCTCGCAGCCCCCTGCCGAGACTGCCCAGAACACAGTGTCATCTGGAACCATGGAGTCATCTTTCAGTACTGACACCGAAAAGTGAAATAAGGTATCTCAGGGCAGAGTGGCCCGGCTGCCTGCTCGTCTTCTGCTCTCCGGGAACGAGTGAGACCTGCAGAACAACGCGTCCTGGGCACCGTCGCAGGGCGCAGCTCTTTGAGAGGCCAGCTGTCCCTGCTGCCCACGTCGCCAGCCAGCAGTACGTCTGCTCGACCCCACCCTCCAGGCGCCCACCCCAGGTCCGGTGCAGCAGAGGCCAGCGTCCGGATGGGCTGACGCGGGCGAGCACAGTGACGACAGTGGCCCACGTGGACGGGCGTCGTCCTCCCCGCCTCTCCCACATCAGTGCCAGGGAAGTCTGCACGGAGCAGCCGCTTCCCCCCACCAAGGCGCCATCTGGGGCTGAGCTGCCCACAGGTTGCAGCGCTTGGTTCTGGGCATTTCCCAGAAATTCTGAGAACAGTACACTGGGGGCACAACCCAGGGCCCCATGTGCAGGGACCAGACCAGGAAAGGAGGTGCAGGTCGCTGGCCTGGGCGGCTGCTGCTGCATCGTCACCGGGTTAAGTGCCAGCTGACTGATTAGAGCCAGCGAAACCCAACCCACGTGGGCTCTGCCCAGCTGTGTCGGGCACGGGGCACCCAGGCCACCAGGTGTCACTGCCCACACAGTGCAGCCAGGACTGCAGGGCCACCGGCCCCCAAGGAAGCAGGGGTCCTTATACACACCTGTTCACATGCGCACCCTGACACTCACACCCTGAAACACACCTGCTCGCACATCCTGACACACACCCCCCACGCTCTACTCCAGAGCTGGCCCGTCAGGTCCCAGCATCCCTGATGGTGGCCTCGCCTGCCTCCTATGACCATATGCTCCATGGTGAGGACGCCACACTCGATGCTTGTGCTGTGAACAAGTTCACACTTAACCTTTAAGATGGAATTACAAAAGCATCCCATTCACCCTGGGCCTGGTGAGCCCCACGCTGACTCAAGGTCACTTCCATCCCCTTATTTCAAGGACTCTGAAGAGCCTGCTAAGACCCTGGCTGAGGCTGACAGGGTGGCCGACCCAAAGGTCCAGGGCCTGGGGCAGCGCCGTGCAGAAACCACAGCTCCACTCTCCTGTGTGCGGCTGTGCCTGGATGCCACTCTCCAGCCGGGCTCGGAAGCCGCGTCTGAGGGCCAGACCCCGGCCTCTGTTTTCAGGGACGGGGGAGACTGGAGGCAGCCCTTACCAGGCCTGTGAGGTTTCCCACGTTTTCACTGTGGTAATGGCTGCCCCCTTCTTTCAGTCAAAGACTATCTGCAGAGTGCGACTCAGACACATCGCCATCTCCGAGATGGGTGAGTGCCGTCACACAAACTCAGACGGGACAAGGGTACAGGGTGGCCGGGGCTCCCTCTGAATCTGAGAACTAGTGTGGGCAAAGGAGCCTGCCAGGCCAGGGCCCGGGAAAGTGCTCACAGTGAGGGACGAGCCAGGGCAGACCCAAAGACACATGGAGCAGGCGAGTGGAGGGTCACCGGGGTGGGGGCACAGGCAAGTCGGGGTCCCGCTGTCATCTGTCAGAAGTTGTGTTCTTGGTTGGGTTGGGGTTGGGGTCTGGTTGGCTTTAGGATCCGGTAGTATCATGTTTTGGGCTCGGGTCTGGCCATGTTGGGTTTTTGCTGGGCAGTCGCTGGGGGTCCCGACGAACTGTGCCTCCACATTTACACTTCAGTGCCCCCCACAAATCTGGTGGGCTGGGACCTGACTGCACCCCAAGTGGCAGGTTGTGGTCCAGGCTGTAAGAAGGCTTGGTCCCACTCAGGACACCGGTTAGAGCTTAGAGGAGGCCATGAGACTGAGATTGGAGAGAAGGCCACCATCCGGTCCCCAGCTGACTTGCCAGCTCAGAGTGGCCACACAAATGACCACAGGCTGAGTCTAGCCCACACTCAACTGCCAGCACGTGAAGTGACTGTTGCCTGAGTTCCGCTGCTGGAGGCATTTTTAACGCGGCAAGAGAAGGCGGCACGGGCGTCCTTCCCCGTTTCCAGCAGCTGCACCAGAGGAGCAGGTCACTGAAAAGCAGCTGTTTTCAGCTTGGGCGCCGAGAGCTCGGTAATGTTTGATGCAGCTGAACCTGTGAAACCCTCGCCTCTTCCGGCAGAGCCTGTCCTGGAGGTGAGTTGCCTGTGTCCACGTGCTTACGTGGTGTTTTCACGAGTTGGACGGGAGCGTGCCCTCCAGGTCACTGGGAGTGCAAATCTGTCCTTAACGCACAGAGGTGAAGGCAGGTGCAGCAGCCTTCAGTGCAGAGACAGAAGGAGGGTCAGCGTCCTGCTTCTCATAAGTGGACATCTGTGGGGTCTGAGCCGGTGGTCCCTGGATTCCAGTGTTCTACAGCGGGCCCTGCCGGCCCCCACGCACGGACTTCCACCCTCGGAAGTGCCATCTGAGTCCTGAGGGACAGGCTGCTCCGACACTTGGGCCTTTTGCACAACTCAGTAAGACCGAGAAAACCCCCAGGACTGCCCTGGACAGCAGCTATGTGACGTGCCACTCACCCTCTTCGTGACACGTCTCTCAAGGCCCCGGTGGCCTCTGGCTGACCCAGGGGGCCCAGCCGAGATCCACAGGAGGGGCTGTCGCGGGGCCTTGTCCCCATGTGCTGAGCACCACCTCCACCCCCCGTCGGGGATCCCTGCTGTTGCCATAAGGGGTGCACCCACCCTCAGAGCATCATGGGCCGCGGCCAGCCCTCCATGGCAGGAGGAACTGCTCCCTGAAGCCCTGGAGAAGCTGAGCGTCCACGAGCCGCAGGCCTAGACGGCTGAGAGGTTCCTGCCTGAGCCGGCAGTCCGGGCCCTGAGGAGAGGGTGCAGCCCAGGCACTGCTTACAGCAGCCACTCCACCAGCAGCGGGGGCCCTCGTGAGGTTCCAGTAGCTGGCCAGCAAGTCCTGCAGCCAGCAGCCCGGCGCCGCCGTGCAGCACTTGCGACAGAGCTCGAGAGGAGACCGGCAGCCTCCCCGGAGGCCCGAGACCAGCCACGCCGGTTACCTAAGCTGACTACTGCTTCTCCCGGAGCCCCTGGGGAAAGCCAAGTTTGCTGCGGCACATGCCAGGAGGCACCAGGGGCCGTGAACACCTCTGCCAAGAACCCGCGCCAGGGCAGAAAGGGTGTGGTTGGCACGCCCTTCCGAAACACGACGTGAACGCACACGTGTGAACACCCGAAAGCCCGTTTAAACACAAACAAGGAACTAGCAGTGGCGTCAGATGTGTAACTGCCGTGTTTGCATTTCACTGTCACCGGTGCAGGACGTGTTTATGTCACGTCTAGTCACCGCCTACTTGTCTGTGTCTCGTCTTGCACACCCGGCGCTGAGCTGCAGCAGGAGACGGCAGGGTGAGGACGGCGCCCCAGGACCCAGAGGGACAGCCTGGCGCTCAGCCCGCCTGTGGGCCAGGAGGCCCTGGGCGAGGATAGCAGCTGGGCGTTCCTTAACCAGGCTCCTCGCACTGTGGGCAGGCGTGCTGGTCTCCACGTGGCCCACGACGGGCTGGGAGCCTCCAGGAGCCGCCTGGCCCAGTCCTGGGGGGACGGGTGACCGTCAGGGGCACGCTGAGGAAAGGTGTGGGGACCTTCCTTGGTGACTGGCTCTGGTCAGTCCTGCCGCACGGCAAGCACAGCCCGTGTCTGATTCCTCCCCCAACGTGCACACACACACGTTCAAAACTCAAAAGGGCAAATTACTTCAAAATGAACGCCCTCACGCAGGGCAACGCAAATCCCTCCCTCCGCGCTGCCGAGCTGGGTTCTCCCTGCAATTTCAGACCCGCTCCCAATTACGCGAGTGATTACACCGGCAGGCCACGTGCCACGGAAAGCCTTTTCAGCCCATTCTGACTGAAACACTTGACCCTCCTGCAAACCACACAAAATCAAGGCCCATTATGGAAGCTGAATGCCCTGCGGCTTCCAGTGATCAGTGAGTCCCGCCCCACGCTCTCAAAAAATTTCAGCTGGGAAACAAAAAAACAGGCAGGCCACCAACCCAACCACCTCCCCAACATGGATGAGGTCTACACTTGCCGACTCGAATGAGATCTACACTTGCTGGCACAGAGGTCTACACTCGTTGACACGGATGATGTCTACACCCACGCACAAAATGGCGGGGGCCCGCGAGGCTGCCGGTCACAGAGCATCACCATAGCTGGGGGCGGGGGGCCGGAGCATGACAGGGCTGGAAAGGTTCCTGGACCACGTGTGGCTGCCACCGGCTCCTATGGCCGCCCTGCACCTGGACACCGGCCTTGGGCATCCTGTGCTTCTGAGGAAGGAGCGAGCTCAGCTACGCCAGAGGCGCCCACTCGGTCAGGCCAGATGGAGTGCACACAGCAGCCCCTGAACACCGACGGGCAGCATGTAAGGGCCGGTCCTCACAACTCCAGGTGCTCGCCGCTGGACGCGCCCCCACGGCTGCTGCTGGCCCCACCACACAGCAACCCACGGCATGGCACAGAGCCCCCAGTGACAGACCCCCACCCGCACCCAAGCGGCAGACACCACGCTGGTGCAGACGGTACCTGGCGCCTTCTCCACGAAAATGACCTTGGAGTCCTGCAGGAAATTGTGGCCGGACAGGACCATCCTCTTCCCACCAACGACAGGGCAGCTGGCTGTGCTCTGCTTCTCCACAAGGGGCAGCTCCTGTGCCGACCGCTGGGCTGCGAGGGGCCAGAAGTGGGGAGTGAGTGAGCCACCAGGGCCTCCTCCCCTCCCTTGTGCCTCTCAGTGGCTCCTCTGGTGACCAAGTGCACAACACAGCATTGCCGCAAAGAACAAAGCACAGCCACACACCACACCAATGCTGGGCGAGGCCACACTGTCCTGAGAAGCAGGACGGGCAGTTTCTGCCAGAAGCAGACAGTGGGGACAGCCACATGCTCAGGGTTCTCACACGGCCCCCAGCGAGCGTCGGACTCCCAATCTCACAGGGGAGCCACACCCGGAAAGGTGAGCGGTCTGCAGCCCCGCCAGCTGTGGCAGGTTATCTGCGAGACCATGCGAGGGGCCAGCAAGAGCAGCAAGACAGAGGGGACAGCAAAGCAGGACCAGTGCCATCGCAGGCAAGGGGCTAGGAGTGTGGACAGGGGAGTCCCTGGCAGAAGTCAGAAGCAAAGGACCCAAACCAAGGCCCTTCCCCCAAGACGGGGGCAAGAGCATTTCCTGAGTTAGCCCACACCTTCAGAGGCAAGGACGGTGTGGAGCCTTGCCATATGGTCAGTGGCTGCAGCCAGGCCCACCGTGCTTCCTCGCAGAGAACCCCAATCTCACCCCTCCCTGGAGTCCCAGGGAATGATAAGCCACACTGAGCTTCCCTGGTGGTTCAATTTGCTAACAAAAATGAGCAAAGTCACCACAAGAGGAAGCGGACCCCAGGCGGCGGCCACCGAGCCCCTGCAGGAGCAGAGAAGTCAGGCCTGAAGCCGAAGCATCTGGATCACACGGGAAGGCTGGTGAGAGTGGGTGCCAAGCAAGGGGGTCACACGTAACGTGTTCTACCCCACAGGCTGCAATGCCCATGCCATTTTCCCAAGCTTTCTGAGACGGGAAGGGACTGACTATGACGTCACCCGTCCGTGGTCCCTGAGGATGTCTGTGTTTGGGGACAGACTCACTTTCCTTTTTACTTTCCCAGAGGTGCTGGGGCTCAGGGCCCACAGCCGAGCCGCTGTGCCCAGAGGAAGGGGCGCTGTGCCCATGACTACTCAGTGACACGTGTGTGATGGGCAAGCACAGCCCGCAGGCGACACACACAGACGAGCAGGAAGGGGGGGTGGCCCTGGGAAGGGAACGCTCCCGCACGCAGGTGGCTGGCCCTGGCGGGGGGCCACTCACAGCACTCGATGGGGTTCGAGGCGACCTGCAGTGACAGCGTGCGGCCGTCAGGCTGCGGGATGTGGACGCGGAAGACGAGCCGCACGCGGGTGTTCTTCCGGCCGATGTCGGTCTCGCCCTTGCGCAGCTCGATGTCGGAGTTCCGCAGCTTGAGGACCCCGGCACAGTCGATTCTGCAGGCAGACAGCACACGTGCGACTGCTGCGGGCGCAGGGGACTCTGCGGCCTCAGCGCCCACTCAGCCTGGCGACAGCGGGTGCCCGCCGGCCCTGCCGTGAGGCCCGGCACAGCCCCTGCTGGCAGTCGGTGAAGGGCGGCGGGGCTGCAGCAGGGGCAGATGGCCCACCCGCCACTGCCGGCTTACCCCTGCTCCCTGTGGCCCATGCTGTCACCGTCACCCTTGTCTTCCCCCTGGGCAGCAGGGATAGAGCTGGGCCTGCTTCCCCCTTGGAGTTCCTGCTGCACAGGGCCACCTGAAATGCCCGTTTATTTCGGGTTCTGGCACAGACAGCCTCATCACTCAGCTAAGATCCCAAATTTTCTCCAGCATCGTATGGTTTTGCTTAACTTCATTTAACTTAATTGTTTCATGCAGCACTAGACGCCAGCACAACAGTCCCTGGGGACGCTGTTGGCTGGAGCCCAGGACCTTCCCCTGGGCTTGCTGCCGTGACGTCCCCATCCCAGGTCAGCTGGTGTGTCTGGGATGCTCTTGTGCCAGAGCCAAAGCTTCTGCGAAGGCACCAGGTTCTCTTCCACCACCTGACTCCTGGTCCTCGGGGACTTTGACCACAGCTCTTGAGGGAGAGAACGCAGAGCCACACAAATTCCCCCAAACCCATGGAAAGCCAACATGGAGGCAAAGCTTTCTCTCTGTTTTCAACTGAGAGGGTTCAACAGTCTCGAACTTGCAACACCCACCCCGAGTCCTGCAGTGTGCCCCCCGTCTCTCCCTCCCCAGGACACAGCACCCTGGCTCTTCCCAACCCCACAAACACCCCAGATGTCCTGCTGCCAAGATGTGCACACGTCTGCCCCCCAACCTTCATGGTGGTCCTGCCTGCACACTAAGCTCCCCGCAGGCCGAGTCCTCCCAGAGACACTGCGCTGACTGCCAGTGCCACTGAGTGCTCTGAACAGCGGACCACGTCATTCTCTGTGTCCCCTCCCCCACAGCCCCAGAGAACATAAAGCCTCTGGACGGCCCTGTTCTCCTTCTCTGCTGTGCCCACAGCTCAGGAGTGGAGTGCAGGGCGCGTGACAGTCCTCTATCAGCAGGACTCAGTGACACCGTGGACACCGGCCCTGCTCACATGCGAGAAGATTCAGCTCGTCAGTGAGCTCACCCCTAGACCAGCGCGTCGAGCCGAGGGTGCGCGTCAGGGCTGGTCGCGTCCCCCCCCCCGTCCCAGGCTCAGGAGTGACACCGCCCAGTCACACTGTTCCCGTCCAGTGTCTGATGTGTGTGTTTTAACGGCTCCCCTCACTCGCACCACCGTGTCTGGCACTCACGGTGTCGTGCTTGGGAGCGGGACGCTGGCCCAGGGAGGTTCTGTCGCCTGTGGGGCTGTGCGTTTGCAAGGCGACGCGCGCAGAGGCTGAAGCCCCAGCAAGAAAACGCCCGCCCCGCCGCCAGAAACACCTGTGCAGGTGATGCACGCGACAAGCCGAGGCCCCCGGGCGACAACGCAGGCGGAGAACGCGCCGCCGCGGCCCCAGCCCGGGCGCCCCGAGGTGGCTTACATGGCACGCATGCTGTTTTCCGGCAGGAGCGGGATTTCCAGGACCTTGGTGTTGGAGAGGATGGCCTCGTGGCTGGTGGTGGACACGGTCTTGCCCGTGATGCGGTGCACCTGGTAGAAAGCGTGTGGCCTCAGCAGGCGGTCGTCCGCCGTCCCGATGAACAGCTGCAGCGTCAGCGGCTCGTTCTCCACGTAGCCGTGGAGCTGGCGGGAGAACAAAACCCACTCAGCACCCTGTGCAGACGCTCGCAACCAGTTAAAGTTTTATAAGCAGAGACTAATTCAACGGCACAGTCGCGACAGGTGCTAAACGTCAGTGCCCCTCCCGGCCTTGTTTCCCCACAGCACAATCAAAGGAGCCGCTTACAAAAGGCCGTTCCACGCCGGCCTGCGGCTCTGGGGGACCCGGCGGCTTCGCGCACTCCTGCTGCCCATGATCGCACGCACACACTTGCACACGTATACACATACATGTGTAATGACTTGCACATGTGCCTGCATGCTCAGGAGCACACACACACTTGCACAAACACGCACACTAGCTGCACTGCGAGGCCCACCCCCGTGACCAGCATCCAGGACGACGACGGTGGTGACACTTGTGGCTGTGCTCTGCAGGGCGAGCCCCCCGAAACAGCGGGGGGTGGGGGGAAGCCCTGGTCCCTGGTGGCAGAGCAGTCTCTCCCAATCGGTGGCTGCCTGTCGTAGCCCCACCCTCTGCATCCGCCTGGGTGAGTGTGCACTATGTAGATAGTGTGCAGCCGGTGGCCCTGGCGAGTGTGCACTGAGTGGACAGCTTGCAGCTGGTGGCCCCGTCAGAGAGCTGGCACAACACTGAAGCCACGCCGTCTGCCAAAACCTGTCCCAACAGGACAGGGCCTGGGCCCCTGCATTCAGCACAGTCCCAACCCACTAACGGACACGGGAACACAACCGGCCCTTTCTGCCTGGCTTGGGCCGCCCACTTCAAAGGCCAGTGGCAGCTAAATGCCACCTGGTGCCCGCCGGCTCGCGCCCCAGACCTGCTGCTGAAAGCTCCTGGGATTTAGGACTGTGGCCGTCTATGACCAGTGTCATACAACACAAGACTGCACACTGGCCATGGATGCCACAGCCCCCCTGCCCTGCGCCCCAGGCCATGCTGCCTGGCACCGCAGACCGACACCCAAGGGCTAAGAACCGGAGCCAGGGGGTGGGAAGTGGGCAGTGGGCCCCAGGCACACCCCACCCCATCTGTACCTTTCTCTGCATCATGCAGTGGGACCTCCCTCAGCGACAGGTCAACTTTACCACGGTCTGTTTTTACCTTCAACAGGACCATCCAGACCCCCATCGGGATACCACTTCCAAGAGGCAAATGCTGCTGGGAGCAGCTTGGGGAGGGTCCTTGGGCTGCCTGGCAAAGGGCTCACAGTGCCCACCGCGGAGGCTCGGCAAGTGCTGCTCCACCCGTCCCCACACCTGGACTCAGTCTTCTTGCTCGACAGACTTAAGCAGCTTTGACAGCAGGTAACTGAGACACGTGACATTCTGAGGAGCCAAACTGTCCTCTTGAAGCTCAGTGATAGTCACGTGACAATGCTATCCACACTTCCAAATACACAGCAAAGCCAGGACCACCTGTCTAGGCTGTGTGGACCACCTGTCCAGCAGACAACCAGGAGCCCCCAGGTCAGCAGATCACTGCCCTTTCATACCACACAGGGCTCTCAAGGGACAGAGAGGAGGGGGACAAGCAGAAGCTAAAGAGAATCTGCCCTGCAGCAGTACAGATGTTCACCAGTCTGTCTACAGGCACACTCACACACACATATGCGCACATGCAGCATGCACACACACACCTGCGCACTCATGTACCCGCACACACCTGCATGCGCAGTAGGCACACAGGCATACCTACACACTCCCACATTCACCCACACATGCAACATGCACACATGCACAAACACCCATACAGTCTCATGCACCTGCACACATAGCATGCACGCATGCACACTCATGCACACACACTCATAGCCCCCCTGCACCCTTGGGAGCTGCTTTGGTGGGGAGAGTCAGTGTCCTAGTTTAAGTCTTTTTATCCATGATGCAGTATGAGCATCTTTCAGGTGAATCTTCGGCACTAAAGTAGCAGAGCTTTTGACCCGGTGCTCCAGTCCCCAGTACTTTGGACTGTGGGCGAGTGTGAGGCCTATGCTCACAGAGGGAGCTCATCTCAGGCCTGCATGGCGACCTGGGGACACCAGGGCTGAGGAACAGCTGGTGGTTGGCATGGGTTGGGGCCTTCCTCCCTTGCCTGCCCCATCCTCTCACTGCTCTCCTGGTCTGTGGTGCATGTAACGGCCAAGGTCTTGACAGAGAACCTGCTAGGAGCCAGCCCAGCACCCAACACCTCCTGCGGATGCCTCCTGTGCAGAAGTATGTGTCTGTCCTGTGTGGACAGAACACCTTTCTCTCTCACAAACACGTGGGCATCTCCACACAAACAGCACCAGTCCGGACGGAGACCGAGGCCTGGTCCTTGCTGGGAGCAGGATGCCAATCTGGCCGATTAACGAACTTACTAGGAAAAGTAACTTACTGGGCACAAACCTACATTTTTAAGACGTGAAATGTGTAAAGCCAGAGATTGATTAAGATACAAAATTTGTCACTTGGTGTTTCAGTTGTGAAATTTAATGCAAAAACATATAAATGAGTTTTTAATCGAAACCTCCTTTTTGGGGGCTACGGCATGTTCCACAGTGTCAGGAGGCAGCTCTGTCTAGGGCCAGAGGATTTGAAAATGACAATTTAAAATTCCCCGGGACGCAGCTGTGGCACTTAACTGATGGTATATAGAATGCAATGGGTTCTGGGTATAACTTTATCTTTTTGAAAACATGCCATTTCGATGAAAATGAGAATACTTAAGGTTTAACCTGGGAGATAAACATGTATTATTTAAAACATTAAGTTCATTTTAGGAAAACTAATTTAAATACTTCACGTGTTCCACTGTATGGTTTTCTGTCTCTAGCACATTATAGTATCTGTCAAAACAATATTTATAAAATTACCTGTCATAACAATGACCTCTCCTTGCTAAACAAATTGTTCCATTTCGAGGCACAGGGGCTACTGACTTTCCCACCTAATAACATTTTTAGCTCCTGTGCTTATCTCAGTGCTCAGACAACAAGATGGCAGGCGAGCGGGGCAACTGAGGCTGAGTGTATTCAGTGCTGAGATCCACGCACATGCACACATGCACGCACGCACACACGCACGCACACTCATTGGGAGGCGGGGAGGGGAGGCAGTGGCTATGAACAAAGAAGCAGCTAATTGGGGGGGGAGTTAGCTGCTTTTCAACTAGCCATTTTGAGCTGCTTTGCACATCAATTAAGGAAGGAACTCCTCATAGCATTGGTTTAAAGGGAAATTGTGCATTTCACTCAGATGTAAAATTTGCGTCTTTGCACACTGCCCAGAGGAACAGTGCAGGGAGGAAAACTCCAGTTCACAAAGGGTTTCCTTTTTTTTACCCAAATTTTCCTTCCACCGGATTAACTTAAGAGGCTGTTTGTGTTGAATGACATTGTCGCCTCACATGCCCAGTCCCCTAATCCCCACTGCAGCTGCTGGGAGGCCAGGCCCTCATGGTGAAGGCTGCACAGCCGGGGAGGGGGGCGGGGGACAGGTCCCAGGTGGGTGAGGCCAGAGATGGCTCCTCCTCCACGTTCTCCCCAAACAATGAAAAGGAAAACAGCACAGTCTCTGCTTGACGCTGTCGCCCAGTTTGGGGGAGAGGCAGAGGCGACAATGACCACATCTAGGGCAAGTGTCTGTGTGGGGGAGGGGCCTGCTGGTCAGCTGTCAACCACACATGACATGCGACCATCAGACCACAAGATGACAACACAGAGTCGTCAAGACACGGATTTGCCCCTTATTGAGGAGAGTGGAAAAACTAAAGATATAAAATAAAACAACGGCATCAAAATGGAGAAGCCACAGAAAAACTCCTGAACCGGCTGAGAACACACGTGAGCCGGCCCACTGGCTTCTGCACCTTCCTCTCCGCACCCCCTTGCGGCCCAGCCCCTCCCAGCCAGGCCTCCCAGGCACCTGCTGGGGACAGCACAGGCAGAGCCTTACCTGGCCTGAATGAGTGTGCAGGGCTGTGGCCTCCGTGGGTCATGGCAGCTTAGGCTCAAGACACCAGACGAAACACTTGCCACCGACTTCCTCACGAGACTACGCTGTGTGTACATGTGTGTGCATGCTGCATGCGTGTGTGCAACGACCCAATGGTAACACTGAGCTCACACCATAAGTGTCACTCTAAGTCTGAGAATCCCGACATGTGACTAATGACAGACCAGGGGTGCAAAGCAAAGCGTGCAGACTTGCCTGGACACAAACGCCTCCCTGCCAGTCTCCAAACCCACACTTAGTCCACTCACCCTTACCAACTAGACGGCAGGGGGGAGTGCCCCGCCCAGTGCCCCGCCCACGCCTCCCGGCGGCCACTGGCTGTGTGCCCCGCCCACGGCTGCACTGCCACTGGCCCCGCCCACGGCTGCACTGCCACTGGCCGGTGTGCCGCGCCCCTCGCGGGTGTGCCCCTTCCGAGGCAGGGCAGGAGCAGAAGTCTGCATCGGCTGCCCTGCCCCACACCGCCCCCTGGCGCCCAGGGCGGGCCAAGGCGCCCTCAGGCGGCAGAGGCCTGGGCTCTGCCTGTCGTCAGGCCCTGCTGACGGCGCCTTCCCTCCACCTTCGTGAGGGAAACGCGGCCGGCCGGCTGCGTCCCCGGAGCCCGCCCCGCGCACGCTCTGCCCGCACAGTGGCTCCTGAGGCCCCACCGCCCCTGGGCCACCTCGACCCGGCCGCCGGGCTCACCTCACCCCGCGGGCGGCGGGGGTCCCTCCCTCCACGGTGCGGCGGGCGGCCGGGCACGCTGGGGTGACGGAGCCAGGTCCACGAGCTCACACAATCAGCTGAAAGTGCGGCGGGCCGTGAGTGTGCCCCAGTGCGGCACCGGCACCGGTCGACGGCCCCGGTGAGAGACCGGACGACGAGCGGCGCACGTCTGTGAACGAGCGGCTGCGCCCCCGCGCCAGGGAGAGCGCTCGGTCCCAGCGGGTCTGCTTCCTCGCCCTCCCCGCAGGCCTTCGCCTCGCGCTTTCCCGAGTGGCCCCGGTTCGAACGAGGGGCACAGAGCAAGGGCCGGAAGGAGCGCTGGCCGGGCCGTCAGCGGTCAGGTCAGCGGTCAGGTCAGCTGCAGCGGCGCGTCTGAGCACCGCACCGCTGAGAGCACAGAGAACCCTCCGCGCGCCTCCCGGGAGGCCACGCCCTCCCAAGAAGCCACGCCCCAGGCCACGCCCCTCACGACAGACCACACCTCCGGAGAGGCACGCCCCTCCCAGAGGCCACGCCCTCTCTCCCCAGGAGCGTCCAAGGGCACCGGCTCTCCCACGCTCCGCGGACAACTCAGAGCAGGGCATGGTGGACCCAAAGACACAGTCCAAGGAGTTGGCACTCGAGGACAGCACGGGGGCACGGTGGGGCGGTCACAGAGCTAGACACAGGACCGTCCAGAGAAAAGAAAGCCACATGGGCTCTGGGTCAGTGTTTGCACAGAAATCTTAGCATTTCTAGTTAAAAATAAGCTGAGGAAAAAATAACCTAGAAACAGAGAGAAGTCTTAAACTCTTACCTATCCAGGGAACGTCGAACAAACTACAGCAGAAAACGCAGCTGGGAGGGACCAGCCCCAAAGCAAACTGCAAACCTCTGACACATGTGAGCGGTGTTCTAGGAGGCCCCGCCACACGACGAGGCAGGCGAGGCGTCCACGGGCCTCTGTCCTATACCAGCACCAGCCTGGCTGGGGCCACCTCACTCCCCACAGGCCGGCGGGCACGCCAGAGGCCTTGGGGACGTGTCGAGAGCTCCCACAAGCTTGCGGGACTCCACGGCAGGGGAGAGGCCCTGGAGCCCATCCCAAGGTGGCACCCCATCACAGAGGTCACCCCACCCACTGCCAGCCCAACTCATATGAGGGCCTTCAAAATGAGCGGCCCCAGCATGGCCTAGGCGGACACTGGCAGGGGCAGAAGGCAAAGTACGTCCATGTCACCTCTGCCTGCTCCCTCCACCAGGGTCAGGGGTCATCGCTGTGCTCCCGAACTTGGTCCTCAGACAGCCTTGGAGGCCTGACCGCGAGACCGGTCAACCTGACTGAGCTAGCTGCAGGCTGAGGGGCTGGCAGGCCCTCGTCCAAGTGTACAAGGGGTGGATGGTGGTGAGCCTTGTGGAGGCCAAGCCGGCCTGGGGCATTTGCCATTAGTGACCCACAGGGTGGCCGAGGGCAGGGCCCCGGCACAAAGCAGAAGGAGGCACTGGGCCTGGACACCGCACGAGGATTCCCTGTGTGGGCACGCGGGCCATGCCAGCCAGATGCTCGACTCCACACAAGGGGACATCGGCTTGCCATCTGGTCACCCCCCTCCCTGGCACTACGTGCTGCTGGAGGGATGGCCACCCACATGGCCCGTCAAGGGGCGATTGTGTGCCCCGCCTCGGCGCGGCCGAGCCCACAGCAGGCCAAGCTGGCCATCTGTGCTGACGCAGAGCAAAGTGCTGGGCACACAGACAAGAGCCCAGTGTTCTTTGGGGGAGAGGTGGGCCAGCAACCAGCCCCACGGGAGACCAGGCCCACCCGGCCCCGGGGCAGGTATGCGGGTGCTCGTGCTGCCCCAGCCCACAGCTGGGTCAAGAAAGGGCCGCTCGGGGACAGTTATATGACAGCAATCCAAGAGGTGACGTCCCTCCCACCCAGAGCCTTCTCTCTCAAACACAGCAGCCTCCAAAATCACACAGAAGACAAAGGACGAAAACCAGGGGCGTTTGGATGATGGTCACTGCCCAGTGGCCCGTTACCCTGACGTCTTACGACAGTGACAGTCACTGTCACGGTCGGCCAGCATAATCGCCCGGGTGGCGTGGACCGCCCCGAGATGCCGGAACAGTATGGGGTGGTGTCCGGCTCCCCCACAGGGCTGTCGGGCTGTGCCGGACAGGGGACAAGAGTTGGCAACTCCTCCTCAGAAAAGCTGATGATTCCGTGCCGAGGGTGCTGAGCAAGCAGCCACTGCACTTTGGGGGGTTCCACTTGCATCGGCGAGACCCACGGAAAAGCAGCAAGCCTGACGGCAGCAATGCATGCCTCTCAGGTGGCAGGTGCGGAGGGCGTGACGGCATCTATGCCAGCGCGAAATCTCCAGGCTCGCGGCCTCGGCAGCCAGGAAAGTAGCCGGCCATCCACCTGGACGCTGCGCTAGAGCAGAGGGCAGGTGTCCGGCTGCCAAGGCCGCCCAGGAAAACTTCATCTGGGGCTCATGCAGGTCAGTAGCGTGGGGCGGCAGGGGCTGGTCTGGAGCCAGGCCTGTGTTTTAATCCCCACCGTGGAGCTGCTGTGTCTGAGGTTCTTGGACACTCAGCTCCTGGGTTGGGCCACCAAATAACAACGCGTTCCAGCAATGTCTATTTCTCTGGCTTTCGTGAAAACCTGGCTTTCCAGGTTGAAAGTCCTGTCTCGGGTATAGAAGTAGATGCCTGCCTATAACGAATAAAATAGAAAGTGAAACGATGCTTTGCGTAACATAAAACATGCTGTGGACACTGGATAAACGACAGAGTCACTGTCTGCCTGCAGCACCCAAACACCTCCCGGGCCTGCTCCTCGCGAGACGGCACGCGACGGGCCCCCGCGGCCCGGGAGGGCCCAACGTAGCGCAGAAGTGAAACAGCTCAACTGCGAACCCCGACGTTACCGTCTGCAAAGACGAGCTGTCTGCACGGTCAGCTCTCAAATGTCTGCGTGGGCTGCGGGGCAGTGAAGCTCAATGCCAAGCATCCTGATTAAAGAGCCTCCTTTGGAACCACGCCGGGCACAAGCCGCCCTGCCCTCCCACCCGAGGCCAAGGCTGCGACCCGCCCTGGGCCAGCCCAGCCTCCCTGGCCCCCACTGTCTGGGCCAGGGTGGTCCCCAAGTCCAGCTGAAGACTCAGTTTCTTCATCAGCCAGACGAGGTTACACTGCTCAGTCATAACTGACCAGGAAACAAATTACAGACCTAAAATGCTGTTTAGGAACTGACAAAGTGTTTGCTGTGCTTCGTGTTTCAGAGACCTATTAATTATTCACACAGACCCGGCCTGCTATGTAACAGGCTCGATGCTATCGAGAAAGTTATTTTGGTGACCTGGTAACCAGAGCCTCATCCTTTGACCTCAGGACCAGAGACCAGCAAAGTCCCCAGGTGGCACCTCACAGCCCCACAGGGATAGGGACACACCGCACCCCAGAAGGGCTCCCTGGACGCTCCTGTGGGCACCACTAGTGACAGGGACACATGCAGACGAAGAGGAGGAAGGAACGCAGCCTTGCACAGAGGTCCGGGGGAGAAGGGCCCCAGGAAGACAGATGAGAACCGAGAGGGACGGGGACTTGGGCGACGCCGCCAGCCTCCCGGGGCCTCTGTGGAAGAGGGTGATGGCATGGGACTTGTGCTCCTCGGGGATGTGATTCTCAGGTTTACTGGTAAAAAGGCCAGACGAGACCAGGCTGCTCACATCTCCATGCAGGCTGACGACCCCTCTGCTCTCTGGTTCCAGAGAAGGTGGCCCGACCACCCCTCCCCCAGCCACTACCGGGACCTCAGTGCCAGCCTGCTGCCCCACACTGGGTGGCACTGAGCCACCCCCGGCTCCCAGAACGCCCCAACGAGGTGCTGGCTTGTCTCTGGGTGGTGAGCAGAGCCTCGGGTGGGGAGGCTGCCTGAGCTGAGACCCCGTCCTAGGATGCCCAAGAGGGGTGTCGGGTGAGCAGGACGCTCAGGGGGAAAGGCAGGGCGTAAATGCCAGCTGTTCAGTCCCGTCCCATGTGCCCTGCCAGCCCACCCCCCCCAACGGTCAGGAGAGCGCAAAAGGGCCGTCCCCACACCCCCATCCTCACCCCCCGTCCCCACGGCCCCTGCCCCCACGCTCCATACACACCCCGTCCCCACACCCCCCGTCCCCACACCCCCCATCCCCACACCCTGCGTCCTCATGGCCCCCCCACAGCCGGGCGCCCCAGCACTCCCCCTCTGCAGGCCCCGGCTTCGTGCAGACTCTGGACGTGCAGAGGCTGCGCTGCGGGCACGCAGAGATGCATGCTTCCCCTGGCCAGTGCCCCTCAGTCCAGGCCACACGAGTGACTCCTATGCGCCCCACGGGAGGGGTGATTCTGGCCGGCCACACGGACCCGCTGTGACCCGCCCCCGCACGGTGGCCACAGCCCTTTCTGAAGAGGGAGGCGAGGGTCCTGGCTGCTGGGCCGCAGGCTGTGCTAACATAACAGCTCGGCAAGGCTCGCGGCGACGGGCGAGGTTTCCATTTTCGTTTGTTTCACAATTATGTGCAAGTTCTATTTTTATCCAATATGTGGTCCTCCGACCAAAAAAGAAAACAAACCCCCAAACCCCTTCTTTTTAACTGCTGACCTCACACTTGCATGGACATAAACTCACTTTGCCACGGGCGGATCAGAAAACTCCAGGTGACTAATTTCTCACAAGCGCGTGCTCCTGACGGACACGGCCTGACGTGTGCACCGAGCACCGAGCACCGAGCACCGTCTGTTTTCGGTTTCAGCTGTGAGGGGGCGGGGAGGGGGCGTGTGCTCAAGCACTTCGCCGGCCTTTCCCATTTTGCTGCCATTTGACTTGGAGTCATTTCTGAGGTTACGGTTGTAAGATATTTAAAATTCAGTTTCAAGTGCTGATTTCTCCAAAAGGCCTCGGTTCTCTGTGTGTGGTCCACACTGGTGGTGACCACCACCGGGTGCCGGAGAGCTCGGCCGGCAAGAACAGAGCACTGAGCGGCCCTGTCACCCTGCGCACAGTAGCTGGCACCTCACTGGGGCCCCAGCTGAGCAGGGGGCCACCTCGCCGAACCCCAGGGCTGTCCACCCTCCTCTCACTCGGCCCCACCTGGACAGTCCTCGGCCACACGTGCAGACGGCTGGCCACCGCGAGCTGCACTTCGCATTCCAGGGACGAGCGGTGACACACGTGTGCCCGCGCCCCTGCCCCTCGGGCCAGCGCCCCGCCCCCCGCCGGGACTGCAGGCGAGGGGCGCGGCCATAGTTCTCTGCTGCCTCATTTTCATCATTTTTCCTCTTGTTCCCTCCGCTGTGGCGTCCCTTCCACCGCACGCCTCGCACTCCCGTTCCGTGAAAACCACAGCAAGAAAGGGAGGTACACACCTGCGGTGCCGTGCGGCCGAGGCAGGGGCTGCCTGACCTTCCCCCGCCTGGAAGGCGGCGGCGTAAAATGTCAGCCGGCCGCGGGGCCCCGCCGAGCCGCTCGCCACGCAGGTAGTAATTGGCACCAAGCGCACAGCCCCCAAACCCACCGCCCTCCCAGCACCTGCCCTCTCGTGCTGGCTGCTGCCGGGCGGACAGCCACGTGCCTCCACGCCCTCCGTCCCTCGCAGGCTTTTTATTTACCTGGATGGAATGAAATTAATAAAACCACGATGCCCTCCTGGGCACCCCTTCCACGTGCACCATTCCCTGGATGGCAGGGTGGGGCGCCCAGTCTGTGGGTGGGGGGCGCACACTGGGGAGAAGCACCCTTTGTCAATACTGCACGTCCTGGAGCTCTGGGGCAGGGCCAAACTCACCCCCAAACTCACCCCTGACACATCAGGGCTCTGGGGCACGCACCAAGGGGACCTCTGACACCCGCCAAACAGCCCGTCTGGGAGTTCACAGTGCCACTGGAGACGGGTGGTGACAGTGTGTCCCTGCTGTGGTGCCCGCAGCTCCCTGCCTGCCAGCGATGACCGCCGTGACTCTGAAGCCGGGTGAGCGGTGCCCCAGAGCACTGTGAGGCGAGGCCACCCCCAGATGCCGCCCACCCGCACAGGAGGCTCCCTGCGGGGTGCGTGCCTGTCAGCCTCCCCCGTGCGAGCCCGCACGCGCCGCCCTGGGCCTGACGCCTCCATGCGGATGGGCCGCTGGGCCACCAGGCCCCAGCTCCGCCCGGCACACCCACGTGTGTCACGCGGCCCCGTGAGGCCAGGCGGGAGCCACAGTCTGAGAACCTCGGTTTTACAGAGTCGGTAAAGTCCACCACTGAAAATGCCCAGATGAAAGGCTGGTCCGGGGACAGGACGCACTGTGGCGCACCTCTGGTGGTGGCCGAGGAATCTCGGTCCACTGTGCCCACCCGCTGTTAGGCCCTGTGTGAGAGGCCGAGCAGCCGATCTCAGCCTCGGCGACTTCAGAAAGCAGCCCAGGAGGCAATGGTGCAGGGCAGGGGCCTGGGGATCGGGCGAGGGTTAGGGCCGGTCCCGAGGGAGAGAGGCCCAGGGCTCCCCACCCACCCGACCCATATGCTGGTGGGACCTGACGTTTCTGAGCAGGGCTGGGCAGGGCTGGGCAGGGCGGCCGTGGGCCCCTGTTCTGCTGGACTCTGCCCAGGACCGCAGGCCACATGGGGCCCACAGCCTGCAGGACAGCACCAGGTCGCCCCCAGAAACACCCGTAGCCCCAGACCCCTGGGCTTCAATCTTCACCTGGCCCCGACCC
Organism: Eonycteris spelaea; assembly: GCA_003508835.1. Lineage (NCBI taxonomy): Eukaryota > Metazoa > Chordata > Mammalia > Chiroptera > Pteropodidae > Eonycteris > Eonycteris spelaea. Next base: position 10,624,780 of record PUFA01000056.1, on the reverse strand, counting down.
CCACACTGGACACTCCTGTGTGCACTGCCTGTCTCCCCGCGTGGGGGCGCGGTCACGAGGAGACCTGTGTCCCCCGCTGGTGCCGCCCACGCGCGGAGCACACGCGCAGGGTGGACGTGGACGCCACGGCGGGCTGAAACCCACCGCCCGGCCACTGGGAGCAGACTTCAGCCCCCTCTCAGCAGACACGGGCTTCTCTCCTCGGTGCGGATAAACCTCTTCCCGAAGATTTGTTACGAGAAAGCTCCTCAAAATAAACACTTGTGTCAAGGTGACCCTTATTTCCTTTTGCAGCGGCCACGTCCAGCGTGAGGCGCAGGACGCCAGGCTCGCTGCCCGCCCGCCCGCCCCGCCCCGCGCCGCCCCGCGCCGCCCCGCGCCGCCCCGGAAGCGGGCGGGTCGCGCTGCCCGGGCTCTCCCGGCCCAGCGGCTCTGCTCGACCTCAGCTTCCGTGTCAGAGCCGCTGGGCCAGGTGGACAGTGTCCACCCAGACGAAGAGCAGCAGGGCTGGCGGCTGAAGCCCCTCAGTGACGCAGCACAAGCCAGGCCGCCGGTCAGCAACGCCACCCGCGCCGTCCCCCCGCACGGACAGGCCGCACGTGCGCCCGGGCCAGGTTTCAGGCACCCAGCGCCTGCGTCCCCGAAGCGCAGCCTGGCTGAAGAGGGCTCCCGGTTCCCACAGCCTGAGGGCGAGTGACCGCAGCTGACGGAGAAGCCGCGGTCGCAGGGGCCCGCGGTGTCCCCTCTGGCCTCTGGACGCACCGAGGGCTGAGGCGGGGCGGGCCTGAGCACGCGGGGCGCCCCCGCCGAGCAGCCCGGCCCGCGCGGTACCTGCACGCTGGGGTGTCCTCCGGCCGACGCCTTCACGGCCCCCCGGCTGCCCTCCGTCTCGTAGTGGGCTCGGTGGTGGACTTCGGCTGCACCTCGATCCTCAGCTCGTAGGGTCCCGAGTGCGACGGCAGCTGCCAGTCCAGAGCGGGCAGGGTCGGGCTGGAAGGAGGGCGGAGCGTTAGACGCCGTGCGCGCCCCGCCGCGAGCCCCGGCCGGCCCGCGGCGCCGCGCAGGCCTCCGGAGCCGGCGTCCACGTGACCGCGTGCTCCGGGGCCCCCCGACTCCGCGATGTGGCGGAGGGAGACGCTTCCCACACGCGCCTTCCGCGGCAGGCCCCCATCGATTAGGAAAGCTCCGTAAGATGAAGATCTTTCTGGAATCACGGAGGGTCGTGCCGGGTCTGAGACCTCACGCGCCTGGTTCTCCCCCCGCCCGGGGACTGGCGGCCCCCAAACCCCACAACTCTGCAGACAAACGGGACAGCCTGCCCTGCGGGGGCCAAAGGAACAGCCATGTAGCCAGGGCGTCTCCTTGTCAGCTTGCTTGTTACTTACTGTCACCCAGAGGTGACACTAAGTGTCGGCACTGGTGAGGGGTAAGGGAGAGAGCGTGGCACGTGTCCCCAGAACCCAGGGCATTGCATGAAGACACAACAGCCCCGTTCTGTCGCTGAGGGCCTGGGCTTTGCAAGGTGGGCCCGGTGCCCGAAGGCAGGTCTGCATGACCCCAAGGGCCTCTCCCCGCCCCCTACAGGATGAGCTGTGGGTGCTGACCCCTGGTTAGCCAGCAGCCGGAAGCACCTCCCCTCGGCAAACCCGAGACGTGCACGCACGAGGAGGCTGTGCCCCAGTCTGAGCGAAGACACAGCCAGAGCCTCCAGATCGTAATGGGACCCCCCACCCCTAGATGTGGCCCGGCAGCCGGCGGCCGGAGCGCCCAGCCGTGGGAGCGGAGCCAAAGACAGCCTCTCAGCACAGGGACGGCTCCCACATGGAGGGCAGGTGAGGGATGGTCTCCCATAGCCCTCAGCCCTCTGCTCTGAAAGTGGTCCAATGTACGGCTGCCTCAAGCCCAGGGGCCTCCCTCCCTCCCTCCCTCCCTCCGTGCCTCTGCCTGGTGGCTTCGCTTAAAGTCCTCTACGCCAGGGGTCCCCAACCCCCGGGATGCAGACCGGTCCCGGCTCCTGACCCGTGAGGCATGGGCCGCCCAGCAGGAGGGAGCAGTGGGCTAATGAGTGAAGCTTCATCTGTGTTTGCAGCCGCTCCCCAGCGCCAGCATCACCGCCTCGGCTCAGCAGGCACTAGATTCTCATGGGACCACCAGTCCCTGGGGCCAAAAAGATTGGAGACCACTGCCCTTTGCCACCAACCTATGACCCAGCAGACGTGAGCGTGATGGAAGAGGACGCCATTCACAGTCCACGTGACACCTGTGTCCACCACGCTTCTCACTCAGCACCACCTCAGTCACCACTAGAGAAATTCAACCCTATCACTTAACCAATAAACACGGAATAAACATGTCCAAGCCTGAGAACGAGAAAGTGCGAAGTCCCGGGGCTGGGCATGCGTGGCAGCCACCATCGAATGCAGTGTCACGTCTGAGTGACGTGACAGCAGCAGGGGGCAGCTCCCGACCAGGGACATGCCATGATGCGTGTGGCCGCCTCACAGGCTGAGGCCGGCAGAGGCATTTCCTGCCTGAGGTTATCAGCGTCACTGCTCCGCTTCCGGCAACTCTTCCAGGAGGAAGGAGCGGCCGCTGCCCGCAGGGGCCCGGGCGGGGGAGGGGGCCGCTGGGCCGACACGTGACGACCACGTCATGGTGCCCGCCCCGGCCCCCAGACTGACGACTGGGGCCAGTGCTGCCGAGACCCCGGGACCCCGGTGCCGGTGGCCACACCTCTGTCAACAGCACCCACTGTGCTGCCCTTTGTCAGACGTAAACCGATAACCTGAGCAACAAGACATCTCACTACAGAAAAAAGCAGCAAATAAAAAGTTAGGTTCCTCTGACTCCCAGGAAATTAAAGAGGGGGGATGGGAGAGGGAGAAAGGAAAAGAGAGAGTGGGGGGGACGGGGGAAAACCCTGCCCCTCGGCTCAGGACAGACTGGCGCTCTGCACCCAAACGTCATGGCAAATCGTGGGGCAACCTGCTCACGGATCCTCGGTGGGGTCAGCAACACATTGTGCATAGTTGAACGTCAGAACAAAATCAACATTGTAACGTAAACAATTAAAATGACTGTCTGGGGCTGGAGATTTTCAGCATGATTTTGGGAGGTCCACGGAAAGTGCTCTTTGTGTGACTCAGAGAAAAGGGCTAAGGCTGGAGCAGAGCAGCCAGACGCAGCGGCCCTCTCCTGCCCGGGGCCCCCCCCCCCGCCTGGGGGGTCCCCGCCTCAGCCCGACACCCACTCTGCGGCTGAATGCAGCAGACAATTCCACGCCTCAAACTCACTTCCTGCTCCACTCACTTTTTAAAAAGCTGCACTCAATGCAGCTAGGAAAACAGGTGGCTGAGCTCGCGTCGAAGGCCCCTGGGTCTTCTCACCCACAGGGTGCGCATCTCACGTCACCCAGAGAAAGGCCCTCTGTGCTGGGGTGTGCGTCTGAAAGCTTTTTCATATAAAAACGGGTATATCTTTTTTGTTTGTTCTACGTCCACAGCACCTGGTATTCCCAGGCGGTCTCCCATCCAAGTACGAACCAGGCCCGACCCTGCTGAGCTTCCGAGATCAGACGGGATCGGCGTGTTCAGGGTGGCACAGCCGTAGACTGAAAAATTGTATCTTAACGAAATAAGATACATAATGTGATGCGCCGGCGTTTTTAAGATTTAGCAATCACGTTTCAAGTGCCCCAGTGTGTTGGTCAGGGATGGCGTCATCGCAGCCTCGCACGGCCCCACGGGAACGGGTCCGCACTCCCCCGCTAGCCTTGGGTGTCCCCGGCTCACTGCTCGTAATCGACACCGAAGAGGCGGACATCGGCTCATTCCCTCCGCACAGGTCGCAGTCTCATCAGAGAGCAGGAACGCCCGATGCTCGGGGCGCACCTCCAGACGCCCCAGGTGCTCGCGGGGCTGCCGGCGACAGGTGCCGCGCCCGCCGCGCCGCGGGCCAGCCCCGGGCCGGCTGCGCGGCAACCCTGGCCACACCCGCTCCAGCGGGCGTCCAAGCTGCGCCGTCCTGTAAGCACCAGGACGTGCACAGCGCGGCGCGCGCTAACGGTGGACACGCGCGAGCACGTCCACACCGCCCGGGGACTCGTGCAAACCTCCAGACCACCGCGTGGCCCGTGTCTCACGCGTTTTCCTGGAATCAGTGCAGCCTCTGGGCTCATCCCGACAGCGCGCGCCTGCTCCTCCAGGGCCTGCAAAGGCCGCTCAGAGTGACGGTCACTGTCCTTGCCGAACACCGTCAGCCAGGCGATCAGCGCTCACGACCCCCGGGCGTGAGGCGAGACCCAGCGAGTCCGGCAATAAACAGTGGGGCGTGGTCCTTGCCCATCGCACAATGGGAAGCTTCCGGAACACGGCACAGGGACCACGCACAGGCGGGCGCACCCGTGAACGGTCCCGCAGGCGGACGGGGGTCTGTGGCCCGAGGCCGACCCCACAGAACCTGCAACTTCCAGCGGTCCACGCGTCTTTCCCGAATCCTTGCAAAGTTTTCGCTTACGAAGTGAAGACGCCAACGAGCACTCAGCCGCGGGAGGGTCCGTCAGGGGCGGAGGAGGGGCGGGGGGGCGGCCAGCCCGGCACCGGGTTCCGCAGCTGGGCCACCTGTCGGCTGGGCTGTGGTGACCGCAGCACATGTCATCAGTGGGGACTGGGGCTGAAGGTGACATGAATGTCTCTGCAACTTTCTGAATTCTCGAAACTAAAAGTTTTAAATGCTCGTCACTGGGCCTGGTACACGGGATCCAGAGCGTCACCTGCTAGCAGCATCGCCGCCTCCCAGAAGAGGCCGCCAGGCTGCCCCACACACGGCCCCACACGCCCCGCCCCCGGTCCGCACTGAGCACTCGCTGCTTCCTCCACGTGACTGTCACTGCCGCCCGCCGGGGCACAGGTGGCACCGGGTGTAGGATGGCGCCGCGCCCACGGCCTCCCCGGACCACGGAGCTCCGACGGTCTGTGGCTCCAGCTTTGCTGTTTGCCAGGGGCTTCGCTGGCCCTGCTGGGGGTCGCCGCACGTGACAGCTCACAGGAAGCGAGTCACACCCTCTTCGCTCTGCGCTGTGTGCGCACGAGGCCTCCCCGGGTGGAAACAGAGGCCCCCGCACTCCCGGTCTGAATCACCTGCTCCCGGGCTGCTGCGGCCGCCCGTTTCCCACGAGAAAGCCTCATTGTTTACTGAGCTTTGTGCTTCCTTCACACAGAAAAGCTGTGAAGGGTTTTTCTCAAGCTCCCTCCAGCACCGAGGCCACCCACACACTGACCCAGAGCAGAGGAGAAGCTGGGTCTCCTCAGCCACGGTCCACGCTGTCGGGCTCACAGCCAGCCGCTCCCTCCGGCCGCTTGGGGAAGGGCTTTCTGTCCGTCCGGCCACCGCTAAGCACCGTGTGTCCGCGTCCAGCCCAGGACGCGTCTGGCCTTTCTGAAGCGTGGAGGGTCCCGTCCTGGGCACCTCGCTCCCAGCAGTGACACAGGGGAGTGAGGGGAGGGTGTCCGTCCCCACAGCTGCCCCACGCAGGCCGGACGCAGACCACGGCGGTCGGAGGGTGGGAGCTCAACATCGCCGTTCTGCCCCTCTGCCACACAGGGGACCCCAGAAGCACAGCTGTACCGCTAAGCACGGGAGGCCTGGAGGCCGTTTCCAGCGGGGTCACTCCCAGCTCCCAGGGGGAGAACGAGCAGCTGGCAGTGCGCCCCAGGCTCGCCGTGACCCCACCGGACTAACCAGGGGCACGGTGGGCACCGGCCAGACCCTCAGACCCCCCTCTCCACTCAAAACGGAGAACCTCCTCTAGGCCCGGCCATCAGTGACCACTGAGAGGGACGTGGGCGCCTGCCCCCGAGGGACGGGCATGCAGCGCTTCGCCAAAGCACGAGGTCGCAACCCCAGACGCAGCGCTAACGGGAGAAAACCAGGGAACGTGGGGACAGGAGCACGGCCCGGCGACACCGCGGTGGGCGGTGCTCCGTGGAGCCCGGCGGCGTTTCCCGCACCGTCGTGAGCGAGCGGAAGTCCCGCGAGGCCATTGCTGGAGCCAGGGGCCGGGACTGGGGCCAGGACGCGCCCGCCTCGGAGCTGGAACTTCCCCAGAGACCAGCCACCCGTCCAGGGCACAGGACCTACAGCTTCCTGTTCTCCCTACTGTGCCTGGAAGCTTCTGTGTGCCCCAGCTTCCCCATCTGTAAAATCAGACTGCCCACGGGCACTGCGCCCCAGGGCAGGGGGCCGGCCAGCCCCGACCAGGGCCCTGGGAGGGGCCTGCGGGCTTCCGGGCCACACGCCCCCCGATGGCCTTGGGGAGCACCGGGCCCACCGCAGCTGCTCCCGCCTGCCCACAGCAACCCTCAAGAGGGAAGCGGCATTCCCCGGGGTTCGGGCAATGTCCGAGGCGTGACCACGCCATGTGCCACCCAGCACCGGGGTGCGTCCTCGGGTCCCAGAGGCAGCCACTTAGACCCACAAGCAGCCTGCACACCAGGCAAAGAACCGACTGTCCACCTGAGGGGCCTCCACACGGCCGGCCGGAGGACGGGGCCGGTGGCCACCACCAGCTGAGACCCACGCAGACCCCGCCCGCCCTGCCCCGTGTTCCCAGCGAGACGCCCCCTCGGCAAACGAGCCTGCCCCTGGCGCAGCTCGCGGCCAGCGCCTGTGGCCAGCCAGGTCTGCAGGTGGCCTCGGGTTTGGGGACAGAGCCCAGCACGGCCGCGTGCCGTCGGTCCCTCCCCGCTCTGTGTGCAGACGCGGGTCTGTCCCGCACCCCGCGTGCTGGAGGCATTCGGAGCACGGGTCAACGCGTGTGGGATGGGAACGTCACGCAAGTCGCTGCGTCTGCTGGACGCCAGCTCCCCGCTGTGTGCCGACCCAGCTCCTGCAGGCGCCCGGGACACAGGGATAAACCTGCAACCCCGTCACGACCTCAGGGCGTCTGTGCTCAGGGACCGGAGGGCACGGGCGGCCAAGTCCCACCGGCAAGCTGCTCTCTGGTTCCGGGCGGTGGCCCGTCGGCCTGGCGCAGGGGCGCGGGCCACACGCCGCCCTCAGGAAGCCCTCTGCTCTGTCTGCGGCCACAGACGCCTGTGTCCCTGGGCACATCCCCCAGACTGGAGGCGGGTGAGGCGCCCAGGCCCTGGACCGAGGCCCAGGCCCGGCCACGGCCCACAGGCACGCAGGCTGGGCAGGCCCTTGGCGGCCCCTCTCCTGGCCTTTGGACCGTGACACAGAACCTGCCAGATTCCAGATCTCGATGGCAGCACGTAGCATCCGGGTGCAGCGCCGCGAAATCCACATCACGTCACCCTGTGCAGGAAATGCCTCGGGTTCCTCGCTCTCCTCACGGAGACGCCCGCAGGATCCGAGAGAAACGGGGCCCACAGCTACACCCACACTCGCCCCGGCGTGCCCTCTGCCCTCAGCCGCCATCGCCGGACGCCGCCGGCCCGGAGCTGGGAGTCAGGACACGAAGCCCGTCCCACATGCCGGCTGTGGGCGGCACCCCGCGGGGTGCAGGCGTGCGGGTCTGGGGCGCCATCGCCAGCAGTTTCCGACAGGGGCACGCGGCCCCGTGCTGCCCGTGACCCCCGAGTCCCCGTGCAGAAGCTTCTGGAAGCGGTGGGGCTGAGGCCGGCGCGGGCCTCGCGGGCCTGTCTGCTTTGCATCGTGCTGACGGGCGCGTTAGGTTCCTGCTGCTCCAGACACCACCTGCAGCCTCTGGGACGGGTCTCCCACGAGGACAGGAAATCCGTGGGGCCTCCTGGCTGCAGGGCCCGGCGGGCAGGGGCTGCTCCGGGCCAGCGCGCAGGCTCGAGCACCGGCCCGCGTCAGCAGTGGGCCGGGACCAGCGGCCCGGCACGCCGGCCTCTGCCCTGGAGCCCTGTGCTGCACGGCTCAGGCACATCCTCCCCGAGCGCCCCCGGGCGGGCCGGCCGTGACCCCCGCGGAGTGGGGTGCTAGCCGCGTGCTACCCCAAAGGTGCCCTTCATCTTACTCCCAACTAGGATAAACTCTGAAATATTTGGACAACTGACGAAACGCCATCGGTCGGCAGGACCGTCTGAGGACGTGGAAGCGGGCGCTGCCGCACGGCACAGGTGCTCGGTCTGACTGGGACCGTCCACGCCACCGCCGAAGCCTAAGCCACGCGATCGGCCGCGGCCGCCGGAGCCGCGGCCCAGACCGACCCTGCCCCTGGCAGACCCACGCCGCCGAAACCACGCAAGCCAGAAAGCCAAGACACACGGGGGCCAGCTGAACAGGGGCTGCCGACGTCCCCGACGCCCACGCCGGGCCGCCCGCCGTCCCCAGATCAGTCCCGCCCGGGTCCGGATGCCTCGTGGGGCCTCGCCGCTCGCGGGGCAGATTCTGAGACGACACTGGGTGCGGGCGGCTGGGGACCATGACCCTCCAACGCCGGGGCCTCCCACGGGCCTGTTCCCAGGGGAACCAGGCTCACGCCCAGGGGGCGGCCCGGGGCTGGCAGGGCACGCCGCCCACGACGGACGTGCAGTCACATGCGTGTGCGTGAGCAGGTGAAGGGACCGCGACAGCTACCCCCTGAAAACGCCCGTCGAGAAGTGACGAACGCGGGCCAGGCCCTCGGACCGGCGCCGGACCCCGCCGCCCGCTCGGCACAGGCGGCCCCGTGCGCACCAGCGCCCTCGGAAGAGGCTCAGCGCCTGGCCCGGGCCCTGGAATCTGGATTTCTTCGTGGGGCTCACACGTCCCCTGAGACCTCACGCCTCCCCTGAGCTTCACGAAAAGGAAGCGCCATCTCTCCAACTCTAAAATGGGTCTGAACGCCAGGACCACGAAAGGCTGCCAGACACCACTGTTCCACACACACACAACTTCAACAGCAGCAGGAAGTGGGCACCGGTCTTTGGCCCGGGGCCTGCCGGACACTCGGCACCGCGGCGTGAGCCGTGAGCACCGGGCAGACACCGATGGCCCCACACGGAGAGACGCCACCGCAGCAGCCAGGCCCTGGGGAGAGGCTCACGCACACGCGTTTCCTGGAGGCCCCCTCCTGCTGCATGGAGGAGCCGTACACGGGGCTGGGCGCGGGGTACTCGCTGCCCACGTTCTCCGGCCAGGGCCGTGCAGAGTGCGGCCGACCCGCCGGCCCCTGCGCCAGGCGCTTCCCCGGACAGGAAGTCTGGCCGCCCCCTCCCGCGAGCAAACACCGCGACCTCTCACTCCCACGGGGCCAGCCGTGCCCGAGCACCAGCTGTGGGCATCATGTGGAGACACGTGCCCGGGACCAGGAAACACATTTCGACGTGGACCAGAGCGGCGGGAGAGGTCAGCGTCCCGCCCTCGGCGGGCAGTCTGCTGCCCTGCACATGCTGCCTTGCGTCAGCCCACAGGGATCTCAGGCGTCACACCTCGCCCGGCTCCGTGACAGAAACAAAGGGCGGTCAAGCGCCGCGAGTGACCGCTACCCTCCCAGCAGCCAGGGCGAGCCTGCTTTCCGACTACGGACAGCAGGCAGGCTGGTCACGAGACGGCCACCTGCCAGAAACACTGAGTGAGCCTCAAGGGGAGAGGCAGCCAGGTCACTGACAAAGGCTTCCTGCCATTGTCACTGGGATGGGGGGGCCAGGCTGAGCTGTGCCCCCCTGGAGTTCTCAGGTTACGGTCCTGACCCCGGGGCTCAGCACGGGGCTGTGTGTGCGCACTGGGACTTTCTGCGGCTGTGGGGTGGGCCCTGATCCAACGCACCTGTGTCCCGGTCAGTAGGGGACGGCTGGGCGCAGGGACAGGTATCAAAGGGGGAGGCGGCCTCACAGGCACCCCAGGGCGCTCGGGTGCCGGACCCCCACCCCGTCTGGCACTATCACAGCCCCACGCAGCCCGGCACCCAGGATTTGCCTAGCAGTTCGTGAGTTGTTTGCAAACACCTGTGCTACTATTATCTTCATGCTCGGTGACAGGTACGTGTTGATGACATCACTCTCCCCGACATCCAGACTGGAGTGACGTCCCGTGACGCGTGGCTGTGACCTCCGTGGTCCAGGAAAACACAGAAAGTCACAGACTGTGACACCCCGAGTCTGGGCTTGAGATGGTTAGCACCTGGACGTTCCTACCTTTACTGACGTAAAGATTATAAAGACAGTCCTGCAGGTATAAACGGTTCTTAAAGTTTTTAAATGCCTCCCATGTTCAAGAATTAACTTGTTGGGATGACTTTGGAAATTCCAGCTTTTTAACCTCGTGGCATTGAAAGCGAGAGCCAGGATGGAAACGTGGGGGCCCCTGACGCACGTCGGGGCCCGGGGCCGCCTCCTCTCTGCAGCTCCACTGGCTCCTGTCACCGCCCGGCCGCCTTCCACACCGCCGGCCCTCCTGCCGCTTCTCTCGGAAGGGGCGGGGTGGCTGGGTCCCTCCGGTGCCCAGCACCGAGCTCTCGCGGCCTGGCGGGTGCCGCAGCTGGGGAGGCAGACGCCAACGCAGCCTGGGGAGTGAGCAGCACCCCCAGGCCCGTCCCCGAGGGCACACGGCTGGGGCCCACTGGGGCCCACTCCGCGTCCCGCTCCAGGAACCCTCTAACCTGAGCAGCAGGAAGGACAGTGCTCAGCCTCCTGTGCTGGAAACCCACTCACCCTGCCATGGGGGGGGGGTTGGTGGCCCACCCGCTGGGAAAGCTGTTCCCTCAACAATGAAAACACCGGGCTGAGAAAGCAGCCCCAGAGGAGCAGCCCAGACGCCTCTGAGGGAGAAGCCGCGGCCCACGGCCGGGGCTGGGCACGGGAGCCGCCAGCCACGCCGCGCGCCCGCCGGTCCCGGGCAGCGCTGTTGTTCTCCACACCCGCGGGCCGCGGGGAGCGGGCGGGGCCGCCGCTCTGGGAGCTGCCGAGCTGGGGCCCCATCTGTGCCGAGGCGCTGACAGCAATTAGGCAGAAGGGACGTGGGCGAGCCGGGAGGCGAAGCACACACAGGAGAGAAACCGTTCGGTCTCACAAAAACCCCCGGACGCCGAGGGCACGTGTGTGTGGGCCCTCCCCACGGGCGGACGCGGTCCCGGGCCGTGGGCTGCGGCCGCACCCCTGCGCCTCAGTCTGCCCACCCGGGGAGGGGCCCTCTGGACAGGGAGGTAGTGAGGGTGAGGCCCTTGCAACAGGGAGGTCTGGACGCACAGGCAGAGGGACGGCGCCAGGTGACCCTGAAGGCAGACGTGGGGTGATGCTTCTGAAGACAAGGGACGCCAAAACCTGGTGGCAAAGCCCCGTGGCTGGGGAGGCCGCCGGCCCTCGCCCGGAGCCGCGTGCCGAGGCGGGTGCGGGCTCCGCGCGCCCTCCCCCGCCGCTCACCTGGCGTAGGGCGCGGGGGACCTGGGCCGGGCCCACTGGTACGGGTGCTGCGGCACCGCCAGGTACTGCTCGCAGAAGGCGCCCTTCCGCACGTGCTGGAAGGCGGCGAACTCCTCGGGCGGCACGTCGGGCGCGGGCGGCGTGGTCCCCAGGTCCTCGCCGGCCGGCTCCACCTTGAGCGCCACCGCGGGCGCGTGGTCCAGGGCGGTCCTGCGGGCCTTGACGGGGACGCCGTCGCCCAGGTCCAGGCTGCCGTCGGTGCTCAGGGCGTTGATGGCGGCCACGATGGCCGAGCTGGTGTACTGCGTGGTGTTGCCCAGCCACGTGTCGTCGGTGACGCTGACCCGCGGCGAGCCGTGCGGCGACGGCGTGGGCGAGAGGTGCGGCGAGCAGGGCCGCTGCCGGCCGTCGAGGCCGTACTTCCTCTTGTTGCAGGGCGACGAGGGCCGGGAGCCGCGGGGCCCCAGCCAGCTCTCCTCGGTGACGCTCGTGCGGGGCGACGTGGAGGGCGAGTGCCTGGGCGAGCCGAGCAGGCCGCAGGCGCCCAGGCCGCGGGCGAAGCCGTCCTCGGGGTCCGTGGTCTTGGGGGACACGCAGGGCGACTGCCACGGGGATGTCTGCGGGGACGCGTACGGGTACGAGTAGTTGGACTCGTAGGACGAGGCCTCGGAGTTGCAGCTGCGGGACGACAGGCTGCTGGCCGGGCTCAGGCAGGCCGGGTCGCGGTAGGCCTCCAGGCTGGGCAGGCTCAGGGTGGCCGTGGCCGGCGGCCGCTTGCAGCCGGGCAGGACGCCCTCCACCTCCACGTCGTGCAGCGGCGGGCCGCTGCCGGGGTGCAGCCCCAGGTACGACGTTATCTCGATGCGCGGGCTCTCCAGGGCCGGGGCGCCGCTGGGCCTCACGTGGCTGGACGGCAGGAAGTAGCCGCGGGCCCGCCGTCGCCCGCGGCCCCGTACGCCGCGGGGTGGCTCGCCGCCACCACGGCCGAGATGTCGGCGGCCGCCGTCTGCAGGTCGGGGCACGCAGCCGGCAGCGCGGGGTGCGCCGTGGCCAGGGGCAGGCCGGGGCCGAGGCTGGACGGTGCATAGCCACAGTGCTCTGGGGACAAAGAGGAGACGATGGCATGAGGGGCGGGCCGCCAGGCGCCGCACGAGCAGGCGGGGCTGGCGCTGCGACCACAGCCTGCCAGCGGCCCGGGGACAGCCAGCCCGGGGACCCCCACACTCCCTTCCCACGCCCACGCGGGCAGGCCGCTGCCCGACACCCCTCCTCCGGCCCCTCACCCTCCAGGCGCCGCCCCAACCACCCTGGCCCAATGCCACGGCACCCTCCCCCCGCGCACGTCCACCCCCGACACGCGTCGCCGTCCTGCGTCCCCCCAGTCCCAGGGCAGGGCCCTCCACCGCCACAGCCCGCTCCGCCTCACGGCCGTGTCCGGGCCCGGCACGTGGAGGCAGCTGGACTTGCTTAGCAGAAGAGCGGATGGGGCTGGACGGCAGATGCGGGGGCAGGTGGACGCGGGGGGAGCTGGTGGATGGACGGATGGACGGACAGGTAGATGAACGGGCGGGTAGGTGCGTGGATGGATGGGTGAGGGGGTGGGGTTTAGATACAGAGACATGTACAATTAAAGAGAGTTTAACGGGCCAATCACTGTCGAGATGCCCAAACCAGCCGCTGCAGGGAAAGCACCTCAAGGTGTGGATGGCAATGTAGACGCTGGGCATCTCTCACGGTGGCTCACGGCCTAGGAACCCCCCTTCTAAAGACGAGGCTGACGCACAGCTGGACGTGAGGACCATCACGTGCCTCACACCCTCAGGGAAGGACGTGCGAACCGCGCGGGCGCGGCCAGCCGCTGTTATCAGGGGCCGCTCGTGGGTTTCCAGCCTGAAGGACGTTTCCTAGCGGGTTCCCGGGGCCAGCGTGTGCCGAGGTGGCACCCCGGCACTCCGCACCCCACTCCCGCCGTTGGCGCAGGCTGGCGAGGCCCCTCCGACGCAGCGCCGTGCTCAGACGCCCACGCAGGTGAGCGCCAGGAGACCCAGGCTCCGTGGTGCTGGCTCCCGCCTCACGGCACTCCCTAGCAGAAGAGGCACAACACCCCAAAGAGGCGGGACCTACCCCCGCTGTGACCTACTTCCACCGCCACTCCACTCCGCGGTGACCAGCCCCTCCCCGTCCCCGTCCCTGCTAACCAGCAGCTCCGGCTTTCACGGCGCACACACCCGACGGGCTCGCTGGGCGCTGCCCCCAGGACGGCCGGCCAGGCCCCTGCCACGGGGTGTCGCAGACGGCCCGCTGCGGAGACAGCTGCTCAGAGCCAGTGCCCGGTTCCGAAGGTCCCCCAGGGGACACGGAGCCGTGACAGGGAGGAGAAAACAGAGCTGAGACGGAGAGTCAGACCCCGGGGTGCAGGGCGCCACCTGCTCAGGGGGAGGACGGGCCACTCCAGCCTAGGCGTCCTCGGCACCCCAGGCCCAAAACTCTCCTGTCCCAGCCATCTGAGTCTGCTCCCCAAGACCCAAGGACATGGGGGACACATGCGTGGGGAGGGCACGCGGCCTTCGCACCCACAGGGCAGGGCACGGGACCCGGGTGAGGCCTGGCCTCCTGCCACCTGCCCACGGCAGTGTGACGTCACCGACATTCACTGTGACCCTGGCTCACACCAACACCCTCTCATGCTCACTGACCCTCTGAACACAAAAGCTGAAATCAGATGTTAAAAATTTGACCACAATCTTTGTAAAAATTGAACCCAGAAAGGCACTTCCTGGAGGAAGCCCAGGTTCCTCAGAAGGAGGGGGCGGGGGGTTGCAGGCTGCCGTGTGCACACCACTGCTCCCAGCCCGTCCCCACCGGGGCGCACGGGTGCCAGGCCCGGGCCACGGCGAACCACTGCAGAAGGCGCCTTGGCAGAAACCTTTCTCCACAGCCACATACCGGCTGGTGTGTACTGTCACGGGCACCTCGCACACCCGCCAGCTGTGTACCCATGCACACGGCCCGCCTTCCTGGCCGGCCCAGCCTCCCAAACCTTCCCAGCCACAAGTGCTGGTTAAAAGAAAGGACATCGGTGTTCCCGAGGCCAGCGTCCGCGTGACGGCAGCTGAGCCGTCGGACGCCCAGCATCCTGGACGGCCGATAAGCAGGTGTGAGGCCGTGCGGTACGTGCACAGAGCGGGAATCTTAGTAATTAGACCCCGACGAGGAGCCGCGTTACGTGTGACGTGTTCTGGCGGTGAGTGTGAGTTAGGGAGATGCCCGCCCACCTCCGTCCCTGGCACCTGTCCACTCGCGACGCGGTCAGCGCCTCCTGGCCCCCACGTGCAGTGCCCCACCTGAAAGCCACCCCTTTCTGGCGGTCCCTGGTGGCCAGGTCCCCACAACCAGGCCCATGCTGCCCAACGGAGGAGGCCCGGCCCCCGCACTCACGCGGGACGCCGGGCCTGCATCTGTCTGAGTCTTTTCCCTTGCGGACACACAGTGACCCAACAATCCACAAAAAGCCAGTTTTCACCTTAAAAAGAAATCGCCAACCCAGGAGTCGTGGCTCCAGGCGTGAGGCTGGTGGAAGGCAAGTGTGGTGGGAAATGGGAGCCCTGTCTCCCCCCCGTGGGCCCGCTGCCCCGGGTCTGGGTTGCTGGAGGGGGCTTCGGACGCGTCCCCACACTGCGGCCCAGTCAGAGGATACCATCAACCCTGCAATTCGTTCTCAGAGACAGCACCGACCCCACGGCTGAAGCACCATTTCTTGGCAGGAAGGTAATTCCGAGAATTAAAAGAAAAAAAAAGCAAGCAACAGAGCAAGTCTGGGGCCTCCCCACCAGCTGTCCGCCCATCGGAAGATTCTGGAGGGAATGGCGGGTCGGTGGGGGGCGGGGAGGCAGGAGGGGCCAGATGGGTCCCGGGTGAAGTCTTCTCGGAGCATCTAGTGGAAATGGGGGTTTGTGGTCAAGATGAGGGCCGCGGGGGTCGGGGAGAGCGTGGGGCCGACGGCCAGAGCGTCCCAAAGTCTGCAGCACACGCAACTCGAGGACGGGGGCGGCAGGATGACGTCGTCACTGAAGACGGGGGCTCGCCTGAGCCCGAGCTCCCCTCCCTAGCAATTATGGGGCACGGGCAGAGGCCTGAAGGCCAGAACCCGCCCCGGACACGTAGTCCAGCGGGTGGCCAGCTCCCATCAGACCACGAGGCCGAGGCCACCCGAGTCCCCTGCCTCCTCCCTCCCCCGCCACGGCCTGGTTTCACCATCGTCCTAAACCACACTCAAACCCGAATCATCTCACAAAGGGCTCGTGTTCCCACGGGGCGAGAACATTCCCAGTGACTTTCTTACGCAGCCTCAGGCTGAGTCTCGCGTCGGGGGCACTGACGAGCACGTCGCCATCCACGTCACTTTCCGCTGGTGCTCCTGGCACTTGTCCCCGAGGTGCAGGGGAGCAAGGAGCCGGTGGGGTTCGCACCGACGGCACGGTGGAAGTAACGCGGGTGCTCGGCCTCCGGGGACACGGCCGCCCCCCCTACTCCCCCGCACCCTCAGCCCTCCCCTGGGTCCCGTCCCCGCCCGCCAGGCCGCTGGGGATGAGGGAGGGTGGCTGCGGGGGGCACGCACGCGGCTGGCAGGTGGTGGGCGCGCGATGAGCCCCGTGCTCAGCGACTCCAGCGAGCCAGTCCTCACGGCCGCCTCGTCTCATCCTGAGGGGTGACTCCTCTGTGAACCGAGCAACTCCGTTCTTCCTGACTGCCCACCACACAGCACGTCCCCGTGCGTCCCCATGCGTGGGACCCCCAGCCGTGCCCGCCACGGCCTCCCTCACAGGCCGCCAAGTGGGCGTGTCCGACGGAACCGCCACCTCCACCCACCACCTGTCCCCTGGCCTCACAGCCGCGAGGCGCACCCACTTCTGTCCTCCTTCTGAGGGGCACCTCGTTAGCGCTGTCGGGGCCGAACCCACAGGGCAAGCTTGTGGACAAGCAGGTAGCAACAAGACGAACCAAACCTGAACGCCCCGGGCCCAGCCCCCGCTGCACTGCCCAGGGCCACCCCCGGGCGCCTGCCGCGGGACGACAGGCAGGGCACTGGCCGCCCAACAACTGGCCAGGGACAAGGAGCCACGAACTGAGCAGACCACGGCCTGACCGGGAGTGGGCCGGGGCCGTCCGAGGGTTAGCCCAGACGGCGCTCCCGGGGCCTCGGCCGGCCCGACCCGCTGCCTGGTGGACGCGTCTCCTCCCGGTCCTCAGCTGTCTCTCCGTTTTCAAGGAATCACAAGCATCTGAGGCGCCCGTTCCTTGCCGTGGGCCCCTCCGACAAACCACACAGACCTGAACGTCCTGCCCACGTCACTGTCCTTGACAGGAACGCCTCTGTGCTCTGGCCCCTCGACCAGAGACAGGGCCGATGCGTCCCAGGCCCTGGCTGCGGGCCGACTGGCAAAGGGCAGGGGCCTGCGGTGTCCTCGGTCACCCTCACCCCCACAGCAGACTCGGGACCCTGCGTGCCCCCGAAGACAGACCTCTCACAGGCCAGCCATGCTGGCGGGGGCCGCAGAGAAGCCTGCATCGAGTCGGGGATGACCTGACGGTCCCTCGGCCTGGCCAAGTCCCTCCCGAGTCACCAGGGCGACAGTCCTGGCAGCGGCCAAAATGACTGAGCAAACAGGAGCTGGGGCGGGAAGCGGGGCCACACCCGCCGCGCTGCAGCCACAGCCACTTCCTGAGACCTGGAGGGGGACAGCGGGCGTCTCGCGACCCCGCCTCCGGCCAGGAAGCCCACTGCCCAGGCTTCTGCCCCAGCGAGCGTGGGGCGCGGTGGGGCCCCACGTGCCTGCCCAGCTCGAATAAGTCACTTTTTAATTTCTCCTTCCTTCCTCCCAACAAATGGTTACTGACTGCCTTATTAGCACCTGCGGGGTACTCTGGGAATAAAAACCCCAAGACCCGATCACCCCCTTGAAGTAACAGGTAAGACAGGAGCCTGTCAGGGCCACACACCTGAGCGACAGGGAGGACACTGTGCTAACTCGGCCACTGACCCTCGGTGGCCAGAACACTGAGGAGCCACTCTCAGCTCAGAAGGCCAGAAACGAGCCCCAGGGCCATCCGCGGACAGGGCTGGCCTGTCCCTTTGGTGAGGCGCCCGTGATCAGCGTATGCTCTGTGTCGCCAGGCTTCGAAGCCCACCTCAGTATTAGTCATTTGCTTCAATCCAGGCTTAGTGCAGAAAGAACACGGAGCTGTTTCTCCCCCCACTGAGAGCTGGAGGATTTAATGTAACAATGTAACGTAACAATGGAGTAATTAACTCAATAATCAATTGTTATAATGTAATGTAAAAACTAATAAGAACAAGAAAAAAGGACTTCATTCATGCTGTCAAAACCTGGAAGTAACCAAGGCAGCCTTCAGCGGGTGATGGGCGGATGGGCTCTGGTCCACCCCGACAGTGGCCATCGAGCTGCAGAGAGACACAGAGGAGCCTCAGGCGCGTGCGACTAGTGGGAGAAGCCTGCCCGAGAGGTGACAGGCGAGGTGACAGGCGGGGTGCCACGCGGGGTGCCACGCGGGGTGTGACTCCAACCCCGTGAGATCCTGGCAAAGGCCGCACTGTGGAGCCAGAGAAGGGGGCAGAGGCCGCCGGGGCGGAGGGGTGAGAGGCGGAGCACCAAGTTTCTAGGGCTGTGAAACTACTGTGTGTGACAGAATGTGACATGCATGACGGTGGATGCTCGTCACCACACGTTTATCCAAGCCCGTGAAGCGTGCCACGCCAGGAGCGGCTGCGCCGGCGGCCGTGGGCTCTGCAGCAGTGACGTGGCGAGGTGGGCCCAGCCACTGCGACCAGCACCCGACGCTGGTGGGGTGCTGGCGGCGGGGAGGCCGCAGTGTGTGGGGGCGGGTGTGTGTGTGGGAACTCTGTACCTGCCCTCGATTTTGGTGTGAACCTAACACTGCTCTAAAAAAACTCTTAATAAAAAAGAATAAGAAAAAGCATGAGCGTCTATTGCAAAAATATATTAAAAAGGAATGTTTTCTATAACTTTCCAACACCGAGACACAGGAAGGGGCCCTCCATCTCCCAGGCCTCCTCTGCTCAGAGCATTCCCCCCACCTGAGCCCCCCACCCTCAGAGGCCTGCCTGCAGGGGCCTTAGCGGGGAGCCCCAGGGGGTGGGCATGGGGCCCGCACCCAGCTTGAAGCGGCTGGACAGCTGCTGGTGCAGGGGTGCGGGGCCTGCAAGGAGGCACAGGGAGCAGGCTCTGCGGAGGGCACGACCACGTCCCTGGGACCAGAGGTGGCCCAGGAGGGCGGCGGAAGTCCTGGTCCAGCCGTCCTTCACACTGTGAGGGGTCAGGAGTGTGGGCCACACTTCCACCCTGTGCCTCTCGCTGGGGTATTTGCAAACGCACTGAAAGGGGGTCGAACACCCACCCCACCGAGGGACAAAGTCCTCCCCGGAAAGAACCCAGCAAGCGGCCACAGCACCTCAGGCTGCACACCCATCAGGAGCGTGCAGGCCTCCAGGGCCCTGCTCCCCACTTTCTGTCCCAAATCTCGGCCCCCAGGACCCCAGAAGCCTGTGAACCTGCGGCCAAGGCCGACGACGAGGGGAGCTGGTCAGGGAGGGCAGACAACCAAACGGAGCCTTGGCCCGGTCGGAACACTTACTTTTTAAAAACGAACAGTGTTACAGTTTTGAGAAGAGAGGCCGACAGCGACATGGAAAATATTATCCAGCCGCCGAGGAGAGGAAGGGCGCTGCCGGTGCCAGGAGCTGTGTGCAGCCTCACCGCCCCCGCCACGTGGGCAGGGGCAGAAAGCGGATCCTGAAGACAACACAGAAAGGCTCGGGGTGGCTCCCGGCTCCTGGGCCGGGCCGCTCTCCGGAGTCTGACCCCCCAACGCGGCCGCGGTTTCCAGGGACTCGTATCCCTGCTCCGGCGCGCCGCTCTTGGGGAGGAGGGAACCTTTGTTTTGACGAAGAAGATAAAATGGAAGCGAGAAGAGGCCCCTCCGCGGCCGCAGCTTCCACTTTGCCCTTCCTCTGGAGGCCCGAGGGGCAGATCGGGGGGCTGCGTGGCCCCCCTGCCCTCTGGCAGGAGCCGCTCACCACCTGTCCCCGCGCAGTGTCCAAGTCGGCCTTGGACGCTCGTGTCCCCTGGCGGGAGCGCGCGGCCGCCCGGAGCACGGGGCCCCCTCCACGGGAAGGCTCCGAGGACCCGCAGCCCCGCACGGGTGTGACCTCGGGCAGGAGACTGACGCTCCCGACGCCGGAAGCCCCCCACGGTGGCACCGCGCTCCACAAGCCTCGGGCCCTGGCACCCGAGGGGACGCACGGGCGCCCTGGCCCGCCCCCACCTCGCCATTAAACTCGACCTGTTTTCCGCTCGCTCCGCGGCGCCCGCCGCCCGGGCGCAGGACGCCAGCGGTGGACACGCTATGGGCGCTGCCCCTGACCTGCTGGGCCGGGGTGGGGGGGGATGGGGGTGAGGAGGAGATAGGGTGGGGGGAGGCGAGGAGGGGCGGAGGCGCCCCTGGGCAGACGGGCGGGGAGGGTGGCGCGGCCGGGGCGCACCCCCAGGCCGGCCTCTGCACCTCCAACCCCTGCGTCCCGGGCTCTGCACCCCCAAACCGACTCCCGGACGCTCCACCCCGACCCCTGCAACCCCGCGCCCTGCACCCCACTTCTTCGCAGCCTCGCGCGGACCCACCTGGGGCAGCCGCGGCGGTGCCCTCGTCGCTTTGGTTAAACTCGAAGAGGAAATCGAAGTCGAACTCCTGGTCCTCCTCCAGCCCCGTCATGTCGGGACCGACCCGGCCGGGTCAGAGTGCGGGGTCGGGGGTCACCGCCCGGCGGGGGAGGGGTCCAGGGTCAGGGTCAGGGCCGGGGTCCGGGCTTGGGGTTGCAGTGGGGTGCAAAGGTCGAGTTTGGGGCCGCGTCGGGCTTGGGTTGGGTCCCGGGTCTGGGGCCCAGAATCCGGGCCGGGTCGGGTCCCCGGCCACGGGCACCTGTGGTCGCCGCCCCGGCTCGGCTGCGCCCTGCACTCGGCGCGTCCCGGTAACGTGACTCCGGCCCGCCCCTCCCCCCCCGCCCTCCCCCGCGGCGCCCCTCCCCCGCCGTTTCCGGGTTCACATAAACAAGCGCTCGCCGCCCGCGGCTTCCGAGTTTTAAATAAACTCCGGGCGAGCCGGGGCGCACGCCTCTCACTCGTGTCCCCCCGCCCCCGGCGCCCCACCCGCGGACGAGTTCCCGCAGTGCCCCCACGGGTCCACGCCTGGGTCCGCGCGCGCCCGGTCCTCGGGGGACACGGCGCCCGGGACCCCGCCCGCTCCCTGCGGACCCGCCTCCACCCGCAGACTTTTCCGTGGGACCAAGTCGCGCAAAAGTGGTGCCTGCTTCCCAAAGCGAGGGGACGCTGCACCCAGGCCCAGACTTTGTCTGAAAGTTAGTGTCTGTGTTTGAGCCTCCAAACCGCCCGTCCTCTCTCCCAGGACAAAGAATTTGGCGCGTCTGGGCTGGCGGAGGCCACAAGCACGTCCCGCCAAAGGCCCCACCGGACGCGGGGCGGCGCGCCGAGGAGCGCGCTTCCCCCGGCGGCAATGCCCCTGCCAGCCCCACAGCTCAAGATGGCACCGGAAGTGCCACCAGAGGGGAGGCTTTCCGTGGGGCCCCGGAGCGCGCCCTCTGCCTTGGAAGCGGGGCTGTCGCTAGCAAACCCGCCCACGTGGGTGCGCTGACAAATGCAGCCTTTTCTGGCCTCTGTGTTTCACTCACAGGCCGTTGCCTCACTGGCGACCACGCTCTTCTGGAGGGCCACCCGTTAGTCCCGACTTCCTAAAGCCCATGTCCCCGCTCTGCGTGCACAAGTGAGCTCGCGGTCACTCCAGCAGCGCGAGCTCCGGGAGGCTAATGAGGCGGGCGCACGGGCTTGACTCCAGGCCCGGCGTCAAGTTTCACAGAAAAAGCGAGGCCTTGCCCAGCGCCGCGGCTCGCCCTTGTGCTTTCTCCCAGCTGTTTGTGCTAACTGTCCCCAGGGTCTTGGCACCACGGAAAACCATCTGGAATAGCAAGAGAAGGTGGTGAGGCTGTCCAAGACGCCGAGAACCACACGCTGGGCCTCCAGCGGGGAGGGAGGGCGGCGGTGCCCGATCGATGCTTTGCCGCGGAGCTGCTAACTGGCCTCCTTTCTGCCCTGCAGGCCCTTTGCCCTGCGGGGATGCTTTTTCCGGAAGCGGGGACCCTGCTAATCACGTGACCCCCGTCCAGACGCTTGTCTCCCATGACCCTTTGCAAGTGGCTGGTTTTCTCCAGTGATAAACTATGGTTCACTTTGGCCTGATTTAGTTTCTAATAATAGTTCTCACTGTGAGATGTGTGTTGGAGGGTTGTTTTGTTTTAGGGTGCCTTTTTTGCTGACCTTCGGGCAAATGGAAGTTCTGGTTTGTGTTGAGTGTTGAGAAGCCTTGAGAAGCACAAAGTCTCATTTTCTCTTCTCGTTTTTTTGTTTGTTGGTTGGTTTCTGCAACTTCAGCTACCTTCTCATCCCCGCCAAAAACTGACACACGATAACAGCCCTATCATGGCTCTGGGCTAAAGGGTTCTGCTCTGGGGTGGGTGTACACTGGGTGCACACCTGGGCCCTGCGGGGTTGATTCAGCACTGCTTTTCCTGAAGCTAAGCTGGCCTCACCTAGTTTCAGATCCCCAACCAGGGTGACCAGATGGAGTGACAGTTACAAAAAAAACCCCTGCTCCTCTGACCGGCGCCCCCAGACTTCCATCTTGGAGCGGCGCAGTGCTCGCTGTCTGCCCCTGCCGCAGACGCGCCTGTCTTGCCGGAGCTGTTTGGCTTGGCGCGCTCTGCCAGGCTGCGGGTGTTCCCGGGCGCTGCGCTCCAGCCCTGGGTGTGATGGTGCCGGGCGCCAGCACCTCCTCTAATCTGGATTAGGAAACAGGGCCGCGAAGTTAAGTGGCGAGAGAACAGGGCGAGCTTTGTTCTGTCCTGGGAGCCTGGGGGCAGGCTGTGTGGCGCAGCCGCTGAAGCACTGGGTGGGCGGCTACCTGCAGCCCGCGCTGCTCTGCGTCCTGCGGGGAACAGACAGGCGCCTTCAGAAACAACGGGCCTAATGGGCCTCCTCGGCGGTGCGCAGGCACTGGGGCAGGGGGCAACAGGGCGGCCCTGGGTTCTCAAGGGGCTGGCGCTGCCTTGGGGGGGCCTGTGGCCGTGACGACAGACCCCCACTACCCACCCCAGCCCTCCCGAACCCTGCTCACGTCCCCCGCCCATCGACAGACACGGAGGGCTGGATCAACTTCCCAGTCAGCCTAATTTGGTCGTCCTTATAAACGCACCAGTATTTGTTTAGTCGAAGGGCACCTTGCACCTGGCACTGCCTTTTAGCCAGACGCCTTCGAAACGCACTTGCTTGAGGAAGGGGCAGGAAGAAGCGCCACTGCCCCCATGGACGGCTTTCCTCCCCTCTGAGAAAAAAGGGTCTTCACTGCAGGGCTCGCCACTGACTGTTTAAGTAAAAATAATGTATAAACTTTGAAAGGCCGGCGTTTCTGTTTTTAAAGCAGTGATAATAAGTATGTGGGGAAACTCTGAAATAAGCATCCAAGGATTTGCAATGAAAAAAAAAACTTAAACAAAAATTTTAAACTTTTAAAAATAGCTCATCCTGTAAACATTACCTGATGTTTACATTTAAACATTTTCTAAATTGGGATGAAATGGTAAGACACATAAGATACACTTTCCTTCCCTGACACCAAATACGTAGACCATACCCGGGACACCAGGGTGACAGACGCTGGCCTTCTCATGCCCAGCGCGCGTCTCGAGCTCTCCATTAAAGGTACCCCCGGTCCCCTGCGGAGGGCAGCCTCGGGAGACTGCAGGCTCGCAGGCCTGGCGCGGGGCAGAGCGGGGAAGCGGCGGGGACCCATGGCGGCCAGCACCCGACGCTCCGAGCAGGAGCAGCCGGGGTGCTCTGCGCAGCTGCCCGTCGGCCAGCTTGCTTCGCGTCTTTTAAATAAGCTGCTTCGGCGCTGATAAGGCATTTGGAAAAGTGTCGCCCAGCTGCCCTTGTGCACTTGCCACTGTAATCCTTCATGGGGTGCTCGGCCCCACACCCAGCCTGTCTCCAGGCACCTGCGGCAGCTCCCCGCGTCGGAGGCCGCGGCCGCTTTGGTCGGTTCTTCTAAAGGCAGGAGGCGAGGGGGGCTGTGGCGGTGAGACCGCACTGCGGGGGGTCGCGCTCACTGCCAGCCGTGGACTCGCCTTGGCCAGGCTTCAGGGCGGACACTTGTGCCACCCTGTGACATTAAACAAGCAGCTGGAAACTTGGCGGTCCCTTTTCAAACTGTCCTGAAACATTTTCTACGGTTGGAAAGTTCACAACTATAGGATTGCAAAATGGCTTGAATTAGGCGCGATGTTCGGACCACGCATTTGGCCACTTTCAGTCCAGCCTGTCAGCCGCGAGCCTGGCGCCCGGAGGGCGCGCCGGGGCGGGACGCGGCCCCCGCGCCTCACGGAGCAGGGCTGGTCTTCGAAGCCACAGCGTGTCCTCGCCCCACTGGGAAAGAAACCCGGCCACCATTCGTTACCCCAAACTTCACTTCATCCCAAAGTCCCGTGCGTGGTTCTGACGGCCCTGACCTCGCGCGGTCCCCACACCGCCCGCGTTTGAACTGAGTTTCTACCGCCGGGATCCGCGCAGGCGGCACCGGCCGAGGCCGAGTGCGCGAGCTCAGCGCTAGAGAAGAGGAGACACCTATTGGCAAGAAGGCGCGCTCGAAATCAGGGCCGCTTGGGGAACACCAGGGGGACACCGCTTCCCAGTCTCCACCGCCGCCGCGACCCCGCGCCCCTCCCGCGCGCCGCCCCGCGGCCGGCTGGCTCCTCTCCGGGACGCGACCCCGCGGGGCGCGCGGGCCGCGCGGGGGCGGCGGGCGTGGGCCCGGGGGTCGCCTGGGCTGAGGGCGGGAGGGCCGCGCGGGGGGCGGCGGCGGCGCCGGCTTACCTTCCTCCGCTGACTTCATGGTGCCGCCGGCGCGCGGCGCGGGCCCCAAAGTTTCTCCGCTCCCGCAGACTGCAGCCGGAGGGCCGAGTGGAAACTTGGAAGGGACTGGAAAACTGGTACTTGGCATCCACGCGGCGGCGGCGCGAGGAGCGGGAGGAGCGGGAGGAGCGGGAGGAGGAGCGGGAGGAGCGGGCACCGCGGACCGGCTCGGGCTCCGGGGAAAGCCGACTGCCCGGCGGACGCGCGCTGCCTCGGCTCAGCGCCGCGCGCCGGGGGGAAGCGGCATCGAGGGGCGTGTGCGCGCGTGGCGGGACCGGCTGCGGCCCGCGACCCGAGCGGGGTGGCGGGGCTCGGAGGTGTGCGCCCGCGCCCCAGTCCCCGCGCCCAGCCGCCGGATCCCACCGGTGACTCCGAAGTCTCCAAGTCTCGCTCTGACGCAGGGCCGTGCTCTGCCTCCTGCCTTTTTAAAGCTGGAAAACACCTCCCCCGCCTCCTGCCGCCCGGCCGCTCCCGCGCCCCCTCCCTGCCGTGACATCACGCCCCCGCCCGCCCGAGCCGGCGCGGGGCCGGGGGGGGGGGGGGGGGAAAGACAAGTCGGTGAGCGCCCGCCCACATCTCCTCCCCGCCCCCCGCGCTGCCCCTCGCTCGGCCCGCGGGGCGCAAGGGGGGGGGTCGAGAGGGGCGCACGCGGGGACCCGCAGGCGAAAGGACCAGCCCGCACGCGGGGGTCCAGCGGGGGTCCCGAGGGTCGCACTCTGCCCTAATGAGGGGTGGCGGGGGGGGGGGAAGCAGGACCGCGGGGGCGCCGAGAGAGCCCTGCATGCTGAAGTCATTATGTAAAATCGCAGGCTTCCCCGCCGTGGAAATTTGGAAAAGCGCTCCCACTGGCAGGCCCGAGAAAGGAAATTCCCACCCCGCCAAATCACTAACAGATTGCTCGGCAGTCCCGGGGCCTCGACTTATTGTCATTTTATTCTGTAAATGCTCTGGCGACCCGACCGCCTGTTGCAGGGGCGGGGGCGGCCAGGGCGGCCCCTCCGCGGGTCCCAGAGCCGCGGGCAGGGCCCGGGCATGTCGGAGGCGACCCTGGGGTTCCGCCCGGCGGGGCCGGTCGCAGCTCCGACGCCGCGGTTCGCGTTACACTTTCCTCTTTCAAACCCGCGGCCTCTGCGCGGCTCAGCTGCCAAACGGGGCTGCATTTTTTGTCGGCCTCGGATGGAAGGGGTTGGAGTGTTAGGGCGGCAGAAATGTCTGGAGTATGAAAATCATAAATCTCTTGCACGACACCCTTACGTGGTTTAACTAAACCTAAAAGCAAAAGGCGTGCGCGCCGCGGGGCCCCAGAGGCCTGGAGGACGCCGGTGGGTCCCCCAGGTGACACCAGGCCTCGGACCCAGGGAAATGGTGGAGGGGTCGACATTTGACCCAGGCGGGGGTCTCGCCCGCTAACCCAGGGCGATAGTAAATGATAGGAACGCGTTCAGAAGCGTCCACTCCACAGGACTGAAACCTCCCTCTGTCCCGGCTGCCCCCAGGCCGCCGGGCCCCTGGGGTGTCCGAGCGGCTGTCACACTTTTCAGGTGTCGCTACCTGTACATCTGCTCCCTCGCTGAGCGCCGAGCTTAGCACTCGCCTGGGTCCCCCAGGCGCATGGAGGGGGGATCCCACGTGGATACCACATGTGGGGGCGAGGTCACTGAGACTGGGGTGCCCCGCAAGGGTGCTGGGTGCGGGAGGGAGGGGGCGCTCATCCAGCGCCGGAGGCCGCCAGGGGGCGCCAGGGCCGCGCCGCCCTCGCCCCTTCAACAAGATCTTCCTGCTCTACGCCGCGGCGTCCCCGGACCTGGGAGCCAGGATTTTGCCCGGAGAGTTTCCGTCCCCCCCGCCCCCCCCCCACGGGATTTTGCCCGGACAGTTTCCGTCTACCGCCCTCTTCCCTCCTTCCCCAGGACGCGCCTGGAGGAGGGGACTGAGTCGCGGGGGAGGATGGGGGGCCAAGGGAGGTCCCCCAAGCTGTGTTAAGACTGACCCCAACCTCCCGCGCTTTCACACGCGCAGGCGGGTGCAGCGGGGCCCACGCGGGGCGGGGACGCCCCTGGATGGGGAGGCGCCGGAGCGGGGCGGGGGCGGCTGTCGGCCGCGGTCGCCGCTGCTCCCCCCCCCAATAAATAATTTTCACTCCATCCAGAAAAGCTCTTTTCCTGTCTGCGCTCAATGCCCTCCTTATTCCCCCGCCCGGTGACGGAATCCCCGTCTGTTTCCCTGTGTTTAATGCCGTCGCCGGGACCACGGTGGCCGCGCGCCAGGGCGCAGGGAGCCCGGAGGCGGCGGCGCAGCGCCGCGGCCAGCGCGCGCCCCCGGGCCCGCCGCGCGCGGTCCTGCGGCCACCGCGCGGCCACCGGCCTGCGGCCCGCGCCGGCCGGCGCTCCCCTTCCGCCGCTCCGGGCTCCGGCTTCCTCTCGAGGTGTGTTTACAGCGGCCACTAGGAGAGACGTTACACGGATTTTATTTTAAGAATCGGTGATGACTAACGAAGTTAAAAGGAGCTTAGGACAGAAAACAAGACTATTTTTAGATTACTGTTGTTTCTGCGGATTATTGGGGCAAATACGCCCGAGAAGCTTACCATTTCCGAAGTCCCTGGGGAGGCCAGATCCTCCTCCCGGGCGCCCTCGGCGTGTTCCTCCCTGCGCGGCTTTCCCAGGGCCCTCGCGGCGCGTGGGGCTTGTGTTTGAGCCACTGCTATGGCGACGCGGCCCGCAGTGCTGGGGGCGGTCGGGCCAGCGTCGGGAGGACCTGCGAAGGCTCTGGCCTGGCTGGAGCTGCCCTCAGGGCGATACCCTGTCCTCCTGCCCCGGGAGCCCCGCGGCCTGGGGCTGCCCGGCGCCGCCCGCGCTCCGCAGGCGGGGCCCGTCCCCC